>JAOTQP010001652.1:59303782-59326020 GCA_026413545.1 Cichladusa arquata | reverse complement strand
GCCCTTGATGGCAGCCCCAGGCCCTCTGAGGGAAGATTTTCAGAGATTTCTGTGTGTTGCAGCTTGGGACTTACTCGTCTTTAGATACTGGAGTTTTATTATGTAATGAATCACTGAGGTTTATTTTCCCCCATGTCTCTGCCACATTTGGAGGATGTACCCCATGGCCTGACTTTGTCCTTTTACTGCCAACAGCCAGCAGTACCGGACACAAACTGGAGTACAGGAAAGTATCTTCCTGGGAATTTGATGCAGTAGGTAGGTGTCAGCAGAGAGCCAGAAAGCAGCAGCTGTCCTTTGCCAGCACTAGCAGAAGGGCACACCAGAAAATGTGTGTGTGAAGAGCATGAAGTGCTGTGAAACAGAGAGCACCGTGACCTGAGAGGAGGGTGCCCCTAATTCTGTGCTCAGCTGCAGCAGTGTCATGTGCAGTGGCTGGGTGTTTGGTAGAGATGGATCAGGCCTGCTGAAAGCCCAGGACTTGATCTTGGATTTGCTGTCTCTGTGCTTTCTATGGTGAATGCATGATAGCAGTGACCATAAGTGATAGTGGGAATGCCTTTCCTGCAGTGACAGGTCCAGGTGTGCTGCTTTGGAGCTCTGCAAATACTCTTCAGCTTGTCTTCCTCTGGCCAAGCTCTCCTTTACAGTGGCAACATTTAACAAGCTTAGACCCTCTCACTGTTGTTGCTCTGGTTTGGGGAATTGCCAAGGTGCAAGTTACAGCCTGCAGCTGGCCACATCTGCAGTGTGGACTGTGATGGGAACCCTGTCCATCTGGGGCTTGCCCTGAGCACTGCAGGAAGAGACAGAAAACTGAACAGAAAACCTGCTGGCCAAGCAGCAACATTGTCAAACTAACTGCACCCCACTCTGTCTCTGCTGTAAGAGGTCAAACCTGAACAGGGTGAGTTGCTCTGTTCCCAGGTTGGAAGGAGCTGATGAAAATTCATGTTTTTCTCATAGTATGCTTGTGGCCAAACAGGGTCACTCCTGTTCCTTCTGTAATCCCAGACACATACTGTGCAGCACTTTGATTTGGAATTCTGACTGGTTACATTGGCTGTTTTGTTCTTTCAAAAATTCTAGTACAGCTGTTTGTACATATGGCATTAAAATGAGAAGGAAAACAATTCCTAAGAATACCTCTAGAAAATCGTGTTCGTGTCCTGAATTAATAATCATGAATAAAAACACTGTTTTGCAGTTCTGCAAAGAATGAGGGTCAGTTTGTGCAAGGCCTGAAACAAGAGATTGGTGGAAAGAGTTTAGTGACACCAGTAAACTGAGGCTAATGCAAACATTGTTCAAGACATAATGTAAATGTGAGACCCAGAACTTGGATCTGAAATGGTTGGAAAATGGACTCCTTCCCCACTGAAGGACATTTAGTTAATGGTTTTGGTTCAGATGTTTTTTCGAATTTGAATTTTGAGGTTGGACTAATGGATCCAATTCCAGACATTGTAAATTTGTAAATATGTGAGTTTCCAATTCTCAGTGTGTTTGTTCTTAAAATAGTGAAGCTCCCTTCTCTCTTTAAAGTGCCTGGAAAATTACAACTGTAGAACATTATACAGTGTTTTATTTTAGTAGGAAGCTTATTTCTAAGTGATTCAACACCCAGTTTTGCCTATGGAAATTCGAAGGTTTAAGTTACAGTAGACCAGTTATTGAGAGGCAACCTTTGAGACTGAAATGGTTAGTTTTATTAAAATGGACAGCTTTTGTGATAAATTAATGCATCAGTGAAGGAACCAAGTTCACATACTAAGCATTAATATCTGTGTACTGTTTCTGATTTAGGAGGGTGCTCTTTTGTTGAGTGGTAGGATAATATACTTGAACATTTGGATATGAAAGTGCTTTAAGGGCTGTTGATAAAAACAACTGGGTTGCAATTGTTGCTATATGAAATACAGCTCAACTTGAAATATTTACTGTGGAGGAAAACTTATGAATTTATTTTGGCTCTACTAGACAGATTTTATGAATGCTTCCATTTTATGCCTGTAGATACTAGTAAAAGAAATCCATGCAGTTTTTTTTTCTGTAGATTAATATCCTGCTTCCCAATAGGTGCTAGGTGAATGAACTGAAATACATGTTAACTGTATGATGTATTTGGAAATGTTGGTTCTGGTGTTTAGAAGCCCTTTGTTAGACAACATAATGCATACAGAAAATGCAAGCACACAACTCTCCATTACAAAGGTAGGACTGTTTGTATTGAAAACAATAATCTATTCTATTTATTGAATTAAATTACTTTATTCCTTCTATTGTCATTAAATGCTGTGGAATGAAAAAATATATTTAAAATATATTTTAGAACTTCCTGTGTACTACTTACTGGTAGATGCTCAGCTAAGATCAGTTGTTGAGGCAGCACGTTCTAAGCTAAGGTGGTTTTTCTGTTTCTTGCTTTTTACCTTAATTTGCATTAACCTTGGCTTGAAGGAACCTCACAGGGAGAGCTAGACACACAGCAAGCAGGAGCCCAGCCAAGGATCCTGCTCCCACGAGCTCCTGAGCACAGGCATCCGTACCTGCAGAAACAGGATCTGAAAAGGCAGATGGCACCACACCTGACAAAATAGAAATGATCTCTGCTTGGTGAATATAAATACTCCTGCTACTGCCAGATCTATCATTCATCAGGATCCCATGGGAGGGGAGAGGGGACATTTTTGCAGCAATAAATCTGCTACAGTGCTGTTCCTTATCTGTCTTGGTAGAATGATACCATCTTAGCTGCTGTACCAACATGTAGGATGTGTTTTTTTTAAGAAAGACTTAGTTATTTTTGTTGCATTGAATGCCTTATGTATTTATTTCCCCCACCTTCCACCCCCCTTTTTAACAAATAAAATCTGTCCTACATGAAGTCACTGACAGGTTTACTTGCATTGAGGCTCTTTCCAGGGCAGAATTCGACTGACTATAAAATATGAAATGTTCTGATTTCTTTTCCTAAGAAATGCAGTTCTTTTCTCCTTTTGCTCGTGTTTTTGTGTTTCAAATTGTTTCTCAGAGTAGTTTAAAAACTTGTTAATTTGAAAAATTACAAAAGGATCAGATAGAACACCTATTAAGGAACAGAAGATTCAACTACAGTATAAAAGTGTTAGTTCTTTCTTTTTCAGATGCCTCTTCCATGCAACCTGTAAACTCCATTATTAACCCTCACAGGGTAGAGGAGTGTAAGTATATCTCATTTATACCTTTTTTCTTGGCCTTGAATTTTTGTTGCTATTTACAGAAACACAGGAGTGGTGACTGAAGTTATTTTTTAACCTTTAATGTCTCAAACATTATCCACTCTTGTTATTTTGACTATATGAACAGTCTTTGGAGGATTAAAACTGCAACAATGACCTGAATTGTACATACATTGATGCATGTGAGGTGCAGACCACAGAAACTAGAATGGACTCAGACTTTACACTTCCCTAGCCTGTCCCAAGTCTTAAAAAGCAAGGAAAACCCTGAGGAGCCTTGACAGGAGCAGAGACTATTGCTCATGTTTTCCCTTATGCTGTTGCTCAGCCACAGACAATTTCAGGGGGAAGTTGGGTCCAGAGGCAGCAACAGCCTTTTTATTTTTGTTCTGCTCTAGGTTTGTGTGCCCAGTCTTTGGGCCCTATGACTCATTAACAGCTCTGTTCAGTAACTGAAGTGAGGTGACTGTGCTGACCCCAGCTCCAACCTTTGCCTCTGATGAGCTGTGGCTTGTTCCCAGTTTTAAATTACTGTGACATGTAAGTATTTTGTCAGCTCTTGTACTTTGCAGCAGTTGCCAAGCATTCTCTCTGCTTGAGCCCACCTGGCCTTTGAGCCCAATTACTGTCATGGTGCAGTAGGTAAAGTCACAGCACAGCCAGTGTCTGGTTCAGCCATCACCTCTTTAAAGCCTCTGCTGAAGCATCTCTGCACTTGTTCAGTAACTGATCAGACCCTGGTTACTCATTCCATGAATCCAGCACCTTCTGCTTCTTCAGAAATTCTTGGATAAGCATTTTCTACTTCAGGTACACACTGAAGAAGAAACCTAGCTTTGTACTGTGCCCTCTTGTGTGGAGCTCACAGCTGCTGTGCCTGCCCTCAGTGCAGGCTGAGATATTATTGCTTTCCTGTGGGCAGCACATCTCCCTCAGCAGCAGAATCTGAACATGCTCCATGAAAGTTGCTCCATTCTCTACAACCCAGCCAGGACTGCTCAGCAGCAGTGGCTCAGTGCTTTGTGCAGCTCCTCTCCTCTGCTGATGCATTTACTGCATGTGTCCAAATTCTTCACCCAGGGGCCAGTTATGTGGGATGCTCACACCCAGGCTACAGCCACCAATCTGACCTGTGGCTCACAGACTTAGTTCTCACCCTGCCAAAGGGGAGACTGAAGGACATAGTGACATTGAAGGACATTGCTTTCTAATACAATATAGAATACACTTCTGCTCTGCATTCACAGGGAATTGATGAAGACAGACTCATAAGATAATACAGCTACTGCTCTGACACAGAAGCTCAACAGCCCTTAAAGTCATAGACCGGGGAAGAAATAGTCTGTAGCATTTGAAAAAAAAAAAAACAAAGCAGTTTTCTCATAAATGGTGTGTAGCTATTTTTGGATTTACTTGTTTTATCTTGCCAACCAAAGGTATACCACAAACTACATGAACAGAACTGTCTCTAAGGAGACTGCTAATATTAGTGGTGGCATGTTATTGTGATGGATAGCGATTCTCTGGAATATAAATAACTCTTAGTTTACATTAAATTCAAAAAGTAAAAAAAGATTCCATCTTCAAAGAAAATCTCGAAGTAAGACTGCTACCACAGTTTTGGTTCAGATCACTTGCATATGAAGATACAGTTTTTTAGTAAAGAATCATGTTACTTTTAACCCATGATGACCCAGGCCTATTCTGCCTGAATGGGTCTCTTCAGTATCTCTCATGGAACAGGCAGGGAGAGCAAGGCTTGAGGACAGCTGCCTGATCCAGCACACCTCAGCACTGCCATCTGTGAGGGACAGAGCTCCTCAACCAAGCAGCTGTAATCATTCACCCACGCTGGACCTTGGTCTTGGCCTTGTTCCTGGAACAGTTTCATTTGAAACTTTCATTTGAAATAAAGGGTCAGCATTGTTACTATGGACAATTTCAACCCAGGTGTCCGATGTCTGCCAAAGTTCTGACCAGAAAAATCTGGTCTTGAAAGGGGAAGTGATAATAATCTTTACTGGAGATTGTGCTGGAATACATGCTCAGAGATAAGCTGCTTCAGAAATCCTTCTGTCTATTCAGAATACAGAAACATCCTTGTGGTGCAAAGAAGCTACCCCTCCTCTCTTAAAAATTATTTTGTGAATGAACATTACAGGAATTAGCAACATGCTCAAAAAACAGGTCTGGTTACTTCTCATTATATGAAAGGGAAGGTGAAAAAAACCCAAAACCTCAGCAGTACCTTGTTTCGATTTTTTTAATGACCAAGTGTAGCAAAACCAAAGCAACCATGAACAAGATAATTGTACACGTGTTAGTCAATAACTAAACTGCAAATTGACCTCAGTACTTGTTCCCCCCGTACTCTTCCTCCCCCTCTCACATGAGATTCACATAGAGTGCAGCAGTGCAGCTCTGAGCCACTGCTCAAAGTCAGTAAAAATATTTTTGTTACCTTAAGTAGGAAATGTAACAGGCCAAGCATTGAAATAAAGACTTTTCTGGCCTCTGTTTAACCTTCCTGTACCTCAGTGTTTGCTTTCATTGATCAGAATGCCTTACCTGACTGTAAGATTAGTAATTTTTTACTAGCAGGAATCCTTTGAGAGTTCACATATTTTTTCCTTTTGACAAAACTGATTATTTAAAAAGCTGTGCCTGATTCAGATTTAAGATTTATATGATCCAAGATGTGCAATCTAAATATTTAATCTAATCATTTAATTTTGTAGTGCAAAAACAAAATTGGTAATTAAGTAGACAAAAAAAATTCTTACAGGACACATCTGTTAATCCTTACTATTTCAGAAGGACTCCTTGGGAAGTCCTGTTCAAAAATCCACATTAACTGCTTTGTGTTAATAGACTGATCCCATGAAGCAGAACAAATTTTTATAGTTCATTGTGTTGAAGACCTTGAGAGATTCTGCTGGATAAGTCTTGCAAGTGCTTCTTTACCTACCAGGAGAACATAACACATGAAACAAATTTCAGGATGACAATAAATTATCAATATAGTAATATATTCAGATTTTGCTATGATATTTGTAACAACAGAAAGAGTAGAAAGCAGGAAGATTTCAGGCCTTATAGAATTAGGTCTATAAAAAACAACTATGTGTATGCTGTACTAAACATGGAGAACAGATGTGCCTTGAACTCCCCTTCTGGAAGTCATTCAGCTTGCATGAAAAATCAGCACTGGATAATCTACTTCCCCTCTGCTACTGAGTTAAACTTTCAACATCTATGTAACACTGGATTTATACAGACCTTATATCCTAGTTCTTTTGTCTTTTCTTGCAGCATGGCATATTTCTCTTTGTTTCTGTTCAGATGATCCTTGTCTCCAGTTCCCTCTACGTGCTTCAGTTTCTCATGTGAAATCTCTAATTGTTTCTGGTAATGATGGTGCTTTTCAATTTTTGCTTCAAAATGTTTCAGCTCCTCCTAAGATAACAAATACACACAGCCTCAGAGGAGTTTCCTTCCAAGCCTTCCTTTCTCTTGCCAAGACACTCCTAATGATACTTTACTAAGTCAGGCACAGAAAGCTTTTTCAACTCCCTATTTCTCAAGAATGTTTGGACAATCCATTACCATCACCACCAGACTAATGATTTTGAAAGCAAGTGCTGAAAACGACCCACTGCAGAGTCCTCAAAAGGAGACTGTGAGTGGCTGTGAGATGAGACCAATGAACACCAAGTAAAAATTCAGGCATAAGAACTGTAGACTGAGGGGAGAGAGACAAATTTTTTAAAAAGTCTATTTTAAAAATCTGGTTAACAGGCAGAGTCAGATAAAAAAGAAATCAAATCTTTTCTCTATACAACTTGAATAGAAGCAGTATGAACTGCACAGGAATGAATTTCTACATTATTTCCTTGAAAAACACTCTTTATCACAGTAGTTTTGTGTCAGCTCAACACAGCTCCAACATGGGAAGTTTACAGTACAAGAGATGGGCATGAGAGGGAAATTGCTGGGTATACAGATAACAGTGCTTCCCAAGGACATTAATTAAGACATTGGGTAAGAGGGGTAGATCTGGTGTACTGGCAACAAAGAAGCAGGGCCTGCTCTGGGACACTTATTTTGAGAGGATTCAGAATTTTCATTCTGCTGATTATAACAGAACCAGCATATGATTAGTTACACATGTCTATATATTTGAAGTATTAAAAAGGCAGCATGACTTTTTTTTATTGTGTCTGGAAGGTAATACAGAAGTGGCTGCAATCACAGTGAGTTTTTCTTTACATGGCAAAATAACTTTCTGCAAGAGAAGTCACTGGAATTCTACTTACTCGAAAAGATTCAAGTTCTTTCTCAGTGAAATTAGCTGATTTGGCCATGTCCCACAAATCAATCACTCTTGGTTCTTCAAATTCTAAACAAACACATATAATGAAATTAAAATCTGGACACAATGCTTTTAATGCCCAGCTTCTATGAAAGATGAAGAGAAGCTTTCTCACATACATATAGATGTTAAGAATAGAGACATTAAGCACTGCATTTCTAATACATCTATACAGATGAAAAGGGAGAAGTATCCAAGTACAGGATAAAACTAGACACTAGTACTAGGTAAAACAAGTATGTTTTTGAAAGCAAAAAAAAACCCCAAACCCAAGGAACTGGATAAAGGCATTGCTTGCCCTACATGTTGTCTCATTTACTTGCCCTACTGGGGCAATATCCCTTCTCATGGGAAGACAGAACTATCCTCTTAACACACTGGCTGTATCCTTCCATCAGGCTTCCAGGGTTTGGTTCTAAATAGGACTAGCTGGCTGTATCTCTACAGCCCACTGTGGTACACGACACACTGTGATACTGTGACTATACCTTTTACTTGCCCATTGATTTAAATGTTTTTAAAACAAAATGAATCCCAAATAAGCACAAACCCCACTGTATCATACCACTGGTTGTGTCATATCCCTGGTGACTGACTTTCCGCAAACGCTCAAACCCCTGATTGATACTTCTTAACTTCTCCTTGAGCTCTCTGTGTTTGTTGTGCAAGATTTCCTCTTTCACCAGGTTCTCCTCAGATGGATTGATAACATTTTTGTGGATATCTGTTGAAGAACAGTAAGTGTTATTGACTGTGGGCCAAATCTTGATAGGTCAAAAACTCCAGAAATCCCCCAAATCTGAGGTGAATAAAAGATGCTAAGTGCTTAGGATGTAAGTTGAGTGCAAACAAAGCAACAAAACCAGACTTTTAAGAAGTAATTCTTTTGCAGATCAGAATTCAGATCAATGTCCCTTGGTGCTCTGGAGGATGGTGTTACAGAAATGCCTTATAACCCCTACTAGCCACATGATTATGGTAGGGAAAGGCTCTTATTTTCCCAGGTTAGCAATATCCCAAGAAAATGGGATAAGGATGTTTAATGAGTTCTTCCCTGGACATTTCACGAACCAAGAAATCTGATGGTGAAATTATTTTCAGCAGCTTCCTGACTGGACTATGTAAAGCAAACATCAAACTGTCAGCTTTAGAATACTTCAGGTCTACAATTTTAGCTCAGATTAGTATAGCAAGTTGGGTTCAGATCCTTGATGCTCTAATAAACTTGAGGCTAGGTGCCTAAGATACTCAATATCTCCTCTTGGGCTCCCTGCTGGTGAGATAAAACATGCATGTTCTGCAGACTTCAGAACCCCGTTTTGTAGCACTGGTTTATGCTTGCTGCCAATTTCCTGTAAACTACAACAGCCATCATTGTTAATCTGATGGTGTCTTCCCTGCATGAAATGCAGGCAGAATCAGAAAACTGAAATGGCAACGTTTTCATTATCTGGCAAGAATTTTGGCAGTAAAATTCTAAACTAAACCCAGGAAGTATCTGAAAATGCCAGCATCTGCAAGCGGTTCTGACAGGAATGTCAAGAGCTTCAAAGAAATTTGGAAGTGATGGAAACAATGGGCAGAGAAAAGAAACATCAGAGAAATGTTCAGGCACCTTCTGTTCTGCTCACAGTCTCCAGAAGAATATTGTATTCACGAATCTTTTCTTTGTGATGCTTAAATTCTCGCCAAAGCTTATCCAACTCCTCATCAGAGAACTTCCCAGAGGTCTTGGCCTGAAAGAAACATGAGATCATTCTGCTTTCCAGGCCAAGTGCTTTCAAGTGCCCTCAACTGCCAGAATGTCTTCCCACTTCTCAGAACATTTAGAAAATTATCTTAATAATAAGCTTTTCTTTAGATATTTTTAAAAATTCTCTTAATATTTGTATGTGGTTAGGATTTAGATGTTGATGGATAAGATGCCTTTTATCATGTCAAAAGAAGTTTGCTTCAGACTTATAAAGCTGGACTTGCTATGAACTACCCAGTGAAAGGTGTCTGGCATTTCTATTCCATGGGAAACAACTCAATACAGAAATAAGGGCCATGGAGCTCCACAAACAACTATAAGGGAACATTTGCATGAGGGATGCAGCCGGATATTAAATACAGTCTTTACATCACCTTACTCTACTGGCATATGAAGATTTTATCACTGCACTTGCTCTCTAACTATTGAGGAAGCACTGCTCACACAGCTGAGGCACTATCCACAAATCTGGTGGCATACTCGCTGCAATACCTGATCAAAAGTGAGTTTCTGAAACCTATTCAGACCCCTTTTCTTTTTGCTTAGGGAATATTTCTCCTATTGCACTTTACTGTTCCCCGAAGCACAGGACATCATGTTCTTTGCCAGAGCTGTATCTAGTTACAGTAACATTTTAAAATCCAGCAAATCTTTTTTTCTGCTATACTACCCCTACACTAGACTCATGGGAGAATTCTTTAGATTTACTTGACAAATTGCTTCTTAAAATTTGAATTATTTAATTTCTGAAGATTATGACTTTGCCAGTTTTAACTGCTCAAACTTGACAGTACATCTTCCACTTTTTCTGCATGAATGCAAATCCTGGAAATTTTCAGTTGAATACTAGTTTGAGAAAGTCCTAATTTAAAACCCTTCTCCACAATACATTTCACTCTTAGACAGTCTACAAAATGGTTCTATTTTAAATGCATCTTTTTAAAAACATCCATAAACAACAATAAGGAAACTGGGAAAAACACCATAGATATACTACCACACAGTGTGACAATCACACTAAGAGAAGTCATAAGTTCAGGGAAATGTGAGGAAATACTCTGTTTGACATCAGGGGACCCAGGCTCCACCCTTCAGGCTAAAGTGGGTGTTTTATTTGCCCAAGACAACCCCCACAGCTGGATGGTCTGAACGCAGGTGGAATACCCTCAGGGCACAAAGATGTGAGCTACAGAGCAAGGCAGCTTGGTCAGTGCTTAACAAAAGAGTAGTAAAGCTATTTCCAAGTCTGAGTGCTCACAGCTAAGAGTTCAGTAAAGAAATACTGATTTCCTACACTCCAGTTCCTGGAAGTCTTACTCACCTTGCTCCATAATTTTTCCAGTCTTGGATCATCTAGTGTGTCACTTTCTGTGCCATCTTTAATATAGTTGGTATCAAGTAGTTGAGAGTCCTTCTTCCCATTCATTCCATATTTAGTCATAATGACTGCAAGGGAATAGAAGATACAGAAACATGAGAACCAACTATGGATGTATGGAAGGTGAGAGATGGGCTGCATCTGTGACTGGCAGAGCTGGACTTTGCAGCTCATGGAAGAAAAGCTAACAGCTCAAGACACAGTGGTCTCAGGTTCAATGACCTCTTCTGAAATAACTGGGAGCAAAGGACTCTGTTACGCTCCTGCAGCTCCCTGATGACCTCCAAAGAACTTCCTGTGTGCTCAGTATCCAGAAGGACAACCTGTTATTTAATAGTTTAAACACCAGTGTCTAATGCAAAGTTTAAACCCTTTCTTTCCAAGACAGACCTTACCATTTAAGTTACGTCTGAGCTTGGCTTCCTTCTCTCCATCTTCATCCAGCCCTTCAGCCTTCAGTTTTTTCCAGCTTAGCTCATCCTTTTCTTGTATTTTTAGATCACTGTGCAACTCTGCCAGTTTCACAGCAGAGAGATGGAGCTAACAAGAACAGAGAAAGGTTTGTCATTAGTTATGTGAAGTCCCCTTTTGCTACAGAGCTACCTCAGGAACCAGTACAGATACGTAACAACCAGTATGGCACAGCAACTCTTCTCAAACAACATGCCATTGCCACCACATGTGTTTTTTTGTGGTCCATCTTCCAACCATACAGTTACAGTGAGTTGAAAAACTTTATTGGTTAGTACAGTTTTTCAGTCTATCAAGTCACTGAGGATGGCCTTGAAAGTCAAAGAACCACTTCATCAGCAATTTTTACTGTGATCAAAATGAAAAAAAATTCTCAGGTAATTTCACAACATGGTTTATGTGCATTAAGACATACAAAACCTAGAGGCATTCCTGTCTGACATACTAGAAAAAAAAGGTAACACACTGAGGCTGAAGATAGGAAAAAAACCTCAAACATTCATTTAAATGACTGCTAGGTCAGCTTGAAATTTTGTGAGCTACAGAGAAAACAGGAACAATGACTAATAGGTGGTTGGTTAAGCATCACTGCTGTGACTTGATCCTGAACTTCCAGATTATAGACACCTTAGTTATTCAGTTTAAAACAAAGAAATGTAACAAACCATCTTAATACTTCAGAACTACTTTTATCTGTGTCTATGTGTACATCAACAAACAGAAGGTAAGGTGAGGAGAAGCCCGGAGAAAAGAGGTGATAAAACCCCTCCTGTGCACAATCACTGTGCACCCAGCTCCTGGGAGCTCAGATCCAGCTTGAAACCGTCAGTCCTAGGACAAGCCCATCTATTGGAGGATTTTTTTAATCATTAAAACCAGCTTAGAGATTATAAGAACTCTCATTTTCAGTGAGGAAGTAGCATGTTTAATAAACACAGACTCAGAACTCAGTATTGTTTTTAAACACCAGAATGATACTGAAAAGATTCAGCTGTTCCTTTGTGTGTCAGTAGGTTATTTTTAAGTAACTAGGAAAAGTGCCATTACTTTGAGCTAATGCACCTCCTACTCAGAGGAATTCAGGAAACTATCCACATTATTGTTTATGCTTCCATCATAGGCTGTCCTATTATTTAATCTTGTGCCACTGCATATAATTATTTTTACTTTTAAACTATTTTTTCTCTGCATTTTGCTCTTGGCTTACTGATTACTAAAATCAAGAGTAGTTAGAATCACAGGTAAATATAATACTTATAGAATACACTAAAACTCCTGAACCTTCTAATACTAAAGCAAAGGAATGTCCCTGTTGTCTTCTTTACCATCTAATTCTGGGGAACTGCTTTATAGAAACAAAGCACTTAGAAGGAACCACTTTATTTATGGTTCTTAGTATGTGCTAAAGTAAAAGAAAAACCTTAATCATGTACAGGGATGCCCTACCTCCAATTCAATAGCTCAGGCTATTCAGGATGCAAAAGATCCAAAATGAATATTAACTATATTTCTTTGCCTGAAAGAACTGAACCTTTGTCAGTCATGACCCTAATTCCCATGGTCCCCAATATTCAGGGGATATGTGCAGTGTGTTCTTCTCCTCCTGTTGGAGCTGTTCTTTTTAGTTCTAAGTAAATATTTCCACTGTAATGAAATAATTTGATTGTATTTTCACTTCAATCAAATATTTCTGTAGTCCGCTGTGAGAGAAACTCAAGTATCACTGTCAAAATCAAGGCTTTCATCTGGGAATGGTGACACCCATTTGCCGGTCCTCTTGCATTTGTCTACACCGCTTGATGTGAATGTAGGCGACACAACGACCAGGATGGAGGGTTCCCTCTTCTCCTGCAGTGAACTTCTGCTCTGTGCAGAGCAGGAGCCGAGGCCTTCAGACAGCGAGAGCACCACGGAGAGCAGCATGGCTAAAGCATTCCACCAGCGAGCTCTGCAGCCAGCCGCAGACCCTCCTGGCACCAGAGGGGCTTCCCTCTCTCTCCCGCTTCCTGGGCATGTGGTTTAGCGGCTGTATTTAAACGCGGACAGCTGTATTTAAACACCTCGCAGGACTCGGGCACACGTCCCTGACCGGGAGAAGGGACAGCCGCCGCCGCGGGGCTGAGGCAGCGCTCGCTGCTGACGGCCGGGGACAGCCATGCCGAAAACACAACAAAACACCGAGCCGGGGCCGGACAGCCTCGGCCTCTCCTCACACACAGGTCCCCGCTCCTCCCTATCTCCCTGACGGGCAAGGCGTGCCTGCAGCGGCCGGGCCCGAGCTCGCAGCCCCCTCCGAGCACCGCCATCGCTCCGCGCCGCCCCACTCACCCGCTGCGCCTTCTCCCAGACCTGGTTCAGCCTCACCACACGGAACTCCCCGGCCTCCCGCCGCTTGCCGCCGTCGGCCGCCAGCCCCTCGTTGGCCTCCCGGGAGTACTTGCTGGCCTGGCCGGCGGCGGCCAGGAGCAGCGCGGCGGCGAGGGCCGGCAGCGCCCGCACAGCCGCCATGTCGCGCCGCGCGGGGAACTACAACTCCCGAGATGCCGCACGGGGAACTACAACTCCCGAGATGCCCGCGGGGAACTACAACTCCCGAGATGCCGTGCGGGCCGCGCGCCTCCCGGCCGGCGCTGGAGGGGCGGAGGGGAGACCGGGGAGGGTCGGAAATGCAGAGTGTGGTTTGGGATCTAGGGAGCTGAGAAGGGTTCGGTTTGAGCTGTTCTCTTCGTGCCATTCTCCTCGGTGCTTGCTTCACAAAATATGCTGAACGTGGCACGTTTGATGCGTAGTTTTCCCCTCAGAACTCGGCTGTGCGAGAACAAGGGTCCGCAGTGCGTTCCACTGCTTTCATCAAAGTTTTCAGATATTAACACAATGTGCAAGAGTACACAGAAAAAGAAAAGCAGCTCGGGGAGGACGGAAGGCAGGAATGGGGAGCGGTTCCCCCGTGCTCCCTTGGCGGTGGCAGAGAGGGACACCTGTGCCGGGATGGCGCCGAGGCGTGGGTGGGGTGAGGGCAGCAGGGGTGTGAGGAATGAGGGGACACAGGTTGGGGTGTTATTGAGGTGTGGGAATGGCTCTGGGATCATGGTGAGGGCAGCAGGGGTGTGAGGAATGAGGGGACACAGGTTGGGGTATTATTGAGGGGTGAGGTGTGGCATGGCTCTGGGATCATGGTGAGGGCAGGAGGGGTGTGAGGAATGAAGGGACACTGAGGTTGAGTTGTTATTGAGGGGTGAGGTGTGGAATGGCTCTGGGGTGGGTGGTGAGGGCAGCAGGGGTGTGTGGAATGCAGGGACACAGGTTGGGTTGTTATTGAGGGGTGAGGTGTGGGAATGGCTCTGGGATCATGGTGAGGGCAGGAAGGGTGTGAGGAATGAAGGGACACTGAGGTTGGGTTGTTATTGAGGGGTGAGGTGTGGAATGGCTCTGGGATCATGGTGAGGGCAGCAGGGGTGTGAGAGAGGCAGGGACACAGGTTGAGTTGTTATTGAGAGTCAGGTGTGGGAATGGCTTTGTGCTCAGTGATGTGTGCTCAGAGTGCAGCTCTTGTGTAAAAGGGTTAACTACACCACTTAATTAGTGGCTTGTCTTCATTTTCTTCTGTCTTCACTCAGAGTCAGTATTAAAAACACGAAGGAGATGAATTTTCTCATGTTCGGACTTGGTTGTTTATTAAATCTTATCTAAAGTACAGAAAGTTCTGCAACGCTTCAAGCTACCAGCTAGAAGTGAGCAAAATGGAGGCAAATCTAGCTAGTTACAAGGTCTCTTAAAGCTAAACATTGCAATAAAAAATTAACAGCTGTATTATTTATACTTTTGACCCAGTAACAAAACTCCTGTGACCCATAGTGCAGCACTAACTATCCAACCAAAAACTACTACCTGAAAGCATGAGGAAGAAGGAAGAAGACAGAAAGAGACAGCACCCAAAACCCTCCATCTTGTCCCATACCTATTACTGTATTCAGATTCAAAACCCTTCACCATGTGAAATCACACACTGCTATTCCAACTACACACCCGTGACTCTAACTCCATCACTCAAATTTGGAAGTCTTTTCCAAGGCTTCAAGTCAAAAAGCAGTGTTCTTCTGGGGGTCAGGGTCAGAAAGCACAGAAAGCTCAAAATTCCCAGGTTTCTGGGTTCTAACACTCCTGGGCAGGAGAGCCAGTCCTGATGGTTCCAACCTCCTACCTCAGCGTGTTCTTCTCAAGGAACCAGCCAAAGAGCGGTCAACAGGCAGTTTTGGGAGGGGATTAAGTCAAGCTGTGTTAAGAAAAAAAACTCCACGATGCTGTGAAAATACACAGTGTTTAATCCAGCGTTAGTGTATATATAAGTACAAACAGATTGCCTAAACTATAATGAGATTTGTGAAAAGAGTACCCCAGGGAGGATTTTTACTGGACTGTTATTTTTGCCTTGTAAGTAATATAAAAGTCTTGTGTTTTCTCTTTCACATTTTTCCTAAGTCAGAGATTTTCAGTGTTATTAACCTTGAAGCTGTTGCTATAAGGCTGAATTGCAGAAGTGGGCAAAAGAATTGCACTGTGCATTGCATTGAAGAGTAGTTGAAGCGAGCTTTGAAGTACACATTGAAGTACAGCAAGCTGGAAAGAAGCCCATCAGTTTTAGGATTTAGAGCTTCTTTTAATCTCATTATTACACTGCATATATGTATTCCTGAGTCATTTTGGAATATGTGGTTTTATCTTGTCTGTAATTTGAAATACTGATTGAGTTTTCAGTCTCTCTGCAAATAAATTCAACTTCTATGCTCTATAAACTCTAACAGATTCCCAGTCTTCTTCTAGTATTGTGTACTTGTGCACAACTTTATGCATTTGTTTGCCTGAGTTTTTGAGCTACACTAAACATTTTTAGAAATAGAGAGGGGCTGCAGCACCATTAGTTTGCTTAGGTTGGCTTGTTGGATGTCATTCTCCAGTGCCTTTACTTCTGTGACCTCAAGCGACCAGTTTTTGGTATAGTTCTGTGTGTCCTGGCCAAAGCAGAAGTGGTGCAGGGCAGAGCATGGCCCGGGGCAGAGCTGGTGTCACCTGCAGAGGTGCCCCACTCGTGTCCCCAGCGCTGGGCAGTGGTGTGAGGACAGAGGTGGTGTCAGTGGTGGGGACAATGCTCCTCTGGCAGCACTGTGGCACAGTGTGTGTGTGGGGACAGCAGCACCCAGGAGCACTGGGGCCTCAGCTCCACCACTGCAGAGGGCTGTAAGGTCAGAGGGAGCTACGAGTGGGGATGTCAGGTAGTCAGAGTGCCCCAATCCTCCAGTCTTTAGGGAAAATATGTCAAAGAGCTGGTCACAGATGCCCAGCAGGGCTGCCTGGCCCAGAGGGTTTGTTACTGGGCTCCATGTATGCTGTATGGGGAGGGTCCCAAGAAACGGTTGAGATGTGTCACGTCACAGGTATATCTGGGTATGCAGGAGCTGAGTCCAGGCTGGGGAGAGAGAAGTGCTGTGGGAGCTGTGGAGCTACTCTGCACAGTGGGTAGCAGTGAAACCATGGGGAGGGCAAGAGGGTCCCCATGGGTCCTTTCTGTCATATTGGGGCTCCAACAGGGACTTCCGAGACACCCAAAGGGTTTGACAAGCCAAACAGTTTATTCAAGCATTTAGGCAAGCAAAATTTAGTTAAACAAGTATATGGCAATTGTAATAAATTTTCCCTTTGAAGAACGGTGCAGCTCAAGCACTCTTATTGCATGTCTCGTTCTGGGGGCTGAGCCCACTGCCCAGGTACAGAAGCAGGGAAGAGTCAGTACTCCAGAAGCTTCAAGTCCTCCAGGCATTTCTGCACCCAAGGAGCCTTGGGGTCTGCACACACCTCCCTCCCCTTCCTGGTGACCAGGCTGTTGGGGAAAAAAACAGTGTTGAGGCACTCAGCCGGGCCATCAGGGTGCCTGCTCTAGGTCCTACTGGTAGCACCCTGTTTGTCCCTGTCTGTTGCTGTTGAGGCAGACACGACATACAAATAGACACACTGCATTTCAGTAGGCTAATATCCTGTTTGTTACAACAGCTAGCTGTCTTTTATACACTCCAAAAAATTTACACTTTACTCATTGGTTACAGTAAATCAACATAACGTTCATTGGTGTAAAACCATCACCACCTCTGTTTTTCACAAAACTTTTCTAGAAATACTTTTCCCAGCTGCAGCTTTTCTTTCCTGCTTATCTCCTCCTTCTCTTCTTGGTCTCCAGGCCGATGGCCTTGACAAGATTCCTTTCAGAAATAACCCTTATTCATTAACCCTGTCTGGCTCACAGGCCAGCTGTAAGCCTCTCCACACCTGTCCATGCCCTTCCCCATCCTTGGGCACCCTTGGGTGCTGCCCTGGCTGGTGCTCCCTGAACCCTGGCGATGTTGGGTACTTACATCACGGCTTGCACTGAGCAGCTGCTGCTGCTCCTGTAGGCAGAGTGGATCGTGCTGCATGGAATGGGGCGTGAAATGTATGAGAAGCAGCAGGAGACGGGCAGGAGATGCTTTTCTGTGAGGGCAGAGAGATGGGCTCAGTGAGACCCCACACTGTGGCAGAGGCTCTGCCTGTGGCTCCCAGGGGATTTGCCATCACCTGTGCTGTGTTCTCCAGGATTACCCCCTGAGAACCTCCATCTCTGAGGCTTAGTCCCTGCACTGGTGATGGCCATCTGCTCCCAGCCTTCTCCAAGGCCATGAAGGTCTAATCAGTGCAGATGGGGCTCTCTGGTGGGGAAGGAAACCTACCTTTCTTGGAAAGTTCAGCATTCCTGGAGACTCTGTGATTCGCCTCAGCCTGGGAGCAGATGGCCACGAGGAGCAGAACAGCCAGGGAGGCTGCAAGGACCCTCATGATGCTGGGAGGGCTGAGGGAGCCACGAGCCAGGCTGGAGCTAGGCTGTCTGTAGGGCTCTCCCCTGCACTGTAGCCCCTGCTCCTGCTGATCTCTTTTTATACCCCCACCACTGGGTGGGCACAGGCTTTCAAGAAAGTAAATGAGTGTATCATACCAGGAAAATTATGTGAGGCAAAGAAACTGCAGAAAGGGAAGTGCCAGCCACAGGGCTGAGATTTTTAGATTCAAGAGAGAGCAAGTCTTAAGGGAAGCAGCTGAAGGAGCTGGGTTTGTTTGATGGTAGAAGAGGAGGCTCCTCTGAGTTGGAACCTTACTACTCTCTGCAACTTCTTGAAAGGAGGGCTGTAGTGAGGTGCAGGTTGCTCTCTTCTCCCAGGTAACTAGTGACAGGATGAGATGAAATGGCATCACATTGAACCAGGGCATGCTATGAAAATGTTCTTCTCTGAAAGTGTTGTCAAGCACTGGAAGAGGCTATCTGGGGAAGTGGTGGAGTCACCATCCATAAAGACATTTAAAAGACATGTAAATGTGGTGCTTAGGAACATAGTTTAGTGGTGGACTTTGTAATGCTGGGATAATGACTTGATGGTCTTAACTTGTTTGAATCCAACTTGATGATTGGACTTGGTGATCTTAAAGGTCCTTTCCAACATAAATGATCCTACAATTTGTTTCTGTGAACTTCATGGTACTGCAGGGGCTGAGGGAACACAAGCAGGGCTGGAGCTGGGGTGGCTGGAGGGTTTTCCTCTACACAATGGTCAGTCCTTGTTGCTACTTCCCTCCTATTCACCCAGAGTTTCAAGGAGAGAAAATGAGTGCATTATGACAGGGGAGTTATGCCAGGATTTCCCAGTTTTGATGAGCTGGAGAGATCAAGGAAATCACAGAAGGGGAAGTGCTGGCCACAGATCTGCAACTTTCAAATTCCATTTGAGTGTCTGGTGGGAATGGCCAGAGCCAAAGTCCCCATGACATGAGCCCTGCTACTGCTGCAATGACCTGTTGGCTGAGAGCCAGGCTGGGACATGAAGTTTACTGACCAGAATTCTGAGGAAAACCAGAACAAGGCCAGACACAAGAAAAGAAGGAGGAAGTAGCAAGTTTTGTAGCTTGCTTTCTGAGTGTACACTGTTGGAGTCTGTAGGAATTGATTTTATCCTACCTTTGTCAAGCAAGTATTTTGCTGTAGTGGTGTGTCCAAGGTGCAGCCCCTGAGAGAATGGCACAGAGGCAGCTGGTGTCAGTGCCACACTGCCCTGGAGAGCCTGGTCACCCCTTGCCCAGCACTGCTAGTGGGCTGCCTGGCTAGTGAGAGCCACTAGCCACAGGAACCACTGATAAAATCATGTACCCTCTCAGAATACCTAATATCTGCAGAAATGAGCCTTTTTGGGTAAATGAGGGTCTGGTGGGTGGTTTACAGCTGGCTACCAGAGCATGCCTGGGGTTGTTAGCCTGTGCACTGCCAGACATGGGGTATGAACATCCCTAACCTCACCTTCTGTGCCCACTGTGCCAGCTCCTGCTGGTTACCAGGGGAAAGTTGTAGAATCCCTCTTCGTTGGTCCCTGTCTGGCTCAGCTTGCTGGCCTGGTACTGCAGGGGGGAAAAAAGGGATGTGCCAGGGACTGTTGGAGGTGTGGGGTTAGGGGCCATGGAGTGTCACCAGCTCTGGGCACTCTCCAATCCATTCCTGTGGACACTGAGCCTGTCCTGCTGGCACAGTGACCTTGCTGTCAGCTCACTGGCACAGCCTGAACAGTGCTGGGAGACAGCACCAATGTCACCCCCAGAACCCTGCTGGGGTGCCAGGGGGGTTAATACCAAGAACTGGAGGAGGGAGAAGCCAGAGCACCTTCACACTGTTTAGGGGCCTGTGCTTGCACAGCTGGGCTCCAGCTAAAATCTGCTCTGGCAGGTGCTCAGAGGGATGTTCTGCACTCACCTTCCTCCTTGGGGACCTGATGCTTCCTTTTTGTGGGGGAGAGATGCTCAGGAGTATCCCACCTGCTGCTCTGGCACGTGGACTTTGGGGGTCTCATCAATGGGCATGGGACTGTCTTCTGGGAAGGGAGAGCATACCTGGCTTCTGGGAGACTCAGCAATGCTGGGATCACATGGATGGGCCTCAGATAAGGAAACTGTAAGAAAATAAGAGCATATTGGGGAAATGGAAAGAAAATGAGTGCATCATAACAAGGGCATTGTCAGGGGCACCCAGATTTGCTGAGCTGGTGAAGGCAAGGAAACCACAGAAGGGGAAGCACCAGCCACTGTGTTGTGACTTTCAGATTCCATTGGGTCCCTGGCATGGACTGGCCAGAACCTAAACCTGCCAAGAGCCAGGCTGGCACATGCGGCTCCATAATGAGAGCCCTGAGGAAAATCAGGGCAAGACTGGCAAAAGGGAAAAAAAGGAGGGAGTAGCAATTTTATCACTACACTCCCTGATTGAGAGTCCTTCTCCAGCTCTCTTGCAGGGTCTCTCTGGGCACTGGAAGCTGCTCTAAGGTTCTCCAAAAGCCTTTTCTTCTCCAGGCTGAACAAACTGGACTCACTCAGCAGTGAGCTACAGCCTGGTCTTGTGGAGAGCCACAAAGGTACCTTAACACTGTGTGCAATCCTACTGGCTCTACTTGCACCTACAGGAATTTTTTAATATTTTGGATTAGGTATTAATATTTTGAAGGCTTTTTGGCCCTGTACAGATCCAGGTTCATTCTTGACAAACTCTCCTGGGTTAATGTTAGGAATTGATAGCACAGGAGCTTTACAAATCAAGATGGCTTTGGAGATGCCTGGTAGTCTTTACTTGGTGACACAAAACATTCTCTGTTCCTGGCATCCATCTCTCAGTATGGTTTTGTAGACTGGGAGGGAACCTATTTCTTCTTTTACTAATAAGAGAGAAAGCATTTTTGTGGATCTTATACATTGATTTTTTTTTAGAGAGATATATAGTTCCTTGTACTCTAATTCACCTTAAATTAAAGACAATTTATTTAGATGTGCTTTAAGTTTTCCAGGATGTATCTGCACTAATGGAGCTGAGCTCTCTCTCTGAAGACACAATCCTGTTTGCCAAGGGATTAAGCCTGTTCTTTCACAGTGTGCTGTTCTGTAAATCTCCGACCAAGGTCAGAATCAGCTTTTAGACATCAATTTTGACTACTTCAGCAGGGCTAAAAGGACCTGGATTCCTATGATATTCCCTTAAGGCATCTGCAATAGCTCACTGGGATGGAAAGTCACAGTTGTTGTAAAAGCACTTTACACACCCATCCCTCAGTGGCCCAGAGGCAGACAGCTGTACCTGAGACATTGCCTTCTCTGGGAAAACTCCATTTTCAGCTCACAGAAGAGCAGGCTGCATCACAGCTCCTGTCTCCATGATTCTCTGCATGGGTCACACTCACTTTCCGCCCAAGCAAACCCAGAGAATGTGTCCTTTCCAGCATCAGAAGTTTTGTGTCTGCTATGTTCCAGGTCTGAGTTGTAGAAAAACTACTCTGTTGTAGTGTCAATGAGACATTTTTTGTGCATTTAAATTAACTTAATCTATGTAACTGTTTTCTTTTTCTGAAATAGCTTCTTTATTTTTCTTGGATTTAATTCTGTGCGTTCAAGCAGAAAGTTAAACAATGTCAGACTGAAGTAAATGAATTGCATAACATGCTGAAAAGATGAACTGGGGAAATGCTTGTTTTTACATTCCCTTCTTACCTATGTCTTTAATGTGAATTACTGGAACATCAAAGAGAACTAACCAGTTTGGAATTTATTTTAAAAGATGTATTCTCATAAAGTGGATAATTTCCTCTATGCACCTAATTGTAGTGGAAGAAAGAAGCAAGTGTAGGCATTATATTATTGCAAAACATCCCTCTAGAGCAGTTAATTTACAGAAGTTATAACAGCTTACTATTGCTGTTTTCCTTCTGAAATTACTTTCTCAGCTAAATTGTTTAGGGCTGATGCTGAAGATAAGTGTATGAAAACCAACTTATCAATCTCCCCTTTCAGAAATGATCTTTGCAGCTGATTAGAGTGAACCATGACTTGTTTTGAGAAGAAACAAAGAACTCAGTGGCATTCTTGGCACTTTGTTTTAGTGCTCCTGGCTGCAGCTTTAGATGACTTTTGGCTTCAGGAGTGAATCCATCTTTCCTTTCT
>JAOTQP010001652.1:59278195-59303704 GCA_026413545.1 Cichladusa arquata | reverse complement strand
ATAAGGATTTCTTAGGTGGAATCTTCACGTGTTTCAATTAGTTGGAGTTTAGGTACTGAATACCATCAAGATTTGAAATGAGAGATGGTTTCTCAAGAACTCCGAGTCCCAGAAAGCATCTCTGCCACTAATGTTTTATAATCCATGAACTATACTATTGTGAGACTACTTGCATTTTCAATATAAGTATATAGGTAATTTTTGAATAGAATTTGGGCTGTAGATTATTAGTATGAAATAAAAAATGCATGAAAAATAAACAAACAAATTGCTAACAGGTATCTCACCTGCTTGTAGAATGCTGCCCTTCTCTGAGATGAAGCCCATCAGTGGAATTCATGGTTGAGTCTAGTTCAGTTAAAAAAAATGCAAGAGCTGTTCAGTAGAACAGAACATGAAATAACAAAAAGTATTCTGAAGAGTGCCAAGTGCCATCTCCTTAAAAACCATATACATAAATGCTGTATTTTTCTCTCATCATCCTATTACAGATAATTGACTGTAACTCCATTCCTCCTGAATCATCCTTTCTGGAATTCGACAGCCCAGTATAGAAACAAACCTGGCAGATGTGCTCCTTTACCTCAGTTTTCTGTCAGAGCAACTGTGTCCTTTTTGTCAGGAATTCAGTTAAGGGCTCCTTCCAAGTATGGTTGCAGTTTCACTTGATCCCCATTTCTCCTCAGAAATGTAGGACAGCAATGCCAGTGGCTTCTGCAGTGCTGGTTTTCACGGTGAGCTGTGACAGTAGGGGGACTCCAGCAGGTGTACCTGTGTGTCCTGCTGCCTTGAATAATTTCTGCCTCTTGCTTTTCTGCCTTGCTAACTTTCATCTTCTTCCTCTTCCTATCTCCCTTAGGTCATGCTATTCCTTGTTTACATACCTTCATGAGCTCCCTTCATTTTTTTCCCTTTAGTGTTGACATCATAGCTTTCTAAGTTTGTATTCATAATTGGTACATTATTTTTCTCCCATTCCTTTTCCATTGTTTATATAGTTTCAAACTTTACCAAACACCTGTACCTTTCAAAACTCCTGGCTCTCTTTTCCTAGATGTGCAAGGAAGAGTTGTATGTTGCAGTTTGCATTATTCAGGTGTAGCTCAGTATCTTTTTTTCATATCTCTTGAGATATAGAGAAGCATCCCTATTTTCTGGCATCAGAAAATTTGTTATCAGAACTCGTGAAGAGAAACAGCAATATTTTTCAAGTTACTGTTATATGGGGAATTTAACGTCTGGTGAGCAACCTTCAGCAGTGGCTTGGCATTTTAGAGTATTGCAAGCTCTGGCATTAACTCCTGAGAATGTTAAAAGGAGTAGTTTTCATTCTCATTACATTTCATTCTCATTACTGTTCCTGAATTTTCAGCTATTTAGGCAGAAGAAGGGTCATGGGAACTGTAGCAAATGGAGCAGATGGATTCTTTCAGTCCAGCTGAAATAACCACTCTTCCTATTGAAGGTTCAAAGGGAGGATTTCAGAGCTAGGAAAAAATCTTCATCCCTTGCTATGTCTGAGATCTTAGTGCTTCCTAGTGGGCATCACAGAGAATTCCTCAAGGAGAGAGACTGCAGTTGAGTTAGGAGGACTTCACCAACCAAACACTGATTTCAGGGTATTTTGTTATCCGTATTGGCTATGAGGCATTCAGATGTGCCAAGCCTAAGCAGCAGTGGCTGAACATCTGATCAAGAGGAATGAACCCAAAAGGACAGTAATTGTAGAGGGAGATGAGGTCACACCATTCTCAGGAATGGGAGCAATTCAGAAGAAGAGATTTGTTCCTTGCCTGAAGTACACACTGTCCAGGTAGAGATATACTGCAGAGAGAGCAGGTAGGGTTTTACAACACAGCAAGGAGCACTGAGCTTACAAACAGAAGAGAAATGGGGAGTGTGTGCTGTGGGAGGGATGATGAACTGGCTTTCTTTGCCATAGCCTGGGTCAGAAAGCAAGAGGAAGGAAAGCCTGCACTAGTTGGTGGCATCCTGTTATCCTCACTTTTTCAGTTGGATTCTGTTGCTTCTGCAAGATGGGCTATCATAAGAAAAGAAATCAGGGTAATTGTCAAGAAAATTGTTTTCTGGGGATAAGTGGTTAAATGAAAAGAATGATTCTGGTGAGTGTTACATGTGGCATAACTAATATTGAGCTTTACAGATGACAAATCGAGCAGCCAAACGTAAAAATAAATGGGAATCTAAATATGAGCCACTTACTAATTTTTATTTGTTTTTCTAGATAACATCCAAAATAAAAACTGATCAGAAAAGATGAAAAATTAGTGAATAATCAAAAATTTAAGGCACTTAGGAGTGAGAAGCAACATCCAAATGTGGCTGTTCATTGCCATAGGGTTAGGAAGAAGGTACACAAAAGGAAATGGATGATGTCTCCAGGGTTCCTAGAAGAAATCTGATGTCCTTCTTCACCTGTCCTATAGGACACATTGCTGAAAGCTGTGGCCAATGCACCTCCTTGCTGCAAGACTGCAATGGAGCTTGAGCTGAAAAAATGCTGTTATTTTTTGTACCTCCATCCAGAAGACTGTTGCTTTGCCCAATTAAGCCAAATGCTAGCAAGCCTGTGACTCTTAACACTGATTACACAGAATTCATGAGCAAGTGAGCTGTGTTCACTGTCATCTTGTGGATAAAATATTTTCAAATATTCCCCTTCCTTCCAGACTGCAGTTCTATATGCTTGGTCTGTACAAAATGTTCTTGGAAGGGAAGCATAGGTAAAAAACCTTTTCAGATATTTCCAAGAGATTGAGAATTATTCCTTATCCTGCCCTCCTTGCTTCTATGTACTCATCTGGATATGAAGTCCTCATTTTTATCACCTTCTGGAACCTAATGCTAAGCAGATGCTGTTTCTCTTGAAATGATCATTAAAATTAATTGTTCATAAATTAGGCAGCAAGTAAAAATTTGCTGTCAGTAATTACCTGAAGGTAAGTGGGTGAGAAGGGTTTTTTTTATTTTAACCAGAACAAAATTGTGTTTTCGAGTGGGCATTGCTAGCTGCATTCCAGTGCATTGAAAAACTATGGCTGTGTCTAAGGAACTTTGTTGTGGCCCAGGATTCCTACTTGTCCCCTGTTTTGGGCTGTTTGTTTTCCAGAAACAACCTGCAGTATTTTTGCATATTTTAAGCACAGTTGTATTCCCAAACTTTCTCTGTCTATATGGATTTTTTGTGACTGGTTTCTTTAATTTGAATAGAGCAACACAAAAATGCAGTTTAGAAGATACTGGAACTTATGTATAAATTGAAATCAGACTCAATTAAAAACACAGATATTGTGAAAAGGAAAGGTAAATCATTCTTGTACTGCATAGCTGGCAGTCACAAAAGGAAGATGGAGGTGCTTATCCTTATTTCTTCAGCTTTTGACAGCTGGGCAGAAAAGCTGAGTCATATTAACTGACTGTTGGCAGGTAAAATAGATTGGGCCAAGCCCTTTCCATGAAATATGTAAAGTGAAATTAAACTCCACAGAAACTGTATCTTGGTTTTCAACACTTTGACATAATGGTGAAGAATTTAGACTGCTTTAAGCTACATTTGTCCTGTCATTCATGTAAATCCTTTATTGCAACAGTGTTTTCTCAGGTGTGTGACTGATCAATATTAAAATTTTTATTATCTCCAAGTATTTAGTGCAAGAAAAAGTTGTAATTTTGTTGTTTAAGCTATACTTTTGTTGGTTAAGTTATAGGAATTTCAGAGAGAACTTTGTGTATTCAAGGATGGGATGATGCCATCTGCTTTGCGTGTCAATTCTGTAGCCTGGGGACTTGGGTGTTGCCATGGGGAGCTGTGTGTCAGTCCCATTGTAGTCTTGTTACTGCTCTGTGTGTCTGCAACTCTTGCACTGTGTTTGCTGTGTCACTCAGGACCTGTTCTGAAAGACTTTTAAATCAGAGAAAATAATTTTTTTACATGAATTTGGGGGCAGTCTATGCTTGCTCCCAGTGGAGAAATCGATTGTCTCTTAGTCTGAAAATGGGCACATTCTACTTTTGGATTATTAAAAAGGTAGTAAATATATGATAGAAGTAAATATAAGGTAAAAGAATGTGCACAGAAAGAAATGCTGCCACTATCAAACATCACCAGTGAAGATGAATATGAATGATAATAGTTTCTGATGTGAAGAGCATCATCAGGAGAAATGTAAGGAGCCAGAGGGACTGGGTTGATGTCTACTGCTGACTTTTCTGTTCAGCTTCTATGCCTTGACATGCCAAAACCAGCATCTAGGTTTTGGAGAGGCTGAGTCTCCCAGTTGTCAGTTCCTTTCAGAAAGGTGGCCACAGGAGGGCAATACTGTTCTATAATAAATTTGGCAAGCTTTATTCCCTGAAAGTCTGGTTTGTCAGCAGGTACCTGGGGGGAAATGGGATTGATCATAGCTAACAAAATCATCAAAGTTGTATTGATCAGGAAGTGGTTTTATGCCTTTAGCTATGTTTGCAGGGGCTGAGCAGTTGGTTCTCCCAATCCTCCTTTCCAGAAAAGCAAATTACCGCACAGAATCTAAGAGCTGTGATGACATGTGATGCTCCTGCATCCCTGGTTCAGGTTGGTACTGGTTTGTGCTGTCCTCCCTTCCAGCATCCCAGCTGGAGCCCAGAACCAGGAGCTGGCAATACAACAGCGACTATGGCAGCCCCATGGTGCTGATGAAGGGCTCTTTGTCCCTTGCCTCTCAGCTGTTTCAGACTGAAGTATGGAGAATTTAAATGGTGAGAATCTCAGGGTGTGTGACTCTCACTAATACTGGTAGGAGTATTCAGCTGGGAAAGGTGGCTTTTATTTTTCTTTTTTCCTTCAGAAACTTTTTTCATGTTTTCCCCAGAGGCTGAGGGCATGTTCTTCTTTACTAGAATCCAGGCACAGGAGCAGGAGTCCTAACTTATTAGGCTATTGATTTATGCCCTTGCTCTTTGTTGATTTATGCCCTTGCTCTTAGCTGGTCAGATAAATCTCATTAGTTAGAAGATTCTCCAGAGAAGCAAGTGTTTTGGATTTTAATTCCCCAAAGGAGATGATTGAGTTGAGTGTGCATTTTGTGGCCCTTAGAAGAATAGGAGATATCATTGCTTGGTCTTATGAGAGAAAATTAAAGCTCCACTGTGTTCTTTATGAAGATTAATCTGCTAAAAGTGCTTTGAGATCAGTGGATTTAAGTTTTAAAGGGAGGTGAATGCTTGGTTTGCAAAGACTAAGGGTTTAGTTTGAGGATGGTGTTTGGCAGAGTCAGACATGTGAGTACATCACCTAACATACTTCAAGTACTTAAACAAGAATATGAAAGTAGTTTGTGCAGTCTGAGTATCTCTTTATTTTGGTGATAGCTGTACTCCCCAGACTAATAGAGAAGAACAGGGAGCTTACTAAGGGCCAGCTCTGTCATCACTGTTACTAGTATGACAGGAATAGTCTTCAAGAAAAATTAAAGTAATATTAAAAGTTAAAAAGGCATATTTATGAAGGATAGATTGCTAGGTTCTAAGCTAACCTTTTAGGTCATCTGGAAATGAAAATGTTTCAGAGAATTAATGCTACTGAGCTGCTGCCCTTTTAGCTTCTGTTTCTGAATAAAGACTCAAAGAAGTCCCCTTCTAAAAGACAATTCTTCTGAGTGATGTTTTTCAGTTTGTAGTTTGCACACTGCCTCTGGTGGATCTGTGAATGCTGAAACTGTCTATAGCTCTTCTTTAGAAGGTGCTGAACTTCCACTGAATGTGTCTAAGGGAAGAAAGAGCATTTATGTCAGGTTTGTCTTAGATGTCAATTTATTTATATTATGCTTTATGTTTCCAAGTGTGTTTTAAGTATCATAATCAATAACAAAATATTTTGTTTTGCAGGAATAAATTTTAAGGCTTTTATTTTTAAATTTGTCTGAGGTGAACTGAAACAAATCTGACAGTTCCAAGGTGTTTGACTTGGCAAAGAGGCCCAGGAACCCAAGGAAAATGGCAAGTCCTTTGCAGGGCCTGTGGCCCAAACTGGCAGTTAGCATCTTCCAAGCTACTGAGTAATTTTGGGAGCTGGTATCCTCAAGTGCTCTCAAAAAGAGAGGAATTCCTTCAGGTGAGTGACAGCCAATGTCTTTTTGGCAAAGGGTGGGCAATGATGATACAAACCACGATGTGATGAAATTTTTCCAGTTTTTTCTAAGTTTTTTTTCTAGGGGAATGTACATTCTGCAATTAGGCACTTAGGTAAGATTAACTTTGTTTCATTTTACTTATCACTTAATTTGTGTGTACTGTGAAGATAAAACAAGTGGAGCCAGTCACACAAGTCTGTTGTGTACTTTTAAATGTAAGCCCTTTGTTACTTCAGTCCATAGTCACTTTTTCTGCTCAAACCACTACTTTAAAAATCCCATTATTGACTTTACTGTCTTAAGTATTGAAGAAGAGTTGGAGTAGTGCTTTTGTCAGTTTTTGTGTTTTTGAACACTTAAAACATGTGCAAATGGTCATGGCAAAGTTCATTCTAATGTTGCTTCCACTTGAAATTTTTTCCTGCTCTCTACCACACATGTAGTGTATTCCTAGGTAGAGTTGCACATATTTTCTGTCACTTCAGGAGAGATCATGAGTAGTCAAATGTCAACTGAATGTCAGAGGAATGGCTCTTATAATGAAATCTATTAAGGTGTCCAATAGCCCCTGCAGAAGAGAAGATAATCTTCCTTTGTGACCTTTATGACAAATCAAACAAAACAATAAAACACACAGAAAGCAAGGCCCTTGCTGGGGCTGAAGTAGATGGCCAAGTGTTGGTAGAAGTTTTTGGCTTTATTGTTATTTATATTTTTCTGTTGCTTTTTAAATAATTTATAATTTACAAATGATTATTACTTCAACTGTTTATTTTTGTCACACTTCTGAATGTTAGTAGGCAAAGCCAACTTTTTTATTCTTTTGATTCTTTTGTTTTTATTATGATCAACCTATTTTTTTATAACTAGTCATGGATATATTTGCTGTTTCTTTATTCACTGATTTAGAGGCAAGAAGAGACCATGAGGATTGTCCCATCTGACCTCCTGTATAAGCCAGACCAGGATACTGAACTCCATAATTCCAGCATAGATTCTTATTGAGACAAGAAACACAGTTTTTAAAGTGACATTACGTTTTATTCCAAGACTTCCAGTGACAAAAACTCTCTTTATTAACTAGCAAGTCTTTGAAATCCCTAATTACCTTTGCTTATGAATTGCATCTTCTGTCTATCCTGGATGTAATTAGTGTCAGGTAACTGCTGTGGCATCTGGATACATCTGTTTTTTGCTCATGAGAGAACACTTGAGAAGAATGACAAAGAATAACTTGTCTTGTTCCTCCTGGGCCCTAATGCCTTTGGCAGTCCAGCTGAATAATCCACAAATATTTTTGGTTTAAACTCAGAAAACGATCCACACCAGGGTTTTAAAGGTCTGTGTTTTGAAGGTAGGTGGGACAGGAGAATTAGCATTCACAAAGGCTAACTTTATCCAAAAGACTGAATGTTCCTCTCTCAGCAACAAAACATAATTGTATCTTCAAATACCTAAGTTAGAATATTTGAAGTTAGGCTTCTGATTATCCAGGACCCAGGAAGATGCTCTATAAATATTCCATAATGTCCACAATATACTCTGCTAAGAGGTTAAATTTTGTTCCTTTTTTCTTTAGTAGTCTTTTGGGTACCTGTGGGGGACTGAAGGAAGTGTACTTCCAAAAAGAGTAGATTGATTTTCACTGAAGAACCTGTCAATAAATAAAAAATTACTTATACCTGAAATAAAGGTAGTTTTCTTACCTCTGCCAGACAAATAGTTAGCTGGAGAGTGGTAGGTGCCTGTTTAGGCTTTTAGATTTAGATTTAGATTTAGATTAGGCTTTTACATTTAAAGTCTCTAGTAATCAATCACATAAACTTAAATCATCTCTGACCTCAGTCTGCAGAGATGCACTGTACCATTTGTTTAGGCTATTGTGCTTAGTGAATAGTTTTATATTTTTTCAGAGTTTTGTTGTTTGGTTTTGTTTTATGCTTTCATCTCATTTGGTGATGAGCAAGCACACTGTGTGGGTTTGTTTCTGAGCTCTAGAAACATGGTAGTGCTTTGTCACTTTACACTTACACAAGGCCACAGTGACATTCAAGCTGGAGGAGAGTATTATTCCTAAACATTGGGGCACATGAATCACAAGTATTTATTGTTAAAAAGAACAGTACACTTTAGTGACCCAGCTGTTCAACACAAGCCATCAACTTAAGAGGCCAGAGAGGTTTTCAGCATCATGGCCAGCATGTGCTGGAGGGGAATGATTTTTTTTTTCTGTGAGCTTTCCCAGAACTGCTGGTATGTTCTAGTAACTTCTATTCAGTGTTATGAAATCTCATATAGCAGCTAAAAGTTCCTGAGCAGTGCAGGCTTTGGCTGTCTAATGGCTTGCTTCTAATTCAGTTCTCCTTTTGGATCATGCACAGAACTATACTGGCTGACAACTGCTGTCATCACAGCTAACAAAAAGAATCCCTGTAATCCAAATTAGAGGAAAATTATGCTAATGGTAAAATCTTTTTGGCTGTTTTACAGATTTTCAGGGATGTCATGAGAATCTTAAAATATTAGATATTTCAAACAGAGGTGGAATAAAGGAGAAATAAATTAATTGACCTCTTAAAAGATGCATGTTCTGTTCCCAGCTCTGGCAGTGATCTGCTTGTTACCTTTAGAAAGGCTTTTTCATCGTTTTCCTCTTGCGTACTGTTGGTTAAAAGGGTGAGCCTTTTGGGATTGGAGCCCTCTCAATGTTCTGCTGTTTGATCACACCCACTCTTTTCCTTTTGTGGCTTCTATGTTCTTCTAGTAAGCAAATGCTAGCAGGAAGCTCCAAGGCTGTAGAGAACACCAGTCTGTATTATTTTGCAACTGATTTTTTTTTCAGGTGTTATTATCATCACAAGACTTGGCTAATGGATCCAAAGCCGTGTTGAAGGCTGATCCTTGGTGACATACTGCAATAAGAGGTGCTTATTTCTATTTGTTTGTTAGCTATTCCAGGGGAAAAAAACCCCAAAGCTGCTTAAGTTTATAAACCTATTATGTGGTATTCCAAAAGGTCAAGTTGCTGTTCTTTTAAAATACAATTTAATTGAAAATGGACAGTAGCCTGGATCTTCTTGAGGCGTAATGAAGTAGACTATTGATATGCACCATGTGTTCCTGATTAAACTCAGAAGGCTGGGAATGTTCAGCCAATTATGCAGTTTGTGAGACATTGCCCAATTAGTTTAGGACCATGCAGAAGCAGGTACACAGAAAGATACTTTGTGTGTTCCCTGTAAGCCAAAACCCAAACTACAAAGTGCTGAATTATGTACAGGCTAATAAAGGCAATTAATTATTTGAACTCTCATTGCATTTTATTTATCTCCTAGAAAGACTTGTGTATAGTAGAAATTTACAGTATAGCATAGGAATTTACAGGTAAGTGTAACAGCAAGATATTACATGTAACAACATGTAATAAATGTAACAACAGATATTCATACAAAGAACAGGAGCCAAGGATACAGTTTAACATCTGGAAAAGTCCTCTTTTTTTATAGTGAATGTAGCAGATTCTGCCTGCCTTGTTTTACAAATCCACCTAAGAGCAGGGGTTTGTGTTCTCAAATTCTCTAGTTAAAAGAATAGCCTTTAAAGAAGTACAGGTGTGGTATTCATGATTAATGAAATTTTGGATCATCTTAAGCAGGAAAATATTCACTGTGGAGGATGTTTAAACCACAGAAATATAACTCCATGTATTTCAAGTTTCAGTTTTGTCTTTATGGTTTGTCAGTTTGTACAGACCCCTGTAAAGTACAAAGACACATCTGGTCATGTAATATTTTGCAAGAATGTGCCTCAGCATGCATCTATCAAAAATACAGAAAAATCTCTCAGTGTGTTCAAAACATCAGAATTAACTTTTTAAATACATGCTTTTTTATTATAGAAAAAGGGAATGTTTAATTATCTCTAGCCTTGGAGTCACACAGGGGATGTTCAGCAGATTTGTGCAATTTGTTAGAGCAGCAGTTGTTTCTTAACCGAAGGAAATATTGACACTGGCAAGTAAAGATGGGATAGCAAGGAATTCAGTCTCCCCCATGGAAAAGAAACACCACATTGCAGAGGCTTTAACTGGAAATTAAAGCTTTGTGTAGTTTGCTTAGCTGGTTATAAAATGTGCTTCAGAGCCCCAGAGTGTCTGAAAAACAGGTTGATTTAATCATGGACTCAGGGGCTTTATTCACATGAGCCAGAGCATTAAAGTTCAGCTACTTTGTTGTGGGCTAATCGTTAATCCCAGGGTGGCTGGGACCAGGGGCTGCAGAGACAGGACTCAGGGTGATGAAGGGTGTTTGGCAGCCTGGTGCATGTTCATCGTGTTTGTGCTGAGCAAGGAAGCAACAGGAACAAAAAAAAAAAAACAAAAAAACCCCAATCATGAATCCTTCAGGGAGTTTATCAGGTCAGAATTAAGGAGTTTGTTTCTTTGGCCAGCCAAGAAGTTTTGGTGGAAACTTGATTCTTGTAAGGAGTGCAGCAGTTGCACAGGGGAATCTGACAAACACCTGCGGGATATTTGTGTTGCTACTAGGGGTAAGCAAACATTTGCCTATGTCCCAGTCCTGTCTCTAAAGAAATGTTAAGCTCCTCTGAAGAAAATTTAAGTGAACAGCATGTTAGAGGTACCTTCATAGAGGAGTGGGTAAGCACGACAAATTCAGGATAATTTACGTGGATACTCTGGCAGACCAGTGAGTTAACAGAGGTTACATCCTTCTGTGGCTGGGTTTATCTTCACTAAAAACTACCTGGTAACCCCAGTCTCTGGTTTGGGTAGTCACTTCTGCAACTTTGAAGGGTGTCTGGATGCTTAGAAAGTACTCAGGTATTAACTTGGCTCATTATTTTTGATATTTTCTGGGCTGTAAAAGCTGATACTGACCCTTTCTGTCCATCCTTTTCACTTACAAAATCAAGATATACATTAAACTGTTCCTTTAACTGGTTCCTCTCTATCAGATATCAGAATATACTTTACAAAACCCTTTTTCTTAGCTTTGTACCATTTACAACTAAAAATAATTAAAATAAATCCCACAGTATCATATAATTTATAGTAGCTATGAGGTCCTTATACAAGCACGAGAAGTCAGCAATGCAAACATCAGATTAGATAACAGAGAGTTCAGGCATTCTCCTACCCTCCCTGCCGTATTTTGTTTCCAGGGCCACGTGGGAAGAAAAGAAGAGCCCCAGGCAGGGCTGTAACTTTCAATATTTAGGAGAAAGCAGCATGCAAAGCAGGTAGACACACAGAATCCACGTAGGCACAGCAGTGAAATGTTGATATATGACACACATTTCTCAGTCTGCTGTTACTGTTTCCCTGGAATGCACTGAAACGTTGAAATGCCCCTTCCAAGTGAAGAACAAATCATAATTTCCTAAATGCTTCACACAGCCAGATGCTTCACAAGTCTATCCATTTCATCAGGAACAAGCCCCAGCACTCACCTCTTGGTGGCAATTTTGTGTGACTGATACACTGATTTTGTAGGTCTTCTTGTGTTTTAACATAGTGACCATATCTTCTGCAAAATGAGAGATGTTTCTCCAGGACTGGAGAACACCTTAGGTCCTTTGGTAGCAAGTGCTACATAAAGTTTTTCCTACAGCTGGAGATTTTATGAGGTCTTTCTGCCTTGAAGACTTTCTGTGTGAGGTCTTCGAGAAGCTCTGTTCTCTTTTTGGCCATCTTTTTTTTTTTTTTTTTTTATGATGACAGTAAGAGCATAATCATCTTTGAAAAGTCAACTCTTCTTTCTTCTTGGACAGAAAAATTACTAATAGTGCTACAGTTTACTAGGAAAGGCATGATATTATCTGTCTTATTTCCAAAGAAAATAAGTAAAAAAATAGATATGAACTGTGACTATGAATGCTGAAGTTACCATTTCCTGTTACAAAACTAGATCAAAAGATTAATCATTGAATGTGTATAAGGCTGTTACTGCTTCAGAGCATAAATTTATTAAATTATATCAATAATAATTACTAGAATATTAAAACCTGATTTTACTCCCACAGGTACCTGCCAAGTACATATCCTAGCTAGTTTCAGACTGTCAGTTTATTTTTATATTGTTTGCAGCTCAGAAAATTTTGCAAATTTTTCTCACTGCCCACGAAATTGTACTTGGTGAACTGAAATTTGTATTTGGTGTGAAATTTGTATTTTGCTTGTTTCCTCAAAGTCTCACTGTTCTTCACATCTGCTGTACTCATCTATTCTCTTTAAATTTTATGTCACCAGGAAATTTTCATTGACATAATTCTCTTTTGGTTGATGTAATTGTTAAAAACATTAGCTAACATCAGCTCCAAGACTGATTCTTTAAAACTCTAAAAAGTAGAATCCTGCCATCCCTGTCAACACTCCAATTCCTTATTTATGTTGGAAAATTTGTGTTGATTTCTAAATCTCACTTTTAAGGCAGTATTAAAGGTTTTATACCATATTCAGTGCTTTACTGAAAGATTAGATCTATTTTCTATCTTATTGCAAAATTCCTGGGTCTTAGCTCTCACCCCCACATCATCTTTATTTTTTAAAAGACACCTGCCATTTGCCAAGTGCTTTATGCTTTACTTTGATAGTAGTAATAAGCTTAAAAAGTGCACCTGTGATTATTTACCAAACCTAAAATGTAATTCAAAGGAGAAACTTAGAAACTCTAAGTTCAATCTACCACATAATCATGTATTTAGGGTTGTGATAAAAGATGCATAGTGTCTATGAGTCACACATATTTTTTTATGTCAGATCCAAAATTATAGCTCTCTTTTGATAATTTGCACTCCAGAGGAAAAAGATGAAGAGCATCTGAGAATTAAATACCATGTGGAGAACATGACAATTCACCTTTCCTGCATTGGAATTAGAGCTTAATTACAATCAGAAAAACTTTCAACCTAAATTGCAATTGCAGATTTTATGGCCACATCTGAAGGTTCATGTCTTGTAAGTAGTTTCATAGAATGATTTACATCTGTTTATATTCAGTTTGCTGATAGTACTTCTCTAAGAAAGAGCCCCAGCAGAGATGATGGGCAATGCTTTTGAAATCTCCAGGTCTTCACTAGTTCTGGATTTGTTTCTCCTTCAGTTTTCAGATATGATATTGTCCCACAGCTGTGCACCCCTGATAGCAAAAGTCTGCTTTTTACTTCAGCCCTGACTGGAAAAATCTGAAGCTGTAGTTCTAATGAATTGTCGTAGCAAATGGTTCAGTTTATCTGGTCAAGCAGGTCACCAGATATGCATATTCAGTCTATAAGAAAACTGCATTATTCATCTTTGGACAAAATTATAGTGTTCTGTAGCAATAAAGACTTTATACTGATACCAGCCTCCACCTACATCAATATCTTATAGTTTAATTTTTTGTGATGAGAGAGTTGGTTAGAATACATTATTTACTTTGAGCTACTTGGCCAACTGTAAGTGTTTCAGATTTGGATTTGGGGTTTTAACACAAATTGGGTACAGAAGGAAATGACTTTTCTTTGAGAAAAGCTACACTCCTTTCTGTATAGTAACAGAAAAGGAGAGAAAGTACAAGCAGGCTCAGGTAGAATTTACAATAAAAAACAAGAATAGTGAGCATTGCAGGTTGGTTTCATGTAGATAAAACCAGATTTTTCAGCCTAACATACAAAGGAAAAGCTAATTTTTGTTTGCATATATTATATAATGAATTGTAGCTGATTTTGCACAGCTAATTTGAGAATCCTTCTCTCTGAAATTAGAGGGGAGAAATCCAGGCCTGAATGTTTCACTGTTTCCACTGTGCTCTTGATTTTGTCATCTTGTTGTCTTGCATAGCAACATCGATGGAGAGCCATCCTGGTTGCATGAAGGGCATTGTGTTCCTGTTAAACTCATTTTACACCACTATTAGTGAACTATAAACCAAGCCTAACATTTGTCTTTTCCTCATCTTCAAAACTGGCCTAATCCTGAGTTATTTTCATAAGGGTTGATGAGTAATAACTCATGAGCACTTATGTAGCACTTCTGGATCTTCACAGAGAATGCCTAAAAGAAGGTTACCCTCTAAGCTGCATTTAAATTTCCTCTGTAGTTTAAAAATCTCAAAGCTTTTATAAATATTAGCAGTTGAGTGCTCAGAACATGGGGGAATATAGCCTGTTTTTCTAAAGGCTGTTTCAAGGGAGAGCTCATGTACCCAGCAGCTTATTCTCTCCAAGCAGGGAAGATACTGAGGTCTAAATCCTAACTATACTTCCCATCCCATAATGTTTGTCCCACATGCTTTCATTGCAGGTGTGCTTAGTTGTCCCCCTCATCAATTTTAAATTCGAAAGGAATACATTTGCTTAGCTACTTCTTTCAACAAATCTCTCCAAAAAGATTAGTATCACCAAGATCACCCTAAATGACTCCCAGCTGATGAGCACAAACATAATATGATTTGGAAGCTTCAATTTTAAGATTGCTTTAATACCTCCAAGCTGATCACAGCTTTTCACAACTACTTGTATGCCAATTATACATCTAAGTGCTGTCCTATTTCTTCTCCCACCTGTTTATGAGAATGCCTCTTTACAGCAATCTTTTATTATACAAAAGTATCCTGTTTCAGCACCCTTATTTCAAAGTGAATGCTGCCAGGGGAAATGCACCAGTGCAAATACTTAGATTGTTATGGAAGTGCTGGAATAAGGAGTTTGACTGAAAGCCATCAAACAATTCTGCTTACTGAGAATTATTTTTTTTAATCTCCTTGCAGACCATGTATTCTCTTAAATTTACATCAGAGTGGGCTGTTTATTAAATGGCATGACATCAGAGTGGTCAGCTCACCAAAGTGATTGTTCTCTGTGTGCCATGGAATTTGGGGATTTTTAAGATCTCAATGGTGGCAGCAGCAGCAGCAGTTTTGAGAGAAGGGTGGTTTCTTAATCAAGCACAGCATATCCAACCAAAAGCTCCCTTTTCTCTAAGCACATAACTTGCCTGAATTTAGTGGGGAGGGGCAGAAAACATACTGGTATAATGAAAATGTATAGGGAGGCTTTCTTCAAGAAGAAAGAAATGCCATAAAGACAGCTTTGAGAATGAGATATTGATAAGGATTTGACTGTGTTGAAAATGAGATGTGTAAATGTATTGCTTTTCCTTTGATGCTTCAAAAATACAGTTTTCAACCTCTTGACTGGGACATACCTGAAATCATTCTGCTTCTTGTCAGACCTCTGTCAGATCTTCTTTAAAAAGGCTATTTGGCAGATGTGTGAAACAACATATAAAAAAGGCCCTAAAGGTTTCAGGATAGTGTCTGATAGCTGTGTGAGCTACTGACCAAATGGACATTTGCAAACATTTTGTGGCACATTTTGCTCTCTGCTGTTGTATCACCTCTGTCTTTCCATGTGTGAAACAAGACCCTTGAGGAAAGACTTGGGGGTGTGTGTCAGTCTCTCCTGTTCTAACAAAGAAGTTTCAACAGCATGGCTGAATACACTCCCATAAAGGGTTTCAGAGAAAAAATATGTGGCAAAAATAGGTTGCTGACACTTTATATGCATTGAGTTTATAGGCATTAAGTTTACAAAAATATTAGGCATGCCCATTGATCTGTTATGAGCAATTGCCTTTCTGGTAATTCATCCATTCTACCATTCATTACATTCTGTCCCAGCCAAATTACCAGCATTTCAATGTGCCAAAACAATGTGCCAAAAATCAGCTGAGGCAGTAGTTTACAGCTGACAGAAAAGGGGCCTATTAAATTCAGAAGAGCTTTGGAAACCAACCTATGCAAGTCTGAGTACATTACAATTTCAGAGAGGCAACAAGCATTACAATTTTTTTATTGCTATTTAACCAGTCAATAAATGAGGTCTCTAGAATATTTGAACTCTTCATAAGGCTTTAGACTGTACTGCCTTGTAGATAACCAGCTTTACTGAAGAGCAATGTAAAACCAAATGTACTCATGATTTATGCTAAAGACTTTAACCTCTGGAGAATATTTAAAGATTGCAAAAGAGAAAACTCAGAATGTTGGCACATTAGATCACTATAGCTCTTTTGCATCGAGTTTAAGGAATTTTTTATAGTTGAAATGTTAAATATAATTTTCAGTAATATGCTTTAATGCGTGTACATTGTTTTATGGTTGCTTTTAGCCAATTTAAAAATTGCAGAGTGCTTATGTCTGTCCATTAATTATGCAAATGTGATAGTTTAAAATAATGTAATTTATTTCTTCTAATTTGGTACCACAAAGACAAAAATTGTTGCACAAGGGAAAAGTCAAATGAGTGAGGCTCAACCTCAATAACAGACATTTCATGACATAATGCTGTCAAGTAATATAGTTGTCAATTCTGACAAGCTGGGTTAAAAAACCTAGAAAATCTCTGTTCAATACACAATTCTTCATCCCTGTCAATAGTTATTAGTATAAATATGTTTGCTCTTTCTTCTAGGCTTTTGAGACTGACTTATGTTTGCTGGTTTTTCCATCTTGAGGCTTAGTCAATAATTTCTCAGTGAACATTTCTATACTGTTAATGTATTTAATTATCAGATATTTGTTATTTCCTCATCCTAAAGGGATGTCTTAAAACAGTACATTTCTGCTCTGGGATGAGTGTATAGATTTTGGATTCTACTGGATTACACAATGCTTTTAGAGGACATATACAATTTAGAGCAGTTAAAAAGCTCCTACTCTTTTGGCACATGTTCCTATATTAAGAGCAGGCATATATTTTGACTCTCATATCTCAGTCCTTTAGTTCTTCTGCCTGTGTAATAAGCAAAGAGAAGAGCATGCCTGTGCAAGTGGCAAAACCATTTATTACCACGAGACCTCTGTACTTCTGGCCATGTGTGCTGGGTTCTGGCACTAGAGGTGGATAAAGAGAGGGTTTTTTACTGTGATGTGACTCTATCCTCTCAATATGCTCTAGGTCCACAGCACAGAATTTGTCCCTTCCCATTAATTTTGCCTTTCAGAAGGCAGCAGGAGTGCCAGGGACTCCTGTTCTGAAGGTCACTGCTGCTCTGCAGAGCCTTGTGCTTATTCCACACCTCTGCTCCACACCCCAGACTGACCCAGGGCTCCCCTCTCCAGCAGGGAAATTAGAGTCCCAGACTGGAGGCTGCAGGTTTGGATGGAATTCCATTTAGGTTAGATATGAGGATCATTGCTGCATTTTCAGTGAGAATGTGTTTGTTTTTTACTAAAACAAATGAGCACAACTAGTCAATAGAGCAATTTATGAGGTGTTTGATGGAGTGAGCACTGGCAATTGTAAGGGAATGCAGTTTTTCTAAAGCACCTTGTGTCAGTCATGACTGAAACCAGAGAATGCTGTCAGCCTGCCTTATGCAGAAATTAGAAGTTGATTTCCCAAAGGTCCTTTCTGGTCTTTCAGAGGAGGAACACCATTTTCTTGTCATTAAATAAAAGCCATTTCTGGATCAATAATGAACTAATTGTTTATAATTGTTTATTGTTTTGGCTTAGTGTCTGATAAAATTCTGCCACTTCCAAAGTTAATACTGATTTTTCACTTGTAACATTTTGTAACAATATGGAACAACATCATCCAGGATTATTATTTATCTTTTTCTCTCTATCCTGCAAACATCCTTATGTGTTGGTGACTTCATTAACCATATTTTGGATGTTTTTAATCACTTTGATAAAGACAACATTAATTTGTAGGTAATGCCAAAATTTTAAAATCAGAATGAATGTCATTGAGTGAAATGCTTTGCAGAAATCTCAACATTTTATGTCAACACAATTACATTTATGAGGGAGATTAAAATCTTGTCAGGAACTCTGCCTTCTGTTAGATTCACAACTTCCAGCTTTAGTGAAGGAAAAAAAAATCTGGCTAGCTTTTCACTTTAGTGGTTGAAGTGAACTGAAGAATTAACCTGTCTTTCCCAAAAAGCAGGCATTCTTCTGCATAACTATATCCATGGCACGTTCATTTTCAGGAGCATAGACCTTTTTTGTGCTGCTTCAGTAACTGACAGATGAACTGGAAGGCAGGTTTCATTTCACATACTTTAATTGTATCACAGCTCTTGGACCATCCAGCTTGCTTGCTGAAGCAGTGGAACACTGCAGATTTTCATTAATACCTGTCAGAAGTTTTAATTTACAAAAAAAAAAAAAAAGTACTGATTCAAAAACAGACTGCTGGATCCTTGTGGTTTTAGAACATGCACTTGTCCAAAATCTTCCGAGAGCTGATGGAAGTGGGTTTGTTTCAGAGGTAATAAATTTTGTGCATCTGTGAGCAATTTCTGCTTTGATAAAGGGAGACAGCGCAATACATAACGATTGTGCTCAGGCAATGTTCTAGAGTAGCACTTTGGCTTTTTCAAGTTGTCAGAGCTTGATTGACTTCAGTGGCATTGTTCCAGTTTGCACAGTCTGAATATTTGACTCTGCTTCTGGCTGCACTTTTTTTTCTGCCTTTCTCATCTGAACTTCTCATCTCAAAGATCTGCCTCACCCCTGAAACTGCAGGTGTTCAAATGCAGGTGTTGCAATTCCCAGCTGTTTGCTTCCTTGCACTGAATCCCAATCTCTGAAGGGAGATGCTCTGCTGTGTTTGGCTTATGGCAATGTCTAAAATTTACAGTTATTTTTTCTACTCATCATTATCACATAAGCATACAGATATCCAGGTTGAGTGTCTTCATTTGTCTGGGATATTCAAAACAGAAATAATTGTGTTTTCCTGTCTTTGTACTGACAAGTGCATGGGAGGTACAGAGGTTTTCAGTCCCTGTTTAGTTAGCATTCAGCACGATCTGTGTGTTTTCCATTTGGCACCACATCACGTCACACACCCACAAAGGCACAGATATCCTTTCTGTCTGCTTCCCCACACCACAGAAGCTACTGATCAATAAAAAACAAGGCTACCTTCTCTTCTTAAGGGAATTTAAGCTCTAGAGTTCAAGCAGAATGAGAAAAGTAACAGAAACACCTCTACAAAACAGTCACCACAATTCCTTTCTGACTTAGAAGATAAGGGGTGTAAAACATTTTCTTCTTTAGCCCCAAACACCACAAATGATGAAATATTCCTGTGTTTCCATCTCACAGGTAAAATGAGTTGCCTATTTGGACATTATTAGTGAAAAAATGGTTAATTCCTGTGTAGCTGAAGGTAAAGTCTGGTTTAGGTAGCTGTCAAAGCAAGAGAGAAGTCCAGCATGTGAAGACTCTGAGTACCTGCATGTTATTTATATCTAGTAAGAGCTGAAGAAGTTCAGCCCTTCTGAAAACCAGATGATGTTCACAGGTGGCCTAAACCCTTCTCTTCATCATGGAAATGTGAATGCTTCTGTCATATTTCCTCTCTGGCAAGATGATGAGTTCAGACAAACCTGCTTACTCAACTCCACTCCATCCACTGCCCTAAGCTGAGATGAAAAACACAGCTGCAATATTTCCTAGCAGATACTTGAGCTTTCTTTAAAGAATCCTCAGTAGTGTCAAGCCTAGTTTTCCTGAAAGTCTTTTCAGATTTTTAATTATCCTGGATAATTAAACATTTTCTTCTTTGCAGCAGTTTGTGCTCATTAGTCTCTATCCTATCCTTAGTGGACATGAATAATGGTTTGCTGCCTTCATTTTTGTTCCAATCTTTGACAAGCTGGAAGACCATGAGGTTTTCTTGCTCTTGTCTTCTCTATGCACAGTCAGCACAGTCCTTTCATGTTTTCTGTTTCATACATTATATACAACCCTCCTCTCTGGCATTTTTAATGGCATGTTTGCCTATATGGTGGAAGGAGGCAAACAAAGCCAAGTACATGGGATTACTAGGGGAAATCTTGCCTTTTGATGTTATCAGCATATTAAAACCCATATCCAAAGCAAACTTTGTCCTTGATGCATTTCCACCAGATTGCTGCTGGGGATTTTTTTCATGTCACCTGTACAAGGACATGACCATTACAAAGTGTGCAGAGGTAGTAGTTTATTCACGATAGTAACAGTGACACCTGTCTAGGAGATGTGGTGGAAGAGGTCTGAATGATCAGTCAACAGAATGCCAGATAGGGTTATGGGTAGATGAATTGATGAATGTAGGAAAAAGTTGTGTGAACTTCCCCTGGTGGGCCCCAAATTGGTGTCACCACCTGGTGGGAAGGTCAGGGTTTGGCATGGTCACGTTCAGGGAAAGCAAACAGGGATCAGAAACATGAAACAGCTTCTATACAAGGAAGAGTTGTGTGACTGGTGAATCTTCTGGCTGGAAGAGACCCTTGGGGTGAGAGCCACAAAATAACAGCAAGCTTGGAGAAAAGATGGAGACTTTATATAAATTAAGAAGTATTGAATGGAAATAATGGGAACCAGTTCAGACAGGAGGAAGCAGTACATTGCATGTTTGATTTTAGACTTGTGAACAACCTTGTCCAGGACATTGTGACTGCTGGATTCAAGGGAGTTTGTCATGGACTCAGAGAGAGACTGGACAATTTCATGGAAAAGGGCTTAGAGTAACTAAACAGGCAGAAAAGATCAATACAGCCCAGGAATCTCCTGAAGAGGACAATGCTAGATGACAGAAAATCAGGATAAGGAATTCTTGTACTGAAATTTGGTGATAATGTTTTCTGGAGAATATTAGGTGACATGGATCTTATTGGTCACCCAATACCACCTTGATTCCTAAAGTCAGACCAGTGCACTGAATTTTTGCCAGGTGCAACCAATATTTCTTCTCCCAAGGAGATAAAAATGAAATTCTGGGCTTGTAAAAAACAACTTTCTCACTCACATTAGCAGATAAGCACTTCATTCCAGGTACTACATCTGGATTGTCATGGAAGCAAGCACTGGAACTGAAAGACCTTCCATGATGTTGGTATTTCTGAGAAAATAGTGCAAAATTCAAGGTGCAGCTTAATATTAACTATCCCAAATGCACTGAACAAATATTCCAGATGGCAACTGTCAAAGACAAACTTAACCAGAGAAATATTTTGACTTATTATATTTAAACTTTGAGATGTTATGCTTTCTTGCAATAGCTCAAAAATGTTATTTTAAAACCAGTATTTTTCTGAAACTAATATTACTGTGGCCATAACAAGGTAAAACTGTCTCATTCCTGTTTTGAATTAGGGCAATTGAGAGACTCACAAGATTCTACTCAAAAATGGAAGTGTCGGGGCAGAAAATGGGTTTGATTCTAGAAAATACTTTTGCAGAGTCAGCACTGCTGCCCTGTTAATGGCTTTATTGTAGGAGATAGATAAGGTGTTATGTCTATGTTATGATACATAAGGAGAAACTTAATTGGAAGTTTAACTTTTTCCTGATCTAAAACTGTTTTCTCTGTGCCTGAGGTGTGACAACCTCGTATGTTTTTTCTGATTGTGACACTGCAGTTTCAGCTCTGATCCCCTGCAGAGATGTAACCAAGTTTTTCTCTCTAAGAAAGATGCAAAATTTTTGTACAAACCAATGGCACAAACACTGCCTCTCCTCTCCCCTGTGTGTGCTTTTAGGGACCAGATACTGTGTGAAGTGTCACAAATGGTGTGAAGTACAAGGAAGTGCTGGATCACTTAACAGCAATTTTGCTGCTTTATAAGATCTCTAAAGCTTTATGGAATCATAATGAGATTGCATCAATTCCCAGAAGGGGCTTGGACACCAAAAGAAAATGCGTGAGTGTTTTAGTGCCCAGAATAGGATTTCAATTTTCCAGTTAATCCTCTCTCTACAAGAACCATAAAACCATGATTTATATAGTTAGGTATATAAAGTGAAAACATGTACAGAGATATGTGAAGTAAGCTGCTGTTCTTATTAATTGCTTGTTCTATAACAGTGCTCAGTAATCCAGTTCAGAGCAGAGCCTGATGTATGAGAAACACTGCATACACAAGTATCAGGGAAGTTCCCTAGTTGAAAAAGTAAATTTTTTATATCTATAAATCTATATTTTATATCTATAAATTTATAAATTTAAAATTAGATGGAAACATCCCTTAAAAAATTTCATTTATTTCCAGCTGGACAGTTTTGAAAGGAATGGAAATACTGCTAAAAAGGAAAAGCCATCTTTAAATGGTTTAGCAGCGTTTTTCTGATGAGGCTTCTGAACTCTACTTCCCACTGTAGACAGCTTACATTTGGTATGGCTTTCATTTCCTCACAGAGGTTCTCATTCCAGATTTTAGTTTTTGACAAAGTGACCAAGTGCAACATTAGCTTGGATGAACATCGCTAAATGAATGTGAATCCACATGAAAGTGCACAAACCTGAACACTATTATGTAATCTTTTGAACCCAAAACACTCTTTCTGTTGATGTCAGAGAGAGGTGAATCAGAGTCCAATGTGGCACACTCATGTATATTTTCAATAAAGGTGTGCTTTGTGTATAAGCTTGAAGAAGTGGTGTTGCATGGTTCTGTGGGTGCTGAGAAATCAAGAAGATGCCTCTTTCCTGTGGTGTGTTTTATGCACAGAGGTGACACAGTCTGACATTCCTGGGGCTTTTCCTCCAGGTGCTTCTGAACATTTGGGTTAATGTGCTTGACATGCCTGGTATGGTCACACCCTTAGCAAGCAAGGATTTTGCTGCACTAAGGGCCCATCAGCCTGAGTCAGGAAATAAGTTAGAGGCAGCTTTAGTGGGAATGGGACAGAAAAGAGCTCTGCAGCCACAGCCACATCAGTGAGCAGGGACTGTGCATGTCACCCTGCACACAGTACAGGAATAGTGATGAAAGGAGCAGCTGCTGTCTCCTTAGAGAACCTCTCAATAATGATCCTCAGAAATCACCTTTCCCTTATCTACATGGAGGTTGGGAACAGCTCCCCAGGGCAGTGCTCACAGCACCAAGCCTGTCTGAGTTCAGGAAGCATTTGGACAATGCTCTCAGGCTCATGGTGTGACTCTTGGGGAGTCCTGAGCAGGGTCAGGGGTTGAACTTTGATGACCCTTGTGGGTCCCATCCAGCTCAGGATATCCCATGATTTTATAATTCTAACTCACCTTGTCCCTGCACAGTATATTGATTCACAACAGCTGACTGTGAAAGGACACAAAAGTTCAGACTTCTCATTTTATCCAGAAGGCTAAAGCCTTAATTAGCATGAGCAGTGCTCCAATTGTAGGTAGCTCTTCAATCTTGCAGAGAAATGTGTAGCAAGATCCAGGCTGAAACCAGAGGATTTCAAGCAAGAAAGAAACTATATTTTTTATTTGTTTATCTTTGTTTATTTTAAACAGTGAACAAACTGGGTCCTAGAACAATTTATTTAAGTAAAAGTATTTTCTTCAGCATTAAAATTGTTGGCTTTGATACTTAGGTCAGGTAGCTAAACAGATTAAGTCACCATTGTCTTCTTGGATTTAATTCTAGGTGTTTTTTGTACTATAAAATATATTACAGCAAAATTAAAATCTGTCTCAATGTCATGTCAGTTCTTAGTTCCTCTTATTTAGTTTTGCCAGCACATTCTCCTGCCTTAGCTATTTGTTTTTTGATATTAATTTTGAAATGTACATACAGCTGCCAAGTAGAGATACTGGTAAGCATGCTCTGGGGTTTGGATAAATAAGATAGAAGCCATAGAACACAGTTCTTTTTGAGTAAACATATACTTGAGAGGTTGAAGTGGCTCTAATTAGAAAACTGCGCTCAAAGGACATTTGGAGAGATAATACTAGGTATATAATCAGGGTATAACATCTAGGTATATCATGCTGTAGATATATTCTAGTATTTAATCTGAAGGCTTTGAAATGAGCTCCTTTCAGACCAGTGATGCTGGAAAAGATTGACTAATAGTCTGGCAGTTTCAAAATTCTCCTTTTTAAAATTCTTTTGCAATAAATGTTTTCTACCCAACACTCACCTAGATTAGATTTTTATCCAATTGAAATGCACTGAAGTGTCCCATTATCTAATAAGTAAATTTGCTAATATTGCAGGAAAATCATATTTGAGTGCAATGTATTTTCTGTTTCATGGCTGTGAAGAAGTGCACATTCTTTACTCTGTTTTAGCATGGCAGTGTCTCACAGTCTGCCACCCACAGAAAGAAGTGCTGAGACTCACAAGATTCCTACTTCTCCAAAGTTATTTATCCAAACTGACACGTAGGCTTTAAAAGAAATGTTAGAGATGGGATGGTTAAAATTGTGTGAGCTTCATATAATTCCCTTTTCACAAGAGGCACAAAGCTCTTTGTTATGCAGATGTGTGTCTGTGCCTGTGATGTACTGTGAATCTCGTGCTGCTGTTCCTTCCCACCTTCAGTCCTACGTTCAGAGCAGCTGTCTAACGTGGGCATAGCAATCTGCAGGTGGGATCTCTAATGTGTATTAAGGTGGGGTAAGCAATTGAAGACATGCTCAGGGTTTAAAGTCATGGCTGCTGAGCTTAGGCCACATTTGTACTCAGCAACAGGCAGCTAATTGAAAAAAATAACAAGAACACATATTTTGTCCAGTGCTTTTTGAGTGCAAAGCACTTCACAAAGGTGGTTAGAAAAGCTGGAGCAGGAACTGCAGCCACGCTGCCTCAGTGACTTGTCCACCCAGGAAACCACTAATGGTGCAGCTCTGCTCTATGAGCTACTCCTGTCCTGTGAGGTCACTCCCTGCAGGAAAGTGGCTGCATTTCACTGGAATAAAACTTTGGGTAGGAGAAGAATGAGGTATGAAAGATGAGGTAAGAAAACTGAAATAGTTAATGGCAACTGATTCATGTAGATTTCCAAGGGCAGCCTTGCTGAGCAGAACTTTGATGACCCATTTATGTAATGGTTTGAGCAAATGCCACATGTAGGTACCATGGAAAAGTTATGCAGGTGATGGGAGAGGTGTTATTCTGCTGTTCAAAGTGAAGGCAAGATTGGGGTATTTCTGAGGGGGGGTGCATGTCCCTGAGCACAATAAATGTTAACTATAACTATGACAATAAATGTTAACTGTTTGTTGTTAGCAACAGGTAACAGGTGCCAGGGTACTTGGGATAGTCAGATATGGTTGGAGTGGAGGTGGTTCGTAATTTACCAGATCTTGCTGGGAAAAGGATGTATCAGCTTCAGGAAAGCCTCCAGTCCTGTCTGGACAAGTCAGGACATCTAATCAGTTATTTTGATCTGGTGTCCTTTGATTGTCCTGACAAGTAATTGCAGGCATGGAGTTAGCACCCCACTAAAGATCACTTCAGCCCAGAGACAGAAAAGCAGCTGCCAATGAATAATGCACAGGCAGATGCAATGTGCACCTCCAAACCAGTGACCTTCCCTTCCCTTCCCTTCCCTTCCCTTCCCTTCCCTTCCCTTCCCTTCCCTTCCCTTCCCTTCCCTTCCCTTCC
>JAOTQP010001652.1:59248837-59277125 GCA_026413545.1 Cichladusa arquata | reverse complement strand
TTCCCTTCCCTTCCCTTCCCTTCCCTTCCCTTCCCTTTTTCCCCCTCAAATGTCAAGAGTTTCAACTCCTAGCACTGCAGGTGCTTAAAATAGTCACACTCCATGCTGTGGGACCTTTTCACCAGGAGAAAGCTTTCACCAAAGTGACAGAGAAAACATTTCAGAAGCTAAATTTTTCCTGGTTGGCTTTTTATTATAATTATTTTTCTGCTTTTATTTTGCAAATTATACTCCCCACTGCTTTTCTCCTAGATAAAACATTGCAAGATTAAAATATATTTGCATACATGCTCTGTGATACCTTTTTATTCCTGTTTTAGTTGACATAAGATTTCTTTTGCACTGTCATTCAGTGCTTCCAACAGAGGCAGTGCAGAGTCACTGACTCTTCATGTTTTTCTGAGACTTCCAATGATGATAAAATTTCATTATATGAGAAGCATAATTTTTTTTAGTAGTTTTTGCTTCCAGATGTTAAATTACTCTCCTATTTCATGATTTTATCTTCATTATTTCAAGGTGAGTGTGAACAGGGTAACCCTTCCTTTGGTCCTGGTGTGCAAAGCAATGCAGTCAGCAGTGTCTGTGCCATAGGCTGGGGGAGGAAGGGCAGTGAACAATGCTCAGCATCCTTCCCTGTGGTCTGGAAAATCCTCTTCCAACACAATTGCACTGTGGCAATCATCAGAGAGAGGGAGTCTCCACACACCTCACTGTCAAGTTTCTTTTCAGGTGCCTTCACTGTTGCACGACATTTTCCACAAAGCAATAACTTGTTTTATGAGAGAGGATCAGAGGGAGCCAGGGAAGAGGGAGGGACTGTCTAGGACTTCATTCCTCTTCTACAGAATAGGAAGCTGCTGCTGTGAGTGCTTGAGTCAATGAAGCATTGAATTTGCCATCTCCCTGGGCTTGGATCATTAGCTGCAGTGTTATTATAGGTGTGCAGGTTAATCTAGGCCTGTTCCAATTCTCTGGGCAATTGAAACATGGGAGAAAAGCCCCATCCACCAACAACTTGTTCCTTGAGCAGTTACTTTCCTTTGGGCACCAGGGACTGTTTTCCCTGGAGCATTTTATTGTCCTGTTCCTAAGAACACAAATATTCTCAGAATGGGCAGACTTTACACAGCAGAGATTTTGGAAAGTGTTGAGCAGAACTTGATGACATGTAAAATTTGGTACTTTTTTTTTTTTTTTTTAAATAAACTTGCTACTGGGCATGATTGATTTTATTTCTTTTTAATGTTTGCATCCAGAATTAAAATGATGGCTGGGGGGCTTGGATATGATGATAAAGATGACTCATCTGAAGTAGGATCACCGTTTAGGGAAAAAGATCTGCAGAGAAGAGGAAAGCTGCAAAAACAACAACAAAGAGTGTATGTATATAAGGCATAATTTCTGGGGAAGGAGGGGTAGGTACAGCAAACAGTAAAGCAGAATTCTTTCCTAATTACAATAGGAAAGTGCTGTAGTCCTGGTTCTCCACAACTGTAAATAGGTTTAGTTCCAAGAGGTAAACAAAAGCCTCTTGAAGCCTGTCTTTGGTTAGCAATAGAAACATATTCTAAGAAAGTCTAGCTCGAAATTAACTTCAAATAAGATGTTTCAAGAATAGGCTTGTTATGTTCAACATGGCCATGGCTTGTCATTTGCATGGGAGATATTGTACATTATGATCTAAATATATAGTGAATGAGCCTGGCTGTCTTTTTTATCATAAGCATTAGTGCTAATAAAAATAATCTTGAAATACAGAAATCAGGAACTTGAAACAATAGAGCTAAGTCTGCTTCTACCTGATTGTTGGAACTAATCACTAGTGGAACAAAATAGCATTTGTTTTTCAGAGATCAGTTCTGAAACAATTAGTAAACATAAGCATAAAATGGTATCAAGTATAGAAAGTCATATAACTTAGATGACAAATATATTTCCCAGCAGGAAAATTGGCAAATGTAAAAGGGAGATCATCAAGGCTATCAGAAGAGGGTTGGGAGATTCTAGTACTGATAACTTAGAATATTTTACATACTATAGCAAAAAACTTGTTAGGTGATGTCATTAGATTATGATATTATTTACACAAAATTCAGTCCAAAATTGTTTATAGCAGCTGTATTTTTCTCTTATTTATGTTGATATAATCTAGGACAAGAGTTGGCACAGAACATCTTAGAGCAATTCTTTTAATGAAACCTCATGATCTTGTCTTTGGGTTTTTTTCCAGCATTGATTTGGAATCCTCTGTATGCTCATCTAATATGGACACTCATCTTCATGAGCCTTGTGTTCTTCCCAATTAATTATTTCCAGGACTCCAATTAAGTTATGATGTTGCCAGTGAGATTTTAAGACACTAAAATAATATAGTGGCTGGTGAGTGGTGCTGAAGCATTTACCATGTATCTAAGATATATTATTTCTATATACAACTGTTCCACAAACTGTGGGCCCCTGGAAATATGTAATAGTGCATGTGTGCCTTTTACTATGGAGATTAACTAGGCTGTAAATGCAAACACAGATCAAAACTTCATCCCTCAATTAAGCAGCAGGACAAGAGTGGAAATGTTAACCTGCTTTTTCTTACCAGCTGAGAAAATTGCTTTTTGCGTTTGGAAACATATTTCCCACAAACACTGTCCCTTCCTCTGGAAGGCAGAGATGCATCTGCTGACTGTGTGTTACCACAGGAGTTTGTGAAGCCCTACAGTCAGTGGAAGAACATGTGACACTCAAAATGACCTTCAACCACCATGTGGGCTGGTTGGAGAAAAACAATGAAAGACCAGATTCCAGGATCTCTTAACTTTCTTATTAATCTGTATTTTTTAAAACTTCACTTTTCACAAGGGAATATTGTGACACATATTTTTCTTCAAGTTCATAATCACAATGTGGTGAATTATTTTTCTGCTTCAGCAAGAGGATCTTAAGTTGGAAATGCCTGACCTGATGGGACAGAAGTGTCAGTATCAACATGTAAACTTGCTCTTGCCATGGAAATTTAATGTGAGTCATATTGAACAAAATAAAATCTGGAGACTTAACGCTCTTCACTGGTCAGGTCAAATCATTATATAAAGAAGGGAAATAAGCCCATAGTAAGCAGGAACTCATTTTCTGGTTATGGATTGAATATAAACATATCATTGGCCTTGATTTCAATACCAAATGGTTTGTTGGGTATTTCACTCTCCCTAGAGGCAGCTAGTAGGTTGTTTCTGACTTTCTTACTGCATGTTTGAGATTATCTACAATATCTCAATCTTTTCCTCCCCTGTTCCTAATTAAAAGAAACACAAATTTTAACATAAAAGTTTAGTTCCTCTAGAGCCTGCAAAAGCATAGACTCAAAGTTCACTTTTTTTCAGTACTAGCTTCATTTCTCAGTCCTAGAATAGCTAGAATATTTGGGGCAGATAAATACAGAAACAGGCATCCAGAAAAATTTCATTTAGTGCCTCATGGCAAGGCTGCTAAATGAAATGGCAGTCTTTTGTATCCACCTTGATCAGGAACTTATTTCTGTAGCATTCATTTAGCTCTGCAATTTCTATTTCAGATTAATAAACAGGTCCAGCGGGACAGAATTCCCACAGCTCCCACAAAACATCTCATTCAGCTGTTTCTAGAAGTTGCTGCATAGCATTTGCTTTTAGCTTTGTTGTTGAATTTGAGGTATTTTAAAATGTCATTACCTTCTGTAGCAGTAAGAATTTTGCAGTAAGCAAAATGTCAGTAGATATATGAATTCCCCCACGTTCTTGCTTTCATGCCACTGATGTAGGTGAGTTTGCTCTTTTTGAGTGAACCATATTTTTTCTTTCAATTAGCAAAATTTTTGCCTGTTAAAGCATGTAACCTCTAAACTTATTTTCATGTGGCTCATTGCCTCTCTTATCTGCTAGTTAATACGATTAAGCAATTCTTTGTTGATGAAATGTGGCCACAGCATTTCCTTCTGCTATTTCAGAGAAGTGCCCATAAATTAATTTATAATTTATATCATAGCCTACAAACTTATTTCTTGCCAACAAACAAAACCCTACAATCCTTCCTGGGCTTGGGAAAATAATCTGTGGTGAACAACTGTGTGGCAACATCCTTGCTTTGGTTTGTCCATCCCATATGCTGGTTTTCATATTAAGCTACTCTCAGCTCTATTTGCAGAAGCCTTAAGGATTTTTTCACAGAGGCTTTTCTTATCCATATAAAATTTTTTGCAAAGGATTGTCATGTGCTTGCTCTTCCAGTAGTTTTCTCAGCTGTGTTTCTAACACGGTCTTTAATTCATCACTTGCACTCACTTGCTGGTGATTTAAGTAATTTATACCTCTCCTAATTAGGTGATTCCTGGGGAAGATTCATGAATACCCCTCAACTATTTATTCCTGAAACCCATTGGAGTTAGGGCTGCTGACAGACAGGAGCTGCCATCTCTCCTGATGACCCTGTTTGTTCCACCCATCTTTACCAGAGGTGTTTGTGTCTCTCATCCCTCATCTAACACTTCAGCTCTATTTTGCTGCAGCTGTGACCAGCTTTCCCTTTTTCATTGAGAACCTAGAAAAGGATCCCAACACATCACCACAGCTACCAGGTGTAAGATGATTTACTGCAAATATTAATCAATTGGATAGTGACATCTACATGCCAGTTCAGAAACAAAATTCTTTATATTTAATATAACAGCTTTCATCCATTTTCCAATCAATTCAGATTATTCTACAGTTGTCTTAATGCATTATTCACTGCTCAGCTGAAGATAGGCACCCGTTAAATAATGTAGAAAAATTTCTGAATTGAATCAAATAAATAATAGACAAAGAAAGAGCCATAATGGAACAGAATTGTTTCAATTAACATTTGTCTTGTCCTGACAAGAGTGTGTTAATAACACAAGTGGGGCTGGGAAGTTAAAGTGTTGGTTTAGGAAGGCAGGGTCAGTGGGATCCCCAAGGGCTGCTCTTGCTGTCGTTCCTGTTCCCAGCAGGAGCAGAGCTTTGGCCAGAAAATCCCCTGAAGTTTTCACTCACCAGGCCCATAATCCTTATCAAAGTGCCCTTTTTTAAGGGGCTCCAGTTTCTGTTCTACCTGTTCCCTCTCTTTCAGAAGACCTGGATAAACCCACCCTTGCATCAGATGGGGGGCAGCTGTGCAATATATTGTTGTGCCAAGATTGGGAATTGGTTGCCCCATCCTATAGCCAAGGGAGCTGCAGGGGGCTCCTGACAGGTCAGAGGGGTGTCAGGTTTGCAGGGATACAGCCCTAGTTTCTAGAAATTCTCTTTTTGGTCTACCCAAGACGTGCAGGTGAGCAAGCTGCAGCTCTGGTTTTTGTGTGCCTGGTACCAGCTCATGTAGCATTTCCAGTCAAGGTTTCAGAGCTCTGCAGATGCACAGCATGTGGTACAAGGACATTGTAATTTGTGCTGTATTTTATCATACCCTTCTATAATACTCTATTATTTAATCAAATTACTTCTATTTTACAGTGGAAGGTATGTTAGATACACTTTTTCTCTTTTTCCTTCGTGATATTTCGCTCTGGCTTTAAAATTCATGGCATGAAACCAGAAGGTAAAACAAAACTCATGGGCGATGCAATCCGAATAAAAAAGACAAAGCTCTCTTCTTAGGAAATCTCTCTTAAAGAGCTACTTTGGCCATATGGAGAAGTTTTGTTTCTCCCTAAGCACAGAAATAACAAGGCACAATTGTTAACTGGAATGACAAATTCTTTCTATTTAGTGTTAGAGATTCTGCATTGACAGTATCTCCCATTAATGGCTGTGCTATTAAAATGGAGCAGAAAATAAGGAAACCAAAGTGATAAAGAAAAGTAGTGCTCATTATGGAGGCCCCAAATGTTTTTTAGAACCAAGCATTAATCCACTTGACTTCAGGGAGCACAGCATTGCATTGGTCAATGGAAAGGTTGCTGTGCACTTGATTATCAAGTTTATGAAGAGGTCTGTGACCTTTTAAGATTACTACAAAATTGCAGCAGATTAGCAAAATGCCTTATGACTTAGAGTGGAAAAAAATTTTAAATATTTTATGTTCCCTGAATAACAGCAGAAAGTACATATTTATTTCATGTTGTAGTAAACTTTGTTTTCTAGAAGCAGCCTGCATCCAAGAAGTTATGCTTTTAATGGAATTCTTAAGCAAAAACCTGTAAAAGTTGTTAAAGCTTTATGAGAAGGGCCAAACAGAACATTCCTGAATTCCTTTCTATTTGTCTTCATTCAAAGATGATATTGTAGCAATAATAGATGTAAGGCAATGATGGATATAAGCCCAGTAGAAATATTCATAAAACCAAAGAGATCATAAATCTAATAATGGTGAAGAAAATATGAATCTGATTCTGACTTTTTTTATATTGCTGGACAAAAATCAGGAGTGTCTCCCTAGCTGCCAGTAGAGTCACCTGTGAGGAAGTGATAGAAAAAACAGTCCTTGTGCCTTGTAGGAGGAATAAAAACCTGTAAAATATTGCATGTGTTAGTTCAAATGTGAACAGAATAATAAATTATACTGCAAAATGGGGAAAGGTATTAAAATGAGCACATTTTATAAGCGAGAACTAAACCACATTTGAAGTATCTCAGAGGGCTTCACAAATTGGGATGTTTTACCAAGTAATCTCTGGCTTATTCCTACTTCCTCTACTTGTCACTGTGATGGGTAGAGAAATATTGTTCTTTTAAATGAACATTTCAAAATTAGTCTTTATTTGACTGAACTGAAAAACTCATTTGTGAAACAAGAGGGGATCTTCATGGCTGATACAAACAAATTAAATGTTTTCTAAACAGGTGTTACACAACACCAACAGTGTGCATGCCTGGCAGTTTAGGAGAGGGACAGCATACACAGGGTCCTGGCCTCTTGGCCGTGCTGAATATTTTAAAATATGATGGTGTGTCACCAACCAAACATTTTCTTTGTTTTTTTGTAATTCTAATGAACAGCTTTAGTGATTGGTTAAATCACTTGAGCCTTTTCAATCAGATCACAGCAGCTGTTTAATTTACAACACAGTTAGGATCATCCTCTAAACCTGTGGGCTTTTGAGCAAAATAATCAAGAGAGAATGATTTCTTTCTTTCAGATTACATTCAGTAAGTGTTGTTGTATTCCAGCTTTCAGGCTTTGGATTAGTAATGTGCATTTAAGTAAAGCAGTTGATAGGGTTGGATATGTAAGAATATCTATCTGCCTCTGACAGGGCATAAGGCTTCTTCTCTCAAGACATTAACACCAAAATGAGCAGTGCAGCTTGGCAGGTGCACTGTGCTCTGGCAAGGCAGTGACATTAGTGATTAACTGCTTTGGGTCATTGCTTTGATGTGCCCATTCACAGTCAGTCCTGTGAGATGTAGGAGAGGCCAGCTGAGGCTTGTTTTACATTGTGTTCTTCAAACGATTAATTGGTGGATAAAGATCTTATTTGTTTATTTATTTCAGTTGCAGTCACTCTAGGATTGTACCACCCACAGGTATAATCCCTGTTGATGTACTGTACTGGAGAGCTGAACAAGTGCAAAAATCTCTTCTCCCTCAGCTGGGGAAGTGCTAGAAATATATGACTCAGCTTGAGGAGTTATCAGTTCCTGAGATCTGCCCTTGTGTCTGAAACCCACTGGAGAGCAAACTGTTGCTACTTATTCCACAAACTCTGGCTGCATATTTGAAGGTGAAGAAGTGAGGTTTCCATTTCCAAATTGTCTGGAGACCCACAGCATCAGGAGTGCTGAGGGGATAATATGGGATTTGGGCACAACCTAGACCCATGGTTTGGTATTTTGTAATGTAGAAGTGGGTTTCAAAGCTTACATTTTATATCTATTAGTTTACATATAGGAATGTACACTTTTCAGTGATTGAATTGCCAGAACAACTGGTGTGTTGAGGTATTGCTCCATATGTAGAAATTGGTGATTAATATGCTAATGTAGATTAGTATTTGTGAAGATAGAAAGGTCTGAAGCGAAAATTGTGTTCAAATGAGGACTGCAAAAGATGACACAGTTCTAATTTTCTCTGAGTCAAGGAGGCCTTCCCTCTGATAAGCAGCAGAGTATTATTTCCCTAACCCTGGTGTTCACCTTACTTGTGTTGTAGACAGTGTACCATGAATAAATAACTAAATAATCTCTTTGGCATCGCCTTCCAGGAGCAAAACCCTCTGGTAACTCCGAAATGCAGGCATTACATAACCCACCATGTATAGGCACAGTATTTTGGTATTGTTTTTTGGAATTACTGTTCAGAAATATTAAGCTACTTTTTGCAAAATAGGGCAGTAACATTCTTCACTAAAGGATCATTCCTGATGGTCATGTGTGGCATATACAGAAAAAATTATGGTAGGCAGCAGTGATGTTGCTAAATATCTGATGTACAATAATGCAAAGCTGCCATCTACAAGTAATCCATATAATTTCCTATAATTTCTTTTTCTAGGAGATTCAGATATGCTGTCTAAATGCACTCAGTTCAATTTTTCATTTAAAGTGATGTCACTGATTTCAGACCTGGCAAACAAAAAGTAAACAACAATTTAATGATGTGATCTCCTTCGTTCTTGTGTCCATGGAGATGTAACAGTTTAATTTTTTTTCTGGTCTTTAGGTCTAATATAATCTGAGCACAGCTGCATTTCCTCCTTCAGAAAGAATTTTACTACTCTGTAACACATGAGCACCCTGGCAACCTTCCTAAACCTGTGTGGAGATGGATGTGGAACCTATTTTGTTTCAAGATAACCTTTCCCCTATGTTGCTGTAAGTCTTGAAAATTATGGACCTTTCATAGGCAGTGCCTTAGCAGAGACTCTAGCTGTGCTTTTATACTCAGTGTTTTCAGTTTCTTCTGTTTTGACTAATATGAAAGAAATCTGTTTTTCTTTGTCAATTCTTTATTTAAAAATATACAATTAAAAAAATTATTCCTGCAAGACATGCTGTGTTCCCCAATCTTATTCCACTTTTGCTGCCCCATTCAATTGCAAAGGGTCAGAGATATCCCAAAACTCTACAAATTACAATTTTAGTGCTTTCACTGTCAGTTTTTGAGGAAATTTGTAATTGATTTATTCTTTTATTAAGCCAATAATACTGAAATATGAAGAAGTTTTATATACATGGAGTATACACAGAAAATAGCCTTTACGGTCTGACAGATATCTATAAAGGAAATTACTGGCTTGATTTGAATAAAGATATGAAAAGAATTTCAAGATGGCAAAGAAAAGCATAGAAATATAGGACATTCCAGAATTCCAACAACACATAAAGGTTTAATTTGCCCAATGTATGCGTATTTTTTGTCATACCATTTTATTACTGTACTCATATTTTTTTTTCCCCTTAAGACATCTGTCACCTTCAACATCTTTTTGACAATCTCTTGTCATCTTCATCTCACACTGAGAAGGCTCCAGCTTCCACACTTAGGGGATGTATTGGTCAAGGGGTTTTCTCTTGGCTTTTGGCGTGACTGTTGGGTGACTCAGAATTAGAGATGTCCCTCCCTTTTTGGGGTGCTGTGGTTCAGAAACACCCAGTTCTGGAAAGGTTGGACTTTTTTTCTTTCAGGTTTTTTCTTTCCTTTCCAAGTACCTCCTGGTCCAGGCTTTTTGCTGCCATGGGTGGTGCGGTGGGGGATGAAAGCTCTGCTTTTCTGTGTAGCCCAGCAGCCTGTGGGGTGCTGCTTGAGCTGTGTCATTGCTGCTGACAGAGCCACAGGATGGGTGGGTGCATGGATACCTCCAGTGGGGAGGGCAGAAAGGCAGCTTGCCCCAGTGATGCTCAGCTTCTCTCCAATAACCTGGATTTTAGCAAGCTCCCTTTGTTTACATCCCTGCTAACCGGGCATTCAATTCTGAAGTGGCAAAGGCTTGTCTGATAATTTAAAATAATATATTCTAGGGGACAGTACACTGCCAGAGCTCTGTGCCTCCGGTGACTTCTCAGATCTCATTTTCTCTTGATATTAAACCAAGACATTTCAGATCCTCTGTGGCATTTCAAGTGAGTTTTGGTTTGGGAAATCAGACTGTAGAGGAAAAACATCTATCATGATCGTTATACAAAGTTCACATTCTGCTTGGAGCAATTTTTGGAAAAATATTTCACAGTGTGTTAGGGTATGTTAGTCTGAAAGGATCTCTTGAAATAATTTCTAATTCCTCTATATCTAAACTAAGTGATTCACCTTTAACACCATTCAAATTGAGGAACTTCTGATGCTGCTGTGAGATGCTGGATCATTAATATTGCCCTGGCACAGCAGAGTCGCAGTGTGTTCATTGCCTGAATTGGTGGTTTTACTTGTGTAGTTTCCAGATTAATGTCTCTTTCTGTAGAGTTATTACAGAACCAAGCTAGTTGAATTTTAACCTGTAATACTTTGGTCCCAGAGATGATAAGTGGGAAACAAGGCAGTCCCCAGCTAGACACTGTAATGTGAGATACCAGGTTTGCAAACCAGGAGAAAGAAGGGCTCATTTCTCAGGTACTGCCATAATCTTGTTTAGCATTTGATTGGGGTGTAGAATAAAAGAAACCTCAAGATAAAATATTCCTTTTCTAAGTTGCTTGGAATGGAAACGTGTATGGTGGAAAAATGATGGGAACAGAAGGGTGAGCACAGAAAATAACTTTACTCCTGACCACTCAAGGAGAATAGACCAATATTATTGCTTTTTGATTTCTCAAGAGAAATCAAAGATCCTGGTCATTTCATGCCATATCCTTGGAGGCTAATGGCTGTTGTACTTCAGAGCAAATTGCACTATGGCTGTATAACTGAAGAAAATCATTGGTTGTGAACACAACAAATTTTAAATTATTTATTTATAGTCCTAATGGAGCCAGAGTCATATTATTTTGTGAGTGAAATACATTCAATTAAAAACTGAGCTACGGGAGAAGAACTAAACTGTTTTCAGTTTACAGCTGTAAATAGTTGAGGCTGCAAAGTATGGAGGAAAATATTCAAATATCTGAATACAACTTCTAAGTGAATTTTGAGTAAACTTTGGCTTTGTTTCAAAATAGCACTTTTCTATTAAAAATGTACCTAAATTAAATGTACAGATTTACATCCATACTCTTGTCATCTTTTGACTGAACAAAACAATCTAAGCTTCCCCCCTACTTTGCTGCAGCTAGACATAAAAACATAATTATTTTTCAAGAGGGAAGCCACTTTTTCTCACAGTACTATGGCTATTATTCAATCATCTTTCAATCAGCCTAAGTGGCCATACTCACTATATCTCCCTGGTTTGTTTGCATCTAAAATATGTCAATATCTCTTTCTAATAAAGTGAAATATGACCATTGTAGCAGTGTATTCACATTTCAGATTTATTTTTAATGAAACTAAGTAATTATCTTTAAAGCACCTATAAATTAGAAAATACATGTCCAGAACTGTACTAAGTAAGTGGATTCATAATTACAGGTAAGCTGTACAGAGAATCTCATGCTGACAAAACCCCAAGTCCCTGCAGAGATACTGTGAGGTCAAAAGACACCTGACACAGAGATGCTGAAATGGCAGTTCCTTTAAATCCGCTCCCACTACGGGAACTGATGACCTTTCTGGGACTAGGAGGTAAATATGGAATGAGTTCATGCCCTGTGGTCTTGCTCTGAATATAATTATGTTCAAGCTGCAAATGAGCCAAGATGTGAATGACAGCGAGGGACAAAAGGATTGGGGTGTGCATGAGGAACCAAACATCAATAGATCCCTCAAGTGTGTTTTCACCTTGGCAGAGTGTCTGATTGGAATTAGCATTCAACTCCTTTACGGCTCTGGAACTGTTAAGTGTAATTTGGCACATGCTTGAATAGGTAGGATTGTGCAAGTCTGTGGTATGGATAGCATCTCCTGGAAACAAGGAGTTGTTATCCTGCTGAAACACTGTTCTGTGGATAACAGTGATGGGAGGGCAGAGACAAGACCAAGAGCAGAACTTTTCTGTTCCTGATCTGGACAGCTGTCTGGAGCTGGCGAGCCAGGGATGGGTTAAAATTGAGATGGAAGGCAAGCCCCTTAATTTTCCATCTCGAGGAAGAGGCAATGGTGTGTTACCTGGGGAGGAGGTCCTGACTGTATAGTACAGGAGGAGCAAATGCCCAGTTCAGGATTTTATCATCTTGCAAGTCTTATGGTTATTACAGGGAATGAAAACGCTGTGTTGTGCACTCCCTGGAGACTCAGAGGTATCACTGAAACAGCAAAGAATGATCACACTACAGAAACTATTCAAGGAATAGCTTTGAATCAAGCTTTTGGTGAATTCAGGGTTACAGACTATTATAGCCCTGATTTGTGTACAGATTTTCACTTCATTTTGACGTTGGATAGAACCAAAAAGATCAACTAGTTCCAACCCTAGATAATTCATATGGACATGGAAGAAGCACACTTTCCCTATTATGTGAATAAATAATTTATAGAATCTTTTTTGCTGCCCTGAGAGGCAGCTGGCTTGGAATAATCAAAATTTGACTCAATGTTAAGGAAATATAAATTCAGACCTGTTGCTAGTCAAGGAAAATACACATATAGTGAAATTCTTCAAGTCATTTTGGTAGAACTTGGTAACCAGACTGTGTAAATAAAGAAAAGCTTGTCTCCCATCCAGCTAGATCAGTTCAAATTAGTAGTTACCTGTGCAACTGTGTTTGTCTCCATCTGGACATTTTCCCATCTTTCCTTCTGCCCTGTGTTGTTCTTTGGATCCTGAGGGCCCTGCTGTAACAGCCTATTTCAGAGTCAAGTCATCAGTGTCTTAGTATAGAAGTGTCCCAGCTGTTATTCTGTTACGGTTGCAACATTTTCTGTTCTGACCAATGTTTTTTTCACCCTTCTTTCTTCTTTTCATTCACACTGCAGTTAGACTTTTCTTGGACTAGAGGTACAGTCACGAATAACCTGTCCTTATGAGGATGTCCTTGTTCCATTATTTTCTACTGTCTGTTAGCTCATTTGTGCTGGAGCCATCTCAGTAACCTTGCAGTCAAGGTGCCCACAAGCCTCTGCAGCCATTTCAATGTTAAGGGCAGACTGCCTTCAGCACTTTCATTTCACTTCTTCAAAATAATTTCTCTTAGTATTTGTTCATTATGAGGCTGGCAGTGCCCTGGGACTGCACCTTAGAAGGAATAAAAGTACTGCACTGGTGTGCACTGCTCAGAGAATCCCAGAGTCCCAGGAGGGGACAGTGCCAAAAGCCTTGCTGAAGTGAAGGTAAACAGCAGCCACTGCTCTTCCTTCATCCTGCCATGCCATCACAGAAGGCTGCCAGATTGGCCAAGTATGATTCCCCCTTGCTAACTACTCCCAAAGACCTTCTTTTCCTTTACATGTTTGATGACCTCCAGAATGTTATCTTCCATCACCTTTCTAGGGATGGAGCTGAGGCTGACTGCTCAGTAGTTTTCCTGTGTCGTCCTTCTTCCCCATATTGAAGATGGGTGTAACATTTGCTTTCATCCAGTCTAAAAGTGGCTCTTTTCTGATACCAGATCCCTGGGGTCAACAGAAGCAAGTAGGTTATTGCATCCAGCTGGTGCTTCTGTGCATCTGGAGCTATGGTGATCCATAACTACATCCAGGCAAAAATCCCCAAACATCTTTTCCACCACATATGACTGGATCCTGTCATCCAGTCTGTGCTATTTTCAAATTTAGTCTTACCTTACAGGGTGCTCACCCCAAACTCCCCTTGCTCTTCCTTCACAGGCAACCTTTTAAATCACAGACATTTAAATGCTGACTGTCTTTATCTTGCTCACTAGGGCCAGTTGCCTTAGGGAATTGTTAGTGGAGTGGGATGACAGGGGAAAGGGATATGGCAAAATACTTCTATCCAAGAGTAGGAAATGTGCAACTCCTGTTTAACTGCAATCCAGGGATTTGGGGAGTGCTAGAACATAGAGGGTGAGGTTGTGGTCCCCCGTTTTCATGCAAAATGATGCAGGCCTGGTTAAACCTTGTTTTAAAGCATTCTGGGGAGTACATTTATCATCAACATCCCTTGACAAAAAAGAGTAAATTACAAATTTGTGGTACCTTGATGCTTGAGTTTCCTAGCAACAGTGGTTCCTCTGAAGATGACCCCTGTCATTTCAGAGTGCCTGAACCTGGACATTTTAGATAGCCTTCTGTGGATGTAATGAACTTTAAATAAACCTTTCCTTTATGAAAGCCTCATTTCCCAGTAAGCAGATTTTATTTCCAAATCTCATGATAGCTTAATGATAAAATATTGTAATAGTTCTGCTTATTGTGAATAGAATCACAAAGCAGGTAAGTGGTTTCTTATTCATAAATGCACCTGAGTTGATGTTTAATAACTAGCTGGTTTTTAAAACTTGTCTTTGAGGTTGAGAAAAGCAGCTCTTGTTTACTGAATTAAGGGTTTAGGGCTTTACACCCAATATCTATTATTATTTGTATACCTAAGATCTATTGCATGACAGTTAAGTAATTTACTTAACTTTCATATTTCTAAATTTCAAATTTCATTCCAAATTTTTCTCCCACTCCATTTTCAAAACTCAGGCTTTTTCTTTTCTCTGTGAAATAGAAAATTTTTATGAAAAGACCTCTAGGGACTTCAAAACTAACTGGAGGCTTCAGAGAGGTAGATACGGGTTGTGCACTGAGTGGTGCACAGCTGTGTCATGAGGGACCTTCAGAGGTCTCTCCTGGCTGCAGAGCTATTTGGTACTTTTATTAATGGAGTGAATGATGGTATGGAAGTGATGCTTGCTCGCTTTGCAGATTCTCTGGGTGAATGAGTATCTGGATAATTGAGTATTTGAGCTGATCTTGATGTATGAAGGAACGGCATGCAATCTGATGAGGATGAAGCCTTGCACACACTCAGGAATAGTCGTTATCACCATCCATGGAGGTATTTAAAAGGCGTGTAGATGTGGCACTTAGGGACATGGTTTTGTGGAGGACTTGGCTGTGCTGGGTTAGTGGTTGGATTTGATGATCTTAATGTTATTTTCCAAACAACTCGATTTTACAGAAAAATATTAAGAAAAACAGATGCAGATAAACTGGTCAATGTTCTGTGTTATTCAGGTTTCAGATACCTATATCATGAGATATAGAAGCCTATATTTAGCATTTGACAAGATATAGATTTATTTTCCCATGCATGAAATTAGAGGTGCAGCTGGGTCCAGAGGCTGATAACCTGCATAATGAATCTAGTGTGCTTATTTATGGTATATGCAGTCTGCACTGCAGTTATTGGTCGCATATTATTGGCTGCATATATTGACAAAAATGAATAGAGGGATCCTCTTCCCCATACCTTATTAATGGATTCCATTTTTTCCCCTCAACATTTATTAGTGTGCTGGACAGGGCTTAAATTAATTTCTGAATTGGTATCAGGATGTTAAAAGGTGAGAGTGAAGTAGAAAAAGGATGGGGAGGTTTGTATTCATGTGGTACAGGTTTAAGGTTACAAGTACAAGAGTATAGTATTGTCACCTGGGAAATGGAAGTGATTGAATAGAAAAGGGCTTAAATGATACACATTTCTAACCAGCTGTTGTCAAAGCATTTAAAGCAGTTCAGTTTGGTCTATTGGAGGATATCAGAAGAACCCGGAGAATTGGTACACTGATCTATTTGAACACATCTGAAATTAAACAGCAACACTAACAATATGCAAAACCCATGGGCAATGCAGCACATTTCTCTTTCCCTGATGACATTCGCCCATCCACTGAAGTAGCAGGTTCCTCTGTATTCTCATCAGAGCTCCTTGCACACATCGGTGGCAATGCCAAAGCACCAAGCAGCAAATTAATACAAACATTTTCATTCTGATAATGCAAAGAAGTCGATCAGTTATCTTCTATTGTAATTAAATAGCCATTGTAACACTTGTCTCACCAGGGGAAAGATGTCAGGCTTGGTAGGGAAATACATGATATTTTGAAGCATCTGATAGTGTATTAAGTTGTTAAACAACAGTATTCTATAGAGTACAAGAGACATAAAAGATGTTTAAGTGCTACAGGATAAATCCATTTGAAACATGAAGACAGAGAGATAAAAACAGTATCATGTACAGGTTATACAAGACAAGAAAAATGAATATTAAGGTACATGTCCGGTCCTTACTCCTTCCTCTTTGTACCATCTCTTGTCTGTAGAAATTATATAAAACAAGTAAGTCAGTATTAAAATCTCAGTTTCTTGAGTGGTGTAAGTAAAATTCCATGGATACACATTTTTGCACTCATGTATGAAATATGACAACTAAGTTGAAGTCAACTAGTCACTTAAATTTTGCAGAAATATGAGATCTCTTAAGAAATCAGATGGGAAGGAACTTTCCCTTCCAGTCTGGGTCAGCTGTATGGCTATATCAGGATGTTCAAGAATTTATCATGACTTTGGAAAGCCTGCACAGGACAGAGACTGGCTCTCTGGACAACCTGTGTCTCTGTCTGACTGCCCTCCCAGTGAAAAGCTTTCTCCAGTCTGAACCTCTGTGCTCTCAGTGTATGCCTGTGTCAGGGCTCTGGGGCCGCTCTTAGTCCTTAGTGCCCATGACTGGTCTCGCCTGGGACCTCAGCCACGCTCCTGTCCTTGGGTCTGGGAGCCTCACTGCTGTGGACACTGCTGAAGGCTCAAAGAAAAATCCAACTCGAATTTTTCCCAGGCTGTTGGCTTTCTCAGCTCCAGCTCAGATCTTTCCCAGGCTGGGGATTTTCTCAGAGATAAAGAGCAGGAAGAATGAATAACGTAGTTGCCCACAGAGCCATGTGAGTGTCTCGTGATGTTTTGCAGAAAGAATGTTTTCAGGGAGGTGTTGCCCTCTTGGACCAATGAGCCTTTTCTATTCTGTATTGCACAATCTATCCTACATAAGTGTGGTGGCCTTTCAGTAAACCTCTTCTTCTCCTGCTGCCTTGGAAGAGTCGTGTGTGTGTTGCTGTATTCGCCGTTCCGAGTCTGACAGTGACACACTGAGGCTTTGTCTCTTTGGGCACTGTGGTGGCCTTGCCCCAGCCCTGGCTCTGTCTCCTGGGGGCTGTCTGGCCCTCTGAAGCTGCCACTTCTGGGGGCTGCAGCTCCTCAGCCCACTCTCACAGGGCACCCCCAGCCCAGAGCCAGCTTGGCAGCCCTCTACCAAACTCACTGCAGTCCATCTTTGTTAGGAAAAAATCTCATCTAACAAAGAGATCTATCCTCTGTAACAGGCCAAAGTCTGCAGCTTGGTCTGAGTTCTGCTAACCTCATGTGTGTGGTGCTGTCTCCTGTTTCAGTCTCTTTACTTCCATTTCCTGATGGTGTTTTTACTGATACAACTGGACTTTAGCCTGAGAATGCTTTATTTTCAAAACATCAGTCTATTTAGCAGTAACACACATTTGGCAATTAGAGCTGAACAATGAAGGAACAAGGGAGTTTCTTAATAAAATTGTCTAGAACATCTGTGATGGAAACAAAATAACTAAATAAACTTCTAAGTAATAAGTTGTATTTTTATTATTAATGTAATCATATAACATTCCATCACTTCATAGTTTTTGTTAATACAATTTTATGTATCAATGATTATTTAAATCTGATTTTCTTACCTTCTGTTTGTTAGACACCTCAATGAATCCAAGGGACAAATATAAGCTCAAAAGAAAATGAATGTAGCTAATAAGCTAAAATACAACTATAACCCTTTGAACTAAAGCAAATAAAGGAGATACGACTGGACAAGTCTTTAAAATCATGACAGGGTTATTATATAATAGTTATTATTGCTGCCTTTATTTAAAATAAATTTTACTTTCTTCTTGAGTGGAAATTTTGAACCAGCTAATAAGTTGGAAGTTGCAGCAGAAAGGAACTGTAGGTAGTGGTGGAACATACAAGTAAAGGCTTCCATATCTGGAATCACCTTTGCAGATTTTTTTTTTTTTTTTTGGAAGAGTATTGAATGTCTGTGCATGGTTTGCAGGCAGAGCCTCTGCTTAAAATCAGCTCATGCATTCAAAAAAACTAGGCAGAACAGCAAGACAATTGAGAAAAAATACAAGCTCTTTCTATTAAAGGATCATTCCTCCAGTGAAACTTGATGGCCTTACATTTCTGGCCTGATTGTTGCAAAAGTTTTAATATTGTGTGCCTTTTGGGAGCCTCTGGTCTCAGTACACAGGTGGGAGGCTGTGACCCAGTGACTTTTGCTTCTCATCCTTTGCTGCTGTTCCTCCTCTTCCTTCGCGGCTGTGAAAAACAATAACTCTCAGCCAGATATCTTATTCTCTGTCTTGCTTGGAAATATTAATCTTAAAGCCTTTCAGGAGATGCTGAGAGCCCATGGAATTGCAAAACTCACTCTCTTGAATCCCTGTTTGGGAGCTGTATAAAGCAAAGGCAGTTCTCCAGCCTCTGCTTCTTGTTATACTTAAATCCCTCTGGAAGTAAGCTCTGTTTTGTGTTCCTCATGAACAACACTTATGTTTTCATGCAAGATTTTTCACAGGGATTTCTATAGCCTCTTTATCTCTAGGCAGTGCATAGACATTGCCTAATCCCAGGTGTGTTTATGGTTAATATCTAAATTAAACTGTGAGCAGCTAGTACAGCTCAGGATATTCTGCATCTCATAATAGATGAATGTTTGGATTTCCTGCCAAAAGACTGTGGCTCAGATGAAGCAGCCCCAATAGAAGAAGTAAATAAGTTAGGAACTTAATTACTGCCTTGCAGGATATGTATTCAGAAGTTTCTGTGCATAGCAAAACAAGTTCAGGGGATTGCAGTAATTTCCCTTGCCACTTTATTTGATTGTGTGGTGATGGAGAGGGAATAAGGTAACTTAATTTGCATTAAAATTATTATGATTCCTGTTTTTCAAAACCAAATATTCACTGAGAACAGGAATAAGAATAAAACAGCCCATTTAGGTGTTTTATTCACAGTCTTATTTTGCATCAATGATAAATTACAGTGATTTTATATTCCCTCAATGGTATATTAAAATGTCTTGTAATAAGCAGATGTTAAAGAAACACTCCTAAAAATATTGCATGAACCATTTTTACAGTGGAATTAGTCAATAGTTGTATGATCAGGAAAGCCTTAGGGTGAGGAGAACTGGGGCTCCTGCTAGAAATCTGTGTGGGAAATGAAGCATTTACAGTCACATGCTTACAAAAGTAATTAAGTCAGAGGCCAAAGGTGGTTCCAGAGCAGATTATAAATCATGAGGTTTTAAAGCAGATCACCTCTGAGATTTTTCTGACTTGTTTTTCTGATTTGGAAACCCTTAGGCTGTACATATTTCCTCTTATCTTCTTAAGCCACAGAAACTTGGAAACTTAGTTTTTGTTCCCCAGATGAAAGCTGAGATTATTATGTACAGACATGAGTTAGGAGAAAGAACACCAAATGAATAGCAAAGCCATTGCTGAGAGTTTAAAACCCAGCTTTCTTTCTTGTTTTGATTTTTCTTTCCCACATAACTGAAGTACAGGTTCAAATGGCATAGACTGGATGAATTTGAATAAATGAAGGTTTGGCTGAGCACTTACTGATGATGAAATGAATCCAACACTGAGGGCTCTCCATCAGACACTTAAAATCCCAGATTCCTGGACAATTTTGTGTCTTTTGAAAGCAGCTGTTCTGGTTCTAAGATTAATAACACCCCTTTTCCCTTTTTTTGATTTACAGATGTGTCAGGAAACATTTCAGCAAGTTTTGTGTGCTGTCATATTTACTTTGAGAGGCTGTTGGACTGATTTCTTCTGTGAGCCTCTGTATGTGTGGAGAAACACTGCAGGTGACAGGGACATCATCTTGGACAAGCAGCTGCAAGGAAAGCCTTTCTAGTCCAAATTAATACAATTCACATGGACTGAGAATAGAATTCCTGCTTGTCAGTGCATCCCCAGACTGCACACCCTCACCAAGCAGCACACTTGTGGAAACAGGGACTGCTCTGGAAGAGGAGGAGCCTTGTCCTTCTGGAACCCTTCTCTGAAAATGTATCTATTTCTGTCTTCTTTAATTTGATGAGATTGAGTTACAACACTCCTTTGGATTAATCCCAGTATGGGAACCCAAGGAAGAGAAGGATTTTGAATATTTTTCCTCATCCCAACCTTTTTTTTCCACCTTTTTTCTTTTTTCCCCTCTGATTATCAATATGCAGAACGATATGCATTTTAAAGACCACTGAATTTTTTCCCTAACTTACTTCTCCAGATACTAAAGTTGCAACAGGCCTGATGGCTCCTGCAGTTACTCAGCAAGAGTTTCAGTTTCAAAGAGAAGTAGACACTACTAAATCATGGCAGAAAAAGAGAGAAAACAGTAAAAACTCCCTCTGGTGCATAGGGTTTGAAGCTTAAATTAGACTTTGTGTTAAGTGAGATCTGAGTTGGCAAAGCTGAGGAATGGGCTCTTCAGAGAACACATTCTACTCAAGGAATCTGCTTGGCTTCCTGAGCAGCTCATTTTACATTTCTTTTTCAACTTGCCTTTTTTAGCTAATCGTGTTGTGGTTAGAAATAACCTCTTCTTCCCCATGTGTAGCTGTTGGTGTTCTTGGCAAAAAAAGATTCACGATTTTTTCTGGACTTCTTGGGCATTTCTGTAAAAATACAAATACTGATATATTCCTACATTATCTTATTAGAACTTCTTGCATATGTCTTCCATATCATAAACAAGGAAGAGCGTTAATCTACACTCTTTTTTTTTGTTTTTGATTTTTTCAGAGGTAACAAGATTGTTACACTACAAATGCATTTTTAGTTCAAGATTTTGATTTGGTTTATTTTTGTTTTTTATGTATATACCATTGTAATCTGGAATTACTACTGTAAGGAGTATTGGATTTATGTTACCAAACTGAGTGCAGAACATGGCTTTCCAAATGTTGTAAGAATTCATAAAATTCTTGGAATAAAAAACAAGATTATAGATGACACTTTGAATCAGACTGCCTTTAGTGTGCCTCCATGTGTGAAAAAATAGAAGCCTTACTGACAAGCAGAGAACAATGAGCTGAAATAAAGAAATATTGAAACGTGGAAGAGCAGGAAGTGAAACAGAAAGAGGAAAACTTACTGGGGAATAATGTGGATGAAAAAAGAAAGAGAGTTCACTGAAGAGAACACCTGAATCAAATACTTAAAAATGCAAAATTCTAATTGAGATAATGAATAGAATTCAGAGGACTTTCTGCAGGTAGTGTGTCAGCTTCAGGGGAAATTTTTGATCAGGGAAGAAAAAGAGATGGAGACAGTGTCCCAGATGTAAATAAATCCATTAACTTCTAAAAGTACATCACACTTGAAAGAAAGACAAAATTTAAGTGTAAAGTGAGACTGATATTGTTCCTTTATCGAGGTGGGCTGAGGGAGAATTTATTTCCTTACAGTTCTGTATCAGCCCAGACATCTGGGACATGGCTTCCAAATTTAGAAGAATATTTTAAGGCAGCTAAATCTGTATTTAGGGATCTGAATAAATGGGTTATCTCAAGGGCTTAGCCCCAGCATTCTCCTTTCTCAGACAACTAGCAGGTGTATGTACTTACCTGTGGACAGAGACAAAACAGTTGATCAAACCTTGGCATGCTGAAATATCTGGATCACATGTGCAGATAATCATCAGTCTTACTAGGCTAAATGTTATCTCTTTGGTTACTATTGATAAGACTTGTACTACTCAGCATTTGGCTTAGACCACTGCAGTTTTCTAATACAGAAAGAAACCTTTCAGTGACTACACCTCATGTTTCCTTTAGAGAAAACAATTATTGCTGTATAATTCCTTCTTTTCTAGTACAACTGTGTGATGAAAAAATAGATAGAATAAAGGTCTGTTCCTTTTATTTATCCATGTCTTCACATTACTACTTGATAATAAAAATGAAATTTAGAAAAAAATAGCAGGAACAATTTGGTTCACAAAATTTTGGTAAACTGTAAAATTCTTGAAGAAGAAAATAAGATAACAGGAGGGCTTTCAGATTAGGAGAGTAGGCATGTGCAGAAATAGAGAAGTATACTGCTCACCTGGGGCTGGAATGTCCAGCTCTGAGATGCACAGTAAGCGCTTTTCCTTATCTAATTATGTTTTTCTTATGCAAGATTGTTCCCATTGTCTGAAGAAAGCTTTGTGCATTGTGAGGTGCAAATACAAAGTCTTGCCAGGGGTTTTCTCGTGGGTGGCAGGGAGCTGGTTCAGCTGCCTCCAGGGAGCTGCCAGGCTGCAGCCCACACTCGATCTGGACATATCTAAAGTGTTATTCAACAGCATGATGGAAACCATTCCACTGGTAAATGGCTGCAGGGGAGCCCCAGTCCTGGAGCCAGTTCCTCAGCTGGGAACCTGCTGGGATCCCACTTGCACTGGTTTCACCAGCCCACCCCTAAATAATTGCAGTTAAATATGCCAAGGACCTGCAGTGCTACAAACACACTGCAAAGACCTCACCACCATCTACTGTGGTACAGTGCTGGAGCTGTGCTTTCCACTCAGCAGGTTGTTTACTTAGAAATATACTGCTAAATAAGCCTTGAGCTCTCTCAGGTTATTTATTTATGTCATTGTAGTTGCAGATGAAATAGCCTAGAAAACAAAATTCAGGTGAGAGGCGGATGAATTGATGTTTTAAGTTGGGTGTTTGGTTAGATTACAGTCATTGCTTTCATCCTTTGAAATTTTGTCTTAATGAACATGGTAACCTCTTAGTGTCAGGCAACCTTTGAGAGATGCAAACTCTTAAACTATAGCTTTAAACGATGCTTTCTTTCCATGGGAATTTCAAGAAACCTGTCAACATAAATGCATATAAATCTGCCAAACATGCACAGCACTTTCTGAGAAAATATTTTTTATGACAAAGTCTGCATGAGGGTAATGGATTGCAACAGCTATTTCTTTCTTTCTTTTTTTTTTTAAGAAGTGAGATAATTTTTCAAGCACTTTTCAGAACCAATGGTCAGCATTCCACCTGGCCATTAAACACAGGTGAGAAAACTTAATATCATAATACAAAGCATAGTACCACAACATAATCCCAAAGCATAAACTATGGATATCTGTTGCTCTTTCTGAAAAATCAAAACCCACTCCCCAAGGTTCACAGGATTCTCCATTACTGAAATAAAATTTAAAAAATGAAATTAAGCTTTCCTTTCATTAACAGAACTGCAATGAACTGCTCCCCATCAGGCACAAACTTCCATTATTTGGGAATATCATGGTGGAGGAATGCTTTCTGTGTTTTAGCACTGTAAGACCTTGTCATCTCCTCAGCAGCAAGACAGGGGAGCAGTGAGATACTAACACAGACCCAGCAGTTGCCAGTGACAAAACAGCTTTTTTTGAGCTCTGCTGCACATTAAGAGCAACTCCTCTACACTGCATGTGGGGAAGACTTGCCAGAGCAAGGGCACATGTAGTGAGAGCTGCAAAATCAGTGAGTAAAATATTCCTAGGGAAAGGGCTCTTGAAAGTACTGAAATAGTACATCTTCCTTCTTCTTTATACTTTTTAAAAGATATTTTCTCTTTTCCTCTCTTCAGGAATGTGCTGTAATGATATTAATGAGCTCTTGAGTTCCCTGATCCAGGAATCTCATTGTAGGGTAAAGTAATAGTATGAAAGCCTAAAAATTAAGAAATTGAATTGTTTTAATTATGCAATTGCACGGGGAGCTTGAGAGTGTGCACCATAAGCACTCAGACTCTGCATTAAAGAGGAGGGTAGCTGGAGTTCTCTAAGGGCTGACAAAGGCATGCACAAGACACCTGTGGTGATTTGTTGAGGAGCATGTGCAGCTTGGGTTATGTTTGACTTTACAGCTCTGTGACTTGGGTTGATTCAACTCCATGGTTAAATCTGCCTGACTTAAAACCTCTTAAAAATTGCATCCCTGAAGTGCTTACACTTCACCCTTAAAGAATTCATCTCTGTGGCAAGTGAGTGGTGGCATGTGCAGGAAGATGATTCCTCACTGATGAACACTTGTGAACAGTGTTCACATAAGAAGCTGATTAAGTTACAAGAATTTATTGCTTATTTTTGTTGCACTGAAGAAGCTTAATAATGAAACACTGCCAAGGGCTGTGTGCTTGTGCTTCCTTCAGACCCCTGAACTTTACCGCATGAGCAGTGTGGCAGTGAGTTGGGCTGTACAGCTGGGAAAGCCTCAATCAGTCTCATCTTTGAGTAAGACTGGAAAGCAAACCCCTGAAGGAGCACCTGCAGTCAGTGGGTGAGCAGCTGTTTGGAGAGCCAGGGAAGATCAGAGTCCTCAGTGGTCCACCACTGAGGTGGAACCAGTGGTCCTGGGGTGAGAGATGGATTTGATAGGGGAGAGCAATGGATGAGAATGTGCACCACATCACATGCTCTTTATGACTTCCTGGCTCTTCTCACCCTTCAACAAGGCTAATAGGCAATCTTTGGCTCTATTTCAATAAAACCTGGTGAAAGAGATGGGGCAGATGGTGCCAGCTGAGCGCTTTCTTTGGTGTCACAAAAAACTGGAGATCATTCAGAGAGAATGCAGCTTTGATGCAAGATTTTATTTTCATTTCAACATTTTTGTGTACAAAATTAGTCTAACCTTCACAGTTTTATGTCTTCACATACAGTCCAGTGCTATTTAGAAAGATGAGTGCTTTTCAAGTGGTCCTAGCACCAACTATTTTTTTCTTTCTTTCTATGTATTTCTCTTCAGAACTGACAAATGTCATGTTGCCATGCCCTGACAATCACATTGAGAAGTTACTTAGCACCTGCCATGCTTTCCAGCTTACTGCAAGATTAGAGCTAATAGCAATACCTAAACACCGTGCAGACTGCTATGATGATTAGTTGTTGATTTATGTTTGGTACAGAACATGAAGTGGGAAATTACTGCCATCCTCATGAGCAAGGTCTTGCCTGTGTTTTTGGAAGCTTACAGCTCACTTCTGTTTGCTTGTAAAATAAAAAAAGCATCTTAAAACAAAGCATGGACGCATAACAGGACTGTAACAGGAACACAACTTCAGTGAAAGGATTAAAAAAGTCTCTCCTGTCAGAGTGTCTTTAGTCCAACAGAACCATGTGCTTTTTTTTTGCTCCAGGTATCTTTTGTATCAGCGCACAAAACATTTCATAAAGTAAAGGAAGAAAAACCCAGACAGATTGAAAAAACTCTGATTGCTCTTTCTTGACAACAGTAGGTTTTGACAAACTGCACTGGCTCAAAATAAATTGAAATTGTGGTAAGTTAAGCATGATCTCCTGGGCAATGTCATAGAACATACCTGAGCTTTCTATATGGGGTAAAGAGCAGTGAAATATCTGTAGTGAATAGATGATGTGTTTTTGAGTCTACAGACACTGTCCCAGGTGTCTGTAGGATTTTTCTCTCAGAAGAGTGTAGCTCTGCTTTGAAAATTAACAGTAAGGAGAAGAAAACACTGGGCTTTATAGAGTCTTTTCCACCTTTTTCTGCTCACACCTCTCCTGCTGGGAACCCTCACTGCAGCCAGGGAACTGGCTACAGACAGTAGACTGTAGTAGACTTCAGAAGGTGGGGAAATTACTAACAGACTACTGAAGATGGGGAAAGAAAGTTTTTTGGTTGTAGAGGTCACCTCTAACACAGTACACAGGCTGCATCCTGGGGAGCCAAAGGAGTGGGACCTGCCCTCTTCCATCCATACCTGTGCTCCATTATGTGTTCAGGGCAGCCCCTTTCTCTCTCTGATTCCTGGAGCACACTGGAGCTGTGTAGGAGGGAGGCTGCAGTGCTCTGGCAGTGCTGGACTTGCTCCTAGAGCAGGGTGAGTGTCAGAGCTGGTACTCAGAGCAGGAGTCCCTGCCTCACACCTGCACGGAGAGATCAGTGCATTGAACCGTGCTGACCCCCACATTACCCAGCCTGTTCCCCTCTGTGCTGGAAAACACCCACACTGCTCACGAGAGGAGCCACTCAACTGGCAGCAGATTAGCTGAGGAGGGAACTCAATGAGCTGCTGGGTGTGAATGTCACTCCCCACCCAGGTCACCCCCTACGTTCACATCTTTCTGTTCCCTGGCCTCACCAAGGGTAGGCAGCAGGTTTTCTTCTAAAATACTCATTAAAGGAAGAACATTTCATGTATTTCACCAGTATGACAGTCAAGTGGGAAGTTATTTTTCTGTGCCACATACTGCAAAGAGATTAAAGTCAGTTGTCTTGCTGGAAGGTGTTACCATATAAATCACACAGGTATTGCTACTAAGGAAAAATTAACACTGAAGGAGCTTTACTATCCATCCAGCATGACATCCAGACTGGAGGGAAAGGATGAGACATGCACTTCCCATTAACCACAGCAGTTACAGATCTTCAAAGTTTTAACTGATTTCAGCATTAAGGAAATGAAATCTAGTGTTGCTATGGGAGACAACAGATAAAACCAAAGTATTTGAATGTAAAGTGAGCACAGAGTTGAAAAAGGTTGATGTGGAGTGATCAAAGGGAATCCTTTATCCTTCACAGAAGATGGAAAGAGGAAATGCAGCTGAGGAAAAAGCTCTTTCAGTCACATTAAAAAGAGTGAAAGAGACATTTCTATACACCGTTTTCTTTATGCAAATTGCAGAACTCATACATTTTCAGAAGTCTTGGTAAGAATGGAATATATACACAAATGAACAGAACTAGAGAGAAACCATCATAAAAATCAAAGAAAAAGCAAAGAATCTTCATCCCAGCAACTTTGGCCTTACCAATATTTTAAGAACTTGTTTTAATTCCTTACTTCTCTCATGTGCTTCTTTTCTGATGGCAAAAAAGTTTAGCAGACTGGATTTGACTCAGCTCATTGGGCAATTCATCTACATATCCAGCTTTCCTTTCCTGAAGAGTAAAATGTTACCTCACTGTGAATAATTGCAATCCCCTTTTGTATCAGAGAATTGCACCTGCTTTAAAATCCATGCAATTTGTTGGCTTTTGGCTGTGAAGTGGTAGCTTCCTCTCCACATTTTGGGATCTTCTTAGTGCAAGAAAGCCTCTGTTCACAAAGGAATTCCATCCATTTGAATTTTTCAACAAATAAATTGTCTGCTACTTCTGGCATGCATTAAAAATTGTGAAGTTCTTTTCTCCCTAAACACATGAAAGTATTGGTTTGCTAAAAATAACATTTGGCAGTTTGATGACAACAGCCTTTAAAGTAGAGACGTTTGAACTGCAGCTGTCTTCTATCTTTAAGGCAGTAACAGTGAACTTTATCATTCTTACAGAGAAATATGATCAAGATGCTTTACTCTGGTACATTTGATTTTTCCTAATTGCAGTTTTCTCTGAATCTCTTTCCTGCACCTTGTCAGCTTCACATCTCTTGGATCTTCATTCTGACAATTTTAGCTATATTCTATTTTCTCCTTCATTTACTCTTTTCACAAAGGAGACTAATCACTTCTTCACACTGATGAGTTCACTAAAGTCTCATTTCTAAGCTTTTTTTCTAGTCACCTATGTTCTTTCTCCAAGTTTTCTCTACTGGCCCTATGACTTTTGACTTCCGCGGCACAGTTTCCTGCATTTGATTGTTTTACTTGAACATTTAATTGCTTCTCATTCCTGCAGACATTACTTACCTGACATTTTATAACAAGACTTAATCAGGACATTTACACTCATTTTTCAGTTGAAACCAAAAGTGGCTGTGGGAGGAGACCCATTTTGTGAATTTTTATAGATAAACATCTAAAAAGTTTTGAAAGTATTGGATTTTTATTAGCATTTTGAAAAGATTTCTATTTTACAGCTGAAACCCGCTTGAAAAATAGGAAAATATTAAAACACTTATTTACATTAATTTTAAGGTACCACCGTGGGCTGTAGAGGGACCCTAAAGAAAAGTGGTTGTTTTGAGACATATCAAGATATTGAGCAGTTGTGAAAGGCTGCTGGGAAGAGAGGAGGTAAAATACAGGACACATTTGGGCTCTATAAGGCTATACCAAACATTTTCCACCAAAACCCCCTGAGTAGCAGCTGTTATCACTCAGGTTTTGGCTTACACACCCCCCTTACATCCTATTTTGGCACACAAACTTCCATTTGCAGAGTGATGTGGCTGAAGGGTAACACCTTTTCTGATAAAGATGTTTGTCAGGCAGGCTCTAGTCTTCTCTCTGGTTAGAATTTTCCTTTTTTTTTTTTTTTTTTTTTTTTTTTAAAGAAGATTTTATTTAACAA
>JAOTQP010001652.1:59223032-59240301 GCA_026413545.1 Cichladusa arquata | reverse complement strand
ACGCCAGGGAAAAAGCAGGCTTGAATTTTCTCAAGCTGCTCAAGGAAAACATGAGAGAAAGAATTATAACAATGATTAAACACCTGCTGGATGCGTGAGAGATGTGATGTTTTCGTGAAAGCAAGTTTACCAGGGGTGTCACCTTCCTAGCACCAAAAAAATCACTTTTATTCTTAGTTCCACGATCTACTCTATATAAGTGTGGTTTGTTTCTTTATTAATGAGCTTTTTGCTTCTCTTCTGTATGAAGGAAGTATTGTTGCTGCATCTTTTTTGCCACTCCTGTCCCAAGAGCAACATCTAATGATGCAAATTTTCACAGCATCATTGCTGGCAAAAAACTATGACAGTCTCTATCATCTGAAGGCTGTAACCCTAGAAGCCCTGCTCTTAGGCATCTGTGCATTAGGAACTCTGTCATGAGAATTCAGCATTCTTTGAGCTGTCCCTACACTATCATTCATTAACTCATAACTACTCATTGAGTGCCATTTGGATAATGGGCCTAAAAGCTGATATTTGTGCTCTATTATGTATTCCAGTTATACTCATCATTAAAGAAAGCTCAGCCTTGCTGTGTACACAGTTTATTTTCCCATCCCTTGTCATTTTAGGTTTTTCACTTCAAAGACCTCTTTGAACCTGGATTTGTGTTAGCTAATGACACAGAACCTCTCTGCATAGAGCTTGGCAAGAATAAAGCATATTAACAAGTAGACAGGGTAGAACAGGTTTGTTCCCAGCTGGAGATTTGTTTGCATGTTCTGCTTTCAGTAGTATAGAAAGGTTTCCCTCCTTTCTCAGGGATGGTGCTGTTGTTACTTTCTCCAATTCATATTTCTGTCAAGTGTGGGCATCACACAGATGGCACGCAGTCTGATAAAACCATGGTAAAACTACCAAATTATCTGGAAGAACAAGTCCTTCAGTGCCTATGTGTGTGTGCAATCACAGAAGTATTGTTTTAGAGGAACAACTTAAAGTACTTTAATGCATTTTTTGTTTTAAAGTATTTATGAATACTTGTGCACTGGGTAGGTTTAATAAAATAATGTCTGAAAATTTTTAGCAGTAATGGTCAAGTTAATTTAATTTTAAAATTCATGAAGTCCTTTTGCTGAGCTGCTCTTTTTCTTTCTCAAGTAAGCTGTTGCAGTTTCTGAGTTATTTATTGAAATATGATTACTGGCATATCAAACCAGAAGCAGCAGCCTTGCTTTTTCCTGTTACAGCTTTATGAGGATCAGTTTGTTAGGCATGCAGACCTTTGGGAAGGCAGAAAAACTGTTCTGCACCTTGACTGCTTTTCTTCTCACCTTGAGATGCAGTGGGGGACAAGCTGCAAAGGATCCAGTAGAAATGTGCTATGGTCGTTATCATCAGGCAGTCTGGCTGCAGGGGCCAGCAGGGCAGTGAAAGGAAAAATTATCTCCAGAAATCATGGGCAGAAAGTGTCTTGCCAATGAGGTAAGACAGGTGTAAAACCATATTGAAAAGAGAATCACTTGTTGGCATGTGTAAATCAGATGTGAAGTGCCCATCAGCCAGGATGTAGCTAATGTAGGGAACGAGTACAGTCATAGCACTGGAAAGGGCAAAAAGAAACACATCTCATATGTAAAGCCAATGATTTGCTGTTAGTTTAATTAAAGCCTTAATAGTTTTATCCAGAAATGTTTATAATCAAATTTTAATTGCTACAAAAGAAAGGGAAAAAAAAGAAAATAAAACGGAAATTAATACTTCCATGGAGGAAAAGCCTCAGTAGTAATAATGCAGTTAAAATTGTGATACACACACTTCCTTGCAGGTATCCTTTTCTCTGTTATTTCACCCACTGGTCCCAAGGCTGGTGGCTTCATCCTGCTGCATATGTGGGGAAAGTTGAACTATCAGCATCATGAGAAGATGATGAGAGAACATGAAAACATCAAGTTAATGGGTTTCTTCATTTTTGTTCTCAGATCCACTTGGAGTAATTTTTATTACAGCTTTTGCACCTTGCTTATGCAAAAAACTTATTATTTTATTTTATTTTATTTTATTTTATTTTATTTTATTTTATTTTATTTTATTTTATTTTATTTTATTTTATTCCCCCCTAAATCCACTGTCAATAACACCCAGTTGACTATACTTGGGTGTTCTTCTTCCTGAAGAGAAATTAATTTCTAATTTTTAACATCTTCCTTGAGAACGTTGGTATCTGTGATAATTGTATTTGTTTGTCACTCATACATTTGCTTCTCATCCTCTCAAGTATACTTCTCGTGGTGTCTCATCCATCAAGGGTATGACTAAATTTACATTTCTTTGTCTAGAGGGAAAATACAGTACATGACCTCTCCTCTAAGCTAAATTGTTTTCAAATTCCCAAACAGCATTATTTGGGTATATTCAGGTATGAAGAAATTAAAGCTTCCTACATCATTCACTGATTAAAGACACTTCAGAATACTGACACAGAAAAACAGACATCAGAGCTCAAATCCAAATCCTGTGGGAGAATGCTCTTTCCAATCTTTTGCTGTTTTCCAGATCCTTATTACATTTCTGAAAGTGAAGCACACACAGTTACTGTGAAGCCTTAAAGTAGAACCCTAGAGAATTTCATATCACATGGTACAAAATGCTCTGAAGTTGTAAAGTAGAACTTGAGGTGGTCATAAGTCTGATTTTTTCATATCTAGTCATTCCAAGAAGAAATTATTGCTTCCCAGACATGATGTCACCAGAATTTTTGGGATTTCCACACAAGGTAAATTTGTAATAATAGGGGGGGGCATAAAAATCCTTTAAAAAATCCCAAAACCGAGGAAAACCAAAATCCCAATACCAAGAAAAAGATATTTTATGGCTTTACTGTACATGGAATGATGAAAAAGACCATTTTACTCCACACATTTAACATTGTGACGGTGAAATTCTGTCACAAAAATATTTTAATTAAAGTTTTCACTTTTCCATCAGGCTGTGATAGCATTGTTCATCGATTGGTTTCAATAAACTATTCTGTCATGTCTCTTGATATGGTTGCTCTGCTCCCCAAAAGGCAAGGATATATTTAATATATGTTACCCATTTTGCTGTTCATACTTACAGGCATTCTATTAGCTTGTTGATTTACTCAGTGATTTTTCCAGTAACACAGTGTGACATGAGGAAGAAGGAAAAAGGAACTTTGAGGAATTGGGCTGCAGATAGAGGTGTTTTGGAATAAATTATAGTTATTTAGGGCCTAATCCAGTATGAGACTGTTTGGCAACAGTAGAAGCAGCCCAAATTGTGATAGTTGTGTGCTGGCTGAAGCCATGGCTGTTTGGGGTTATAAAAATGTCTTGGATGAAAAAGACAATAAGATGCTGCTATATTGCTGTTTTTCTCTGTTCTAGTGAGTGAACATGTCTTGCCATTTGTATTCACTTAACAGGGACAGACAGAGACAGAAAAAACCAATTTAAGTGAGGAGATAATCACCGTGACTCAGTGCACGTACTGCAGTATGAAACTTCAGTGGGAGCACAAAGGCACAGGCTGTTGAAGGAGTCAAAGCAGACAGGGCAAGGGCTCACCTGCAAACTGGTGATTTGTTGATAGTTCAGAAACCAGGAGAATTGTTCCTGTGACAACATCAGAACTCTGTGTTGTAATTAATGAAATCCTTTCCATCAGAGAACTGGATGTATGAGTCTTAGGAGAGGCACAGTTAATGTACAGAATTGTGGTTTTTTTCTTGGGTGGTTTTGTTTGTAGGAATGCTGGAACCAATGGCCCTGATTTGCACAGAGGTTGGAGAAAATTAGAAAACACACATGAGATTATAGGTTTGTTTCCTGTCATTTAGACCTCTAGCTTCCAATTGAGCACGTGAAGTAAAAATGTAACTAAAGGCATCCCACAAAGAAATACTGTGAAAGAATTTTAGAATTTTCTTAGGAAGGTGTTGCCATTTCTGTTCTACCAGGATGAGGAATTTTCCTGTGCCAGGGGCATGCAAGACTTGTGGTTCCCACACTGTGTTGCTTCCTTACTGTGCCAGTTTGATGCTCCACCTCCAAGAAAACCCTGTCCTCCACACAGTGCACAACCACTGGGTTGCAGATTCTGCCAGTGAAAGATGAATTTTCACTCATGGAGCCAGGTATTGCCTTGATCTCCACAATTCCCTGTGATCTTCTGTCCCCACCTGGCATTTTGTTATAAAAACCACACTGCTCTTCAACCTCCTATTTCTTTCTCAGACATTGATGGATGACCTGTCAAAGGTCTCAGATGCTAGAAAAGGCAAAGAGAAAATCCCTTTCAGCCACAATGCAGTTGGGCAGGACATGGATTCCTTTGCTCCACATACAATAGGAGGTAATACAATCTTCTGAGAGATGGGAAACTTGACTTCAAGTTAGCACTATCCTTGGTTTGGACAGGGATTTGAAATAATTTTGACACTGAGCAAGCCAGAAGTGTGCTTTGGTGGGGCTTTCCCAGTGTGTTCTGGAGAAGTCTCATTATAAATGATGGGAATGGCCACTAGCAGAGGGGTAGGATCCTGCTATCCCTAGAGAAACAAGCTTACCAAAATAATATAGTGAATTTGAAAGTTATAAAATTAGGAAGATGCTGATTGTTGCATTTGTGGAGAGTCTGAAAACTGCGGCCTGGCAGCTTGTGGCTTTACTTCTCTGACTGTTTCCTCTGAACATCCCTGCAATTATACCTAATTTAGGAAGAATATCTCAAGAAGAGCGCAGAGGTAAGACATCTGTCTTCAGACAAGGCTTATTACTGTTACTGCTCTTGCCATGTGTTTGTTATGAATTGACAGAGGAATTAAGCAGCAAAAATTAACTGACTGAATCATTCTCCAGAGGAAGATGTCAGAGGATGCATCTTGTCAGCAGCATTGTAGCACACTTTGTTAGTACAGACTAAGCACTGATCACCAACAGGTTGAGAAAGTCCCTTCTTTGTCATTTTTTTATAATAAAGTGAAGATGAAAAACAGAAGTCAAGACTGCAAGAAATGCTGATTTATTCAGATTCAGACAAACTGGCAAGGTGGATTCCTTCTTGCCTTCTACGTTAAAAATGATTGGAAATCCTCTTCAAGCACTTAATGAATAAAAAGCACTGGACTGCAAAGAGAGAAAGACCAAGAGGGGATGAGAAATCCTACACGGATAAGCTGCCTCTAAAGTGGTGATCACTGGAATCAAAGTTAGGGGTAAATTTACACACCTTTGTCTGATTCTGTAGCAATTCCTCCCCCACATTGATCAGGCTTCTCCCATAACCTCCCCAGCCTCTGCCCTGACTGCCCTCAATCTCTGTGGGTAGTGCCTGTCCTTGTTTGCCACCTTCCCAGTTCTTCCACTGGTCTGTTTATGCTTTTCTTAAACAAAATAATTCAGCTGAACCCCACCACTTTTTATCTCATCTCCTGCCACAGTTTACCCAGGATGTAATTTTCCAGGAGATATAATGTAATATTCCAGGAGATATTGGGTTGCCAAGCATTTAGGGACGATTACCACTGTCTTGTTTATTTCTTTCTCTACTGTTGTCAAGTCTTTCAGGACTTTCAATTTGGCTCCAGGTATCTATCTAAGGTATCTGTTATCCTTCACCCTATTAGAGGTGTGTATTTTCAGTCTGAGCCTTTTGATCTGTCTCGTACATTCAATTCTTAATTAAACACTAAGAATTGCTGGATTTCACACTTCAGATCTCTATTTAAGACAGTTTCTATACTAAGGAGACCTATATTCTTTATTTTTCTTATGTAAAACAGAAATTTTAAATTACTCCCCTTTTGGATTATATTTGTTCAGCTTCAGTAATATCTCTGTGTCATGAAAATACAAAGACTTTGATAATCAAATATTTTTGAATTCTTTTCCTCTTACTCTAACACATACAGCCTTTTCTTCATTTCACCCTTCACCCAGAGGTGAGTCTATTCATTATGATGATAATGTCATACAACACAGTATCTAAATTATCTCCACAATGCAACTCATCCAGAAAAAAATAGTTATAGAGTTTATTATGCCATTTCTGCTGCACAGAATGGATTGTGACATATGTTTGACTTTTTCACAGCTCAGGTTTGTAACCCTTTATGGCCTCAGCCAAAACATATTGTAGCCAAGAGGTTTGTTCGCACTGAATTCAAATAGGACTGATTTACCAGGCATTTAAAATTTTCCATTATTCATTGCCATTTTAAATCTTCTATCTTTGCATGAATACAAGAGGCTGTTATGTTGCCAGCATTCTTGATGCTCTGGTAATATCAGAGATATAGCAATTAAAATATTTTTTCTGGGTGGGTGAATATATTTGTCTTCATTAAATCTTCATTTCAAAGCATAACCCAGAGGGAGTTTGTAAATTAACCCAGATATGAGCTTTTATAAAACAAACACAGGTATATTCTTTGAATAAAAATTACATTTCAGTGAATTTGTTTCCGCTCTCAGGGAGAGAAAATGTATTATTGAAAGGCCAAATGAGAGGCTAGTCACACCAGGGTAGTTTACTTTGGCAGTATCAAACAACACTCAGCCTTACTCTCCCATGCTGAGTAACTCTACTGACATCCTGCTTGATTTTTAGTGTAACAAATCTGGGTAATATTTTTTCCATGAGGAAATGAACTGAACTATGGACAGTGTGATGGTTTGGCTACAGAAAATTTACCTCTAAGGAGGTTTTGTAAATGTTTTACTCACTGCAAAACATCTGTTCCTATGTTTTATCAGAATGCCTCAAAGTTGTTTTGTGTTTTTTCTGTGTTGTTTAAATCTATTCTCTAAAGACCCCTATTCAAGGAACTTTGATACCATATCTATTATGCTTTCACATCTAAGCATGTTTTCTTCTTGATCACAGCTGGGCTATTACATCCTTTGAAGCAAAATTCACTTCACAGCATTTCAGCCCAGTGCTTTGCCTTTGAGCACATTTGCTGCACAGCTAACTTGCACAAATTAGGTATTTTTGAGGCTCAGTTGATATAAGAAAAAAATCCAAAAAAATCCAGAACTAGTTGATAAAGGTTTTCAGTGTTTTGTGCTCTGAATTTTCTGAGTAGGTAACTTGTCAGATTAAAATAATAACAGCTTACAAAACCCTTCACAGCTCTAAGTCTGTGAAAGACAATTTTCCCTGATATTTATGAGTCTGAGCCTAGAGATGGATAAATAAAGAAAACCTGAATTCCCAAGTGCTTCTTTTCCCCCTCTGCTATTCCTAGCAGTTCCTTCTTGCCTGTAGCTCAATGTTTCTTCGGGCTCTTTTAATCAACTGACTGAATACTTTTACTTTGCCTTCAGTGCAAATACTGAATGTGCTGATCTCTGGCTCCTAAAGAGCCTTGTGACTACTGAGCTAAGAATTCAAAGATTGTGTTCTATGTCACACTACAAAGCAGGAGAAACTGTTCCTTCACTGAAACTCAGGAATATCATCTGTCTCATGAAAATTACTTTTTCCTATGTGTGTGCTATATAATGAAAAATATTGTCATTCTTGTTCTATTCAGGCAGGCACATAACTAATGCTGAAATATTTCCATATCTTTAGTCCTGTCATATGCTAGAAAGCTGAGTAGAGGGCAACACTGTTATTCCATCTAGGTTTTAAATAAACCTGTTAAATGCAGTGGATGTGTTTTGTAAAAAACCAGCAATAGAACAACAATCAAAAACAAACCAACCCCCTCATCCAAAACCCCCCAAAAACCCCAAGAAACCAAACCAAAAAAAGAGCTGTTCAATATCTTTGTTTCATAAAGTACTTTATTTTTCAGTGGTTAAGTCAATCAGAGGTTGTGTTTTAGTGTGTAACACGGCCTTTGATTAGAGATGTTCTGTTTCTCTGCATCAATTTCCTACCTAGAAAGAATTACTTAGAATAAATGTTTTCTGGTTTTCCAAAAATAGCAATCATCTGGTGTGCGCAGGTCACTGATGGCTGTGGATGTACCCGTTAACACACAGGAGGGACAGCCCCTGGCCCCAAAACCAGCCACACCTTCTTCATCTGCAGCTGTAAAGGGATGAGGGCTGAAAGAACATCTGTCCGTGTGTGCAAAGGGGCAAATCCTGCTTGCTCTCAGTGGGATACGAGCATCTCATGCTCAAAACCAGTTTAACCTGGGTCAGGGTGTGCAGAGGAAAAGCCCCAAGTTTTACCATGGTTTGTGAATCAAGAGAGAAGTGTTCACACTGAGCCAGTGAAATAAACATTTGTGGTGGGTGTGTGAGGCTGGAGCCATGTCCAGTGCCTTCTGCAAGGGATCCTTGTAGCCTGGCTATTCAAATAGAGCCCTGCCTTCCCTCAGCCCCCTGCAGCCAACATAAACCTCATTAACAATTTCAGCCTTAGGTAATGAAAACTGTAAATCTGTGATACTCCCCTGCCCAAAAAGGAGCTGCACTGGCTGAACAAAATTAATCAGCTCACTGCACTGAGAAATAGTTTAATCCTCCTGAAGTGAGGGAGGAGGGGGGAATGTACAAATATCTTCAGGGAGCAGGGCTGGCTTGTAGCTCATCAGCGAAAAAGAATGGCTTTTAAAGGAATTTAATTTTCCAACTGTTGTAAGGAAAAACACCCAACACACCTATTTAACACTTTGTTTAATATTGTTTCTTCTGTCAGAGAGAAAACCAATCTGTTGTCTACAGACAGATTCTCTGCAGCTGCCTGTTCTCACAAACCCCTGTACCTGCTAAGAGGCAAGAGCAGCTGTGCCACATCTGGCATCTGCAGCAGAGGAGCCCCAGGGCAGCAGGGCTCTGCAGTGTGGGTTCTCACTGCAGAGGACACGGGGTCAGAGTGCCCAGTTGTGATTCTGAGAAAGCCTCACACACCAGAGGGTACAGGCAGTGGCAGAAAATAATTTGTGGAAAGTTTTCACTCCATTCCAAAGCTGCAGAAGGCAGAAAGTAAAGTAAAGTAAATAAAGTAAAGTAAAGTAAAGTAAAGTAAATCATTATGTAGAAGGTCTATTTTTGATCTACCTACATGATCATTATTGGTTGTGGTCTGTCATAACCCCACCCAGACGGCAGAGAAACGAAATTCAGTGAATTCAGGACTGATCTACAGCCACTTGCCTGCTAAGTGCACATTTCTCTATGGACCTGCATATCAACCACTTGTGTATTTTGAAGAAAGCACAGTACAGATGTAATTTTAAGAGATTATTTGTGAATGAGCTGGCAATTATTCTGAATTTAAGAAAGTTTCCTGGTTTTACTCTTTACCAGTGCTCTTTGCATTGATGAGAGTGAAAGAACCTTAATGACTTGCAAACATTATGAATAAAATGAACAATAAACAGGCTGAGGAAATTGTGAAGCTCACTTTCTAAACTATGGTAAAATTTTCAGTATAACACCGAAACCTACAGGGCTCTCAAAAGTTGTTGTGATAAACACAGAAGACTGAAGGAGGAGATTCACTTTTTAAATTTTTGAGTTCTCAAGTTATATAAAAATTATGAAAAAGACATCTACATGAGAAACAAGGAACAGGAATTTGCAAGGGAAACCACTGTTTCATTTAATGGAAATAATTTCCAACAAGGCGCAGTGAGGAGAAAAAATTTTCACTGAGATCTCTGAACCAAATTGCATTTAAATTGTACTTAGGCTGAGTTATTGCTGGTGACATACATCGAGGTTATATATCAAACTAGTAACTTGAATATTTATTGGTGATTCAAATATCAGTGATAATAATACTGTATTTAATCTATCAACTATTTACTCTACTTAGTTTTATATTCTGTCCTCTTAATACTCAGTGTGTAATAGCAAGTTATAATATTTTTAAAGGGTTCATATAAGAAAAATGCCTTTTGAATTGGGTTATTTAAAATTACAACAGCAACTGACAAGTTATTCCAGAGAAATAATTTGAACTCATCTCAACGTAAATTAATTTTCAGGAAATGTGAAATGAATTTTCAGGTAATGTCATACAGTACTTCACCAGAGCAAGGTAGTGCAAGATTAATGATAAGGAATTAATAAAAAGTTGAGAGGAGTAGGAAGTAAAATTGTCACCATTTTTCGCTTCCCATAGGATAGAGTGGATTTAAAAAAAAATATATACTTTTTGAATATTTATTTTATCTTTCACTTCATGGATCAATCCTTTTCAGTACACTGTTTTTGAAGTGGGGCTGGGTGTTTTTTCAGTGCCCTACTCTGTTAGCAAACCTCAGGCTGGGGTTGGCCAGCAAAGTCATTTGCCTTTAGTCCAAATACATTTGCTCAGAACAAGTTCAAGGATGACTCCAGGATGACTCTCCTAAGTTTTATTCCCATGAAGGAGGATATCCTGAAGTTGTTTTGTCCTGCTTGTAACAGACACTACAGCAAGAGTGATTTTGTAGTTGCGGGGTTTGGGCTTTCCAGATCTCCAGACTTCAACAGTAGCCCCAAAACGATGCCTATGGTGTATGGAGATGTCTCTCTCTCTTTCGCTCTTTCTCCCTGCCTTACTGGATTTTTTTTTTATTTTTTTTCAAATAATTGTGACCTTTATCTTTTCTATAAACTTCTCCAAATGTAGGAAGGGATGATGCTATATTATTTAAACATTACATTTTGGCTGATTCAGCCAAACTTGAGTCTGTTTTGCCAGTTGAGGCCAAGATCCTTCCAGCACAATTCACCTCCATTTTTGGCTTTAAACTTGTAGTTGTCCTGACAGCCCCACTCTGTATGAATGGTCTTCTACATCTATATCCACATTTCCTGAGCTAGAAAGCAAGGCAACTTAGACACTGTGGATGTGCAAGTTTGACAAAGCATAGCTTATAAAGAGTGACATATTTGTGGGGAAAAAAAACCCAGTGGTGGGGATTCAGAATTTTAGGAAGGGTGTGTTTGGTCCAAAATCAATCTCTCTTTTTGTTCTGATGCATCAGGGAAACCTTGCAGATGTGTATTGGAATTTAAAACATGAGTGGAGGAAAAGCAGTGACTACTGGGGTTTGGGATAATTTTTCTGCTGTGATGTTCATCACCTCACATCCCTTACTTTGTCCTTGGCCAAAGTCATCGAAGTATTGAGGATCTAGGCAACAAACTGAAAAAACATAAATGCACAGAAAAACAATTCAACTCCACAGAGCTAAAAAATACAAGGATTTCTTTTTATACCACAAACACATATTTCTGAGTCACTCGTGTCTGAAATTTTCATATTTAGACATTTTTGTTTTCTTTATCCGGTGTTATACCTGCTGGCAAGGAAAACAAAAGATTGTTTCTTGTTTTCTTGGTACTACAAAACTGTTCTTTGGAGGATTCTACCTCACAGTGTTTTTCACCATTTTCAGTGTCAGAAGTCATTTTACCATTCACTAGTCTTGACTTTTTTCCAACTTATCAGCTGATGCTACCTAGTGATTATTAGAGTAGGTAAAGTTAACAAAAGCCAATGGTTTCAGATCTAATTCATAAAGAAAAGCCAAATAAAATATTTCCCTAAATATATATATGTGCAGCAATTTATTTTGTATATATTGCAAAGGCTGAATCTTGATTTTCTTTCTCAAAAGTTTATTCAAAGTGAGGAAATAATAGACAATGCTGAAGTAAGTTAAAGAGATTATGAGAGCTGTGAAAAGGAGAAATGAAAGCCAAGATGAGCCAGTTTGATAAAAGACTGAGAGAGATAATATGATATAATAAAAAGGCCAAGTCACAGTTTGGGCTTTTCTGAACTTGGCAAATGTTTGGCCAAGAAAATCAACTCAGAGAAGGAAACCATTAATTTGAGACTGCCAATAGAGCTGTTAGCTGGCCTCTTCAAGCCCTTGGAGGAGCAAGGGTAGTTGGAAATTTTGACCTAGTGTTATATAATGTACCAAAGCATACATTTTTCCACAGCCATTAAAAGTGACTTGAGAGCTCTCTGCCTCTTGCTGCTCCTTTGCTTGGACAGGTTATGTGGCAGTTGTATAACTAAGTAGCACTTCTGTGCACTTTTCAGCTGTAGACTGGGTTGAATTTGAGCCAGCCTGCAGAAAGCTGTGCCTTGTTTCACAAAGACCTTTAGTAGCTTGTCTGGATAAGGAAACATAATAAAATGCTGCATTGCAGGCAATGCAACCAGGCCCAAGCCTAGTTTGTAAACCCATCAGGTCCAGGCAGTGGCTTGCTTTCCATGTGGTTTGTTTTCCTATATCTATAGTGATATTGATCTTGCTGTATCCTAAATCTAGGACTCAGATTTTGTACCTCCTAGGTGGGTGCCTATGGCTTGTTTTCCTGCCTCATGCTCACCTGTTTAGACTGCAGGGTTGAAGCTCCAGCCTCTCCTTCCTTCTTGTAATCTAAAACATCTGCTGACACTAATAAACCAAGGCAGCAGAGCTCAGGAGCGAGGAGAAAAATTACATTTGTTAAGCCTGGGATAAGGTTTTCTGATTAATGGAATTACAAGTGGGATAGATATGAGACAGCTGTTGTTATTAAATAATTCTGCTTATTTGCTCAGAAAAATGAACTGCATGCAGCACTGAGCTCTAGGGACTGTCTGACCATAGGGGATGAAAGATCAGTTGTGAGGTTTGCATTTGTTTGATGGGCAGCCAACACCAGAATTGTTTTAACTGGACCTGTCCATAAAATCCAAATTGTCTAACAAGAAGATTTTTCTGAGGCCCTTAGGTATAAAGAAAACAGAAGAAAAATCCTACAAGTAAAATTTAATCAATTTTTGATTTTTTGTTGTTTCTTCTTTATTTCCTTACTGTTCACAGAAGATCTGGTTCCTACCTCCAGACCAGACTTCGCCTTTGTGGTTGTTCTTTCCTCACATAAATGCACAAGTACCTCATATAAAAACACAAATACCTCACATAAATACACAAATACACTTCTTCCACATGCAGCAGCAGTTCCTGTAGGTTGTCTCCTGTCAATGCAGACCAATAGGGGCTGTTAGAGGAAAAGAGAGATTTTCAAGTGTCATGGCAAGTTCCAGGCTCAGAATTTCCTAGTTACTCGTTCCTTCCTCCTGCTGTTGTAGAGCTCCTTGTAGCCTCCAGGAAAGGTATGACAGCATTTTAATAGAGACTTTGAAAGAAATAAATTAGCAAGGGAACTATGACTGGCATTTCTATGCTGAGATGCCATGAGCTCTAACCTCCCACTGGTAAAAAATTCAGCTGAAGTCAATTTTGATTATTTTTTTTTAAAATAGCTTAGAAAGCTTGTTTACATTTCCAATGTACACTTACTGATGATCAATTTAGGCTCATGTGTTTTTACCATAATTATCTTTAAAATTACATTATCTTTTTTCCTCATCTCTTCTTTACATCACTGATGTATTTATAGCAATATAGCATTTTAGCCCTTTCAGCTGTGGTTTTATAAGGTTAAAAACAAAATCTGTTGATTTCTCTCAGAAAATAGCTTCTTCTTACTCTGAACCTATTAATATCTATTTTTCTGCCTTATACTGATTCCAGTTCATCTCTTTTCAGGATTACATATGGTGCAACAAAGGATGTTTAATTAGTGCCTTGTAAAATGACATTAATAACTCCTTGTCTCTATGGAAAATACTTTCCCTGATAAGGAATTACAATCATCTTTTCCATGTCTGCATCACACTGATGGCTTGTAGTCTTATGATTGACTGATACACCTACTTCCTTCTCATTCATTGTCACTTACAGACTGGAAGCCTTGTCTGTGGCAAGAAAGTGCCTGTTTCTGTTCCCTATGGACATGGCCATAGGATTTTTAGAATTACATACCTTTTCAAGGTCATACAGTACAGTACATGTGCTTCTGTACATTAATCTGTTTCTATACCATGTTAACTATACTTCCCATCTCGTGCCCTTAGTAAATGACAAAGATTATTATTTTTTTTGTGGTGCAGAAAATGCAATTTTTTTTTAAAAAGCAGGCTTCATTCCTCCGAGTGAAGAAATATCTTGAAAGTTAAACCTACCTGAAATATAAAATGAGACATATCTCTTTACATGCCAAGTTTAGTAATAAAGACTAACTTCTACAGTTCTGCACTATAAATCTTAAAAATTTAATTTTCAACTGTTTGTAGTTCATGAAAAAGAGTGTCATAAAAAGTTATTGGAAGGGTGACTTCAACAGGTGCTTGATATTAATTACAGCTTCATTAGCTGTATGAATAATGAAGAACCTTATCTCTTTTAAGGTTACTTAAATCTCAGCTGTGAATGACAACCCCAGATTATCAGACATCAGCCTAGACTTTTTCTATATGGTGAAAAAAATTAAATCAAATTAACACACCTAATTATTTCTAATGAGAACTGAGACCTAGATAACTCCATGCTGCATAATTGGGTGTTTTATTTGTTTGACTAGGTTGAGCTAGGAGGGGGGTAACCCTGTAATGCTACTGTTTGTACTTCACATAGCTCAGTACTGGGTTTTATCTCTACAGTAGTTTTGATAATGACATACCATTTTTAGCTCTGTGATAAAATATTTTCTACAATTTTTGTTGAATTATGCAGTAAAAAACACTAAACCTCCTTTGCATTGGCATGTTTCAAAGACACAGGAGTGATTTTAGAAAGCTTATGTTGAGAACAAATCTTTCAGTGAAGGTTTCTGGCTGTCCTTGGAAAACCCTTTTTCTTGTTGAGAGACTTTCCCCCTTGTTTCTCCTTCCTAGGGTTACTTTTGTTTATTTCCCTTGAGTGAAAAAAGAGGTTTTACCAGGCGTTGTCTTTCAACTCATGCCTAGAACAGAGCAAGGATGGGATGCAGAGCAGATGTGCTGCAGCTGGAGCAGCAGTACTGCAAGAGCTGATGCAAACCTGTGTGGTTTTATAGGGTTATCCTGGCCCAGCTGCATCTGGAACTTGCTCACCACTGCACTGAGGGTGGGCTGCCTGCAGGTCCCTCAGGAAACTGGATCAGAGCCATCTGTGCCAAACCCTTCACCATCTGCTACCGAGTCATCACCCTGGCTGCTTGCTGCCAGGCCTGGACTTGCTCATTTGTCTCAATTAGCTGCACATATTGATTGGATTTGCTCTGTTCTGTAGGGGAAGATGTTCTGTGGCTTGTTGGTAGGAGCTTTGTTTCCTGTGGTCAGGGGCTTGTTAATGCTGCAAGAGCTGATGAGGAGATGGCTGATGGAGATGAGATTAGGCTCAGTTTATTGGAGGAAGAAAAAGCTTTGCCTACTGGCAGTGAGAGGGGAAAATCCACTGGGATTAAAAATAAACCTGTTGTTTCCCTCAGAGGAAGGGGCAATGGGCTGCCCAGGCTGGAAGCACTCTGCCTCAAAGAGGTGTACACGGAATAGTTTTCCATCTCCTGTCTCCTACATAATAAAAATACTTTATGTAAAGGTCATTCAACTACAAATCTGTTTGCTTTGTGCCCTGGTATCTGCACTCTACCCAAGGTCATTGCTCCTCTTACTTAGGCAGTTCTGTGTTTCTAACAATTGCCATTGCAAGAAGGAGAGCTTGGAGCTAAGATCTAATATTTCTTGTACTGTGCTCCTGAATGTGTTTTCTTAACTCTTACTTTTTTTAACCTAAGTGACAAATTAATACCATGACAAATTAAAATATTAAAAATAACATTTAGGAAGAAGACATCACAGTACTGGCAATGCAGGTAGATGTAAAAAGAACAAACCCCAAAGACCCAAATGATAAATGTGAAAAATATATTTAAAACTTTTTTTTGTCCTGGGAAAAGCACATTTTTCTCTAGAACATTTTCATAGTTTTAATGACTGTGTCTGAATTTTTGCTCTTGTGTCTTTAATAGTGACCTCTGGTTTCATGGAAGTAATCATGCACAATGAAGAAAGGGAGCACAATAACACATATTTCCCCTACTTTGTGGGCAAGGATATAATGCTTCCAAAACAAGCTGCTGCTGTGAGTGCATGTGCAGAAGGGGCAGGTTCCTGGGGTGGTAATTTCATGATGGTTCAGGGGTGGAGGAGCAAGACTGGCAGCCTAAGGCAGCCCTGTGGCCACTGAGGCTTCCCCATCACATCCCACAGTGTGAGGGGTGAGGTTAAAACTTTGCCATGGGCTGCAGAGGCATTTACCAGTAGGAAAGAGATGAGCTCTCACATCCCAGGTGTATCCTCTGGTCACTGCAGCCTTTTCTGCCTGCTCCTGTCTCTTAGCCTCTGATAAGGTTAGTCCTGTTTTCCTTACATATCTTGTCCTAGTCTATTCTCCTTAACTTTTTTCTTGTCTTTTTCCCAGTCACTCTTTGTATCCCCACAAATGGGAATTCTGTCTAAGTACTGTCTGTTCCTTCTCTTCGTTCAAAATTACAGGCACTATTGCAATTTTCTGAAATATTTTGTATGAGCAATCTTCCCTTTTCCTAGACACAGATTTCATATTTTGCTAGGCTCACTAAATGTAGAGAAGACCAAACTAGACACTTCAATAATCTCTGGAGGCTGAAACTTGGTGCAAGAGCCTCATTCTCAACACTGAGTTGTCAATAAAGTTTCACACTGGATTAATAATTGCTTGTTTCACAAGGCAAAAAGACAGAATTCCTCCTTTGATCTCATGAGGAAGATAGACCTGGGTATAAAGCAGAGTTAGCTTGTGAAAAGTACAAAATATTTTTGGCATGCCCCACAGATGAGATTTGGATGACATTTAAAAGTCTTTGCTGTTGAGATTAATTGGCCAATGTTCCTGGAAGGTTGTCTCTGGCACCTTTGTTTTCAGTCCAGCACTGTGCTACAAAATAAGTTTAAGTAACCTGCACTGCAGCAAGCAATTCCTCCTTGAATTACCCAGTATTGAATAGAGCAATGAACTTTGCAGGAAGGCCCTGAGCCTTTGTATATGTTTAATGACATTCTAATACCTGTCAGCTGCTTAATTTCCAAAGGAGTGCTCTCCCCAGCTCTCAGACTCAAAATCATCATTCTGCACGCTGTACTCCAAACAAAAGCACTCTGCTTGTCACACTCTGATATCTAATGAGAATGATTGCCCTCCTACCAAAGGAGAAGAATTGCTAAGCAGCACCAAGGCAGCAATTACAGAAATAAAAGCAGACATTTCCCTGCTGGTGCTGTGAGAAGGTGGCAGTGGGTTTGTAAGGAATGGGACCCTACTCTGGGCAGGTGAGATGCAGGCTGATGATTTTGTATTTGCTGGAAACTTCCTGGAGGATTTATGTTTTATCTCTTCTACACCCAATCTTCTTCTGACCTGATTTTACATTTCCTTAATTTC
>JAOTQP010001652.1:59187709-59220516 GCA_026413545.1 Cichladusa arquata | reverse complement strand
GGAGAAGGAGAAGGAGAAGGAGAAGGAGAAGGAGAAGGAGAAGGAGAAGGAGAAGGAGAAGGAGAAGGAGAAGAAGAAGAAGAAGAAGAAGAGGAAGAAGAGGAAGAAGAGGAAGAAGAGGAAGAAGAGGAAGAAATTCCAGGGAGTTGCTGTTGCTACTGCTGCTTCTCGGGACTCTATTCCAGGAAGCTTTTAACATGGATTTTAATACTCTGAACTCTTTGCCTTCCAGACTGATGTACTCATGCAATAAACAACTTCACAGCAACCAAAAACTGCTCTTGTCTCTTTGAAGACCCAGACCCTTGATTCTGTATTTTTATTCTCTGTCCTTTTTCTTTGGTTCACCAGATGTTGAGATGGTTACCTTGGGCTTCCCCCACTCTTAAAGCAACAGGGTGTTGAAATGCAATGGAGCTGCTGGCACTATTTCAATCCAAATACATGCACACTATTAATAAATACCTAAGTACTAGCCAAAGACAAAGATCCCAGCGTTGTGGTAGCCACAGTCATATTTTCACTACTGTCTGTTGAGTATTCTGTTAACTGAAAAGGCAATGATCCTGTTCAGGGCAGCCATGTCACTTGCACAGAAATACAGAAGAGAAAACTCTTGCAACTTCGAGCAGTTTTTTTCCTATCAATTAGTTAACTCTTAGGAAGTCATACCTGCTAAGGAGATATTAATAGCAGTGATCAAAGAGAGAGATCACAAATGTCAAAATTTCCAGCTGAAGACATAATTACCCTAAAAAGCCTTTTATGTAACTTTTTGCAGCATCTGCTGGAATTTATGAATCACAAAAGAGAAAGTAATCATCCTGAGAAAGAAATTAAAATGCATAGGTCTTCCTATTTTTATGCAAACAGAAGATTTGTTATGTTTGGTTTAAATAGAGTTTATTATTTTTTAAATAAAGTAGTTTGTAGAATTGGTGGAACAAAAGTATTCAGGGGACAAACATGCAGCTTCTCAGAAAGAAGTGATGACCAGCTAATGGCTTGCCTACAAGCAAGTTGCCATGGAAACAAGATCACCTTCCTTCTAAATGGATGGTGTTGAATATTCAATATTTGTAAGATATCCTTGATATTACAAGTAAAAAAGTTAGAATTTTGGAAGGGCCTTTATCTGGGTGCTGAATTTTTTCTAATGTGCCCCCTATTCAACCATTAACTCACATCTATCTGAAGTATATTCTCAAGAACAGCATACTGTATTGATCTGAAAAATGTGTGCCTACTATCTTGTCTGAATTTAAGCCTGGTCTGAGTTTAGTCAGTGGTTCTTGTGCATTTCTCTCCTAGATTAGATATCCCCCAATATCTTATCTGCTGTCGTCAAGAAACCTTGCAAACTTCTCCTTCTTAAACCTTATCTTCTGCAGTAAGATGTTTGATCTTTTAATAATTTCTATGGATTGCTTCCAATCTTGAAGAAATATGGGCTAGATGGGAGATTAAGAAATAAGTCTTTCCCCTGGCTTTGTGTCTGCAAGCTGAAAGAGGGGAAACCCCACGTCAGCTGGGTTCCATGTTGCACTGCTTCCCCACAGAAGAGCAGTGGCTGATTATGTGACAAATGCAGTAAGAAATGATGCAGGATTTGGGGCCATTTCAGCTGAATGTGCTTTCAGAGGAGCTGCAATTACAATTGTCCTTTGAAGCTGCTCAGTGAGTCCTCATCACTCCAGCTCCTGGCCTGACAACCAGCACAATGCTCAGTCTCTTCATGCTCCTCTTCCTCCCATCATGGGTCTCCAAAATGCAGGATCAGTGCCTCCAGCAGTGCTCTGTAGGGGCTGCCACCATGGGATCCATATCTGCAGCTGAGCCTCAGCTATCACGATTTATGGCTAAAAGTGAGGCTGCACCAAGCAAGTAGATTTGTGATCAGTTTGCCTGTAGCTCCTCTAAAAGACTCTGTGACCTGGACTTCCCCTCTGTGTCTGCTGTTCCAGCTTCAGAATCTCGGTATGGCAGTGTGCATTAGTATTTGTCCCAAGTGTTTAATATGTCTAAAGTTAATATAGCAAATATGTGCAATAATGGAAAATTTATCTACAAGAAAAGATTTTAAAATCCAAGGATTTCAATGTTTTAAGCAAAATGTCTTCAGCATTGGATATTTCTTTCTTTTTAGAAAAAAGAAGCATTATAAAATATTTTAAGTTTTTAAAATATTTCAGTTTTACATTTTGAGAAAAATGTGAAGATAAAATTACAGATTTCACCTCCCACTTTTTTATTTTTTTTTTTTTTTTTTTTTTTTAATTTACATCCAGTTAAAAATGTGTTGTTTATAGAATTTTCAGTATTGGTTTCAGTTCTGTTGAATTTAATACCATAGTCCCATTTTTGCTCATCCAATCATAGAGACCAAACTCGGCTGGATTGCAGCCAAAATATGTCCATTTTTTATGCAATTTTTATGCCTTGAGAAACAATCATACACTGTAATTGATCTGCAATTTCCTAACTTAATCAGAACAAGCAATACAAAAACAACAACAACAACAGCAACAAAAACCAACAAAAAATTACCACCACACATAACAGGAAAATTGCCACGTTAACACAGAGTAACTGTTCTAAAAACTGTATTTAACAAATTAATTTCTTCTGTTCCATGGCAGCTCACATGGCACCCAAGAAAGCTCTAGAATATGTTCCACCCTCTCTACCCTCCATGCTTGCTCCTTGCTTAACAAGGGCAGGGAAGAAAAATTAGCAATGGGATGTTTTGGAAGAATGTCCATCTACTCATCTTTCCAAGCATGAGGAAATGGCAGCAGCATCTTTTTCACCAGGAAGGATAAAGCTTTTCCACAGGACTACACTCATATGCTTGCCATGAACTTTTGGAAATCAATTCTCATTGGCTTGGGAGAAAAGAACAAATTAATATGTTGCTATATCCCCTTCTGTCTTGCAAGCTCATGTTTACTTTCACACAGCTTTTCTTGCTGCATTAGGGAAAAAAATATGCATTTCACTCCTTTCTTCAAATATGAGATTTTTCCAGTGACTACAAAGAGCTGTGAGGATATCAGCACACTAGCTAATTAAGTTTATTTTACATTCTTAGCATTTAGCTATGCATAGGGGAGCTATACAGGGAATTTGAAGAATCAGGTATTTTGGAGGAGATTAGGCCTTAAGAACATCAGAAATTAAAAGCTTTAAGTCTTTTTGCAAGCATGCATATCTCAAGGATATTGTGAGGAGCTATGTCCTCAGAGGTAACTATATCCTCATATCCCCTGGATGCTGCTGCCTAACTGGAGAAGTCTAAAGCTTTAACTCTACATCACTTAATGAACAGCACTCATGGAGCTTAGAAGGGAATTTGAATTTCAGCAATTATAGCTATTATTATTATTTTATGTTCACATGCTTTCTCAGGCAGGGATCTTGCTTTTTAGCTTGAAGCTTTCCTCAGTCCCATTATAAAGTGAAATACCAAACCCACTTAAATAGTCATTCACTAATTTAAGGTGTTCTGCTCTCCTGTATCTACAGTCGTTGGAAAAGAAGCTGGCAAAAGACAAAAAAGAAAAGAAAGTTGCACATGCTGTAAGAGGGGACTCCATCCCATCCCTGCAGCAAATCACAGCATGTCAGACCATCAGGCTCAGCTGCTGTTTCTGTGGAATTATGCTGTTTAAATTTGCCCTCACCTTCAAATGGTGTTCACACAAGTCAGTCCTCTGTGACCCAGAGCATGTTAGTGGCTGCTGCATCTCTGCCAGTGTAAGGAATTGCCATTCTTTCTTCAGTAAACCCAAACTGCTCTCCATGCTCAGGCCCTTTGCTGTGCAATATGGACTCATTTTCTGCAATGCAAGGATATAATTCTCCAAGCTGGCAGCAGTGTGATTGCTCTGTTAATTATGTACAATCAGTTCTACTGTCAATCTACCATAAAAATACAGACCTCTGTGTGCTCCAGAGTGGTGTAATTCAAGGGAGTGGAAATTATTTGCTCTATACAAAGTGTGAATGCATGTATCATAGAAAGTAGCTAAATAAATATGTGTATGCAATGGTATGCAAACTCTTATAAGGGTATGTATACACACTCACATAGAAATAATTTCTGTTTATCTAGAACTAATGTGACAAAAACTGCAGCAAATCATACCCTGCAGATTTAAAATTCATTCATTTTGCTGTGCTCCACGGTATCTCAATTAACTGTAGATTCAGAGGTAATTCATTCTTCTATTTACAATGTTACCAGAGAGAGACGTCTCTCAGAGCCATCTCATTGCCTAATAAATTCTATTGCTCTTAACTATGAGCATTGACTGGTCTGGACAATCTGTAAAATTAATATTTCTTTTGTGGTTGCCCTAAGAGATGAAGGAATTCTTTAGGAAACCAATGAAAGAATAATTTTCCTGACATTTTCAAGCAAATAATAATTAAAATGCTGATGTTTAATCTGTCTGAAATGGAAGAAAAAGCTAAAATCTCAGAAATGGTTTTCAAACAGAAATCTGAATGAAAAATTAATTGGTCTTGTGAAAACACAGGAATTTAATATTGAAAAAATCTCTTAATTATGTGCTTTGATTCAATTTAATTTTAAAATATTGTTTTAAAGAAGGGATTAATTTAGAAAATGTGAATAGCGTACTTGCAAAATATTAAAATTTGTTGAAACTGATTATAGACTACAAGAATTTCCTGCTTTAAAAACAGATCAGCTGGCAGTGGAAAGAGATATTTTCCTTCAGTTACTATTTTTTTTTTAGAAAGGCCTTCCTGAAAAAAAAATCCTGGCTCACTGTCTGAGTCTCCTCTAGATTCAGCACCAATATATAACTTGTAATCTGTGCCCCAAACCTGATCCTCTATCTTCAATGTGGAGGACTCTTCTTTTGTTCTGCTTTATTTTAGAATATGTAGAGGAGGAAGAAATCGCGCTGGCTGTACCAATACCTTTGGGACAGAGAGAAAATGACACAGGGGTAAGCTGAGATCAGCTCCATGTTCTTCCACATTTTCCATATCTTGACACAAACCATGGGAGAGAGAGGGGCTGTGTGTCTGATGCTGTGCCCAGGGCAGAGAGGAAGGTGAGTTTTGTGGGGTCACAAGTGGAAAGCACCAGGAATCTCTCGAAGAAAGCACCTGGCTGTGGAGCAGGAATCTCTTGAAGAAAGCACCAGGCTGTGGAGCAGGAATCTCTTCTGTCTGACTCCCTGGAATCTGCTCATCCTCCCTCCCAGCCCGTGGAGCATCAGGTTAGCAGTGCACACTTCAGCCTCTGTGCTCTCCTCCCCGCTCCATAAATACTTCCTGCATCTAAGCTGTTCTTCTGCTTACTGTCATAACAAATAATTATAGGAATTTATAATGTTTTTTAGCCCTTGAGCTGTGATTGCCTATGCATCTGTGGTATAACTCGGTGGTTAACAAAGGCTGTCTTTGCCAGGCTGTGTGCACTGTGCTCCCGGGTAAGGCTCAGTCATCAGCACTTATTGCTCACATCCCACAGCTAAGTGAGGAGGAATCTTCTGGTTCTCAGAGAGGTGAACTTCCATTATAACTCTGATACCCTGATGCAACACTTCATCGAGCAGCCAGCACTTAGCAGAGCACCCTGGGGACAGCCAAGGGAGGGCTGGGGAAAGCAGATGTGAAGGATTTCACATTCTGTGTCATCACTGTCAGGCTGTTTATCACAATTTTTGCATGAAAATCTTGTTTGGCAGCAATCCTGCCCCTCCCCCAAGCTGACAATAGTTGCATGAGTAAATGGATGAGACAAGGTAATTTAGAATTTCACTTTTAATGTTAATTCTTTTATTAAGGTGTCAAGTCTGGGAAAATCTTAATGAGCAAGGTGAGTTAAGGTGCATGTGCTGTACTCCTCACGATAAAAGAAACATGAGGACAGAATTTTTTAGCAGGACTTTTGCACTGGGACAAGGCATAGTGGTTTTAAACTAAAAGATTGCCCATTTTTGATTAGATATAGGGAAGAATTTCTTTGCAATGAGCATGAGGAAGCACTGGCACAGGTTGCCCAGAGAGGTGACTGTGGCCCCATCCCTGTGAACTTTCAAGGTCAGGTTGGATGGGGCTCTGAGCAACCTGATCTAGGCAGGGGGTTTGATTATATTATTTCTGAAGGTCCTTTGCAACCCAAACTCTTCTATGAGTCTATGAGAAACCCCCTCATGCTGGTCACACTCTCCTCAGTAGCAGGAATGTGCCTGTGGTAAAGCTTCAGGTGAAGCTGAATGTACAAACCTTTGAGCAGCAGGCAGGATGAAGCAGCCCAGCCTCAGATTTATTTAGAAATGAGCACTGTGTGAGCTGCCTGGCTGAAGGACAATAAAAGTAGGAAAAGAGCTTTGGGGAGGAAAAGGTGCAAGCAGCAGTAGGATTCAAAATTGTGCAAGGCTGAGAAGAATGATCCATCATTACCAAAACAATAGGACTTGTGGTTTTAGTTTCAGTTATTATGGTCAAGAACCAGCTCCTGGGTAGAGCTTGAAGGCAACTTCTTTGGGTTCTAGGCTGGCCTAGAGTTTAAGTCTGAAACAACACATCTGAAGCATATTACATTTTGAAAAACCAGTGGTAAAAACAGACATACATTTAAAAATTGTTATTCTAATGCTACAAGAGCTTGGTTAGTTGTCTTGGTTTCAGCTGGGATAGATTAATTTTCTTCTCAGTAGCAGGTGCAATGCTGTGTTTTGGGTTCACTATGAGAATAATGTTGATAACTCTCTGATATTTTGACTGTTATTAAGCAGTGCTTATTCTAAGGGAAGGAATTTTCCTCTTCCCATCCTCTGACAGTGAGGAGATGCACAAGTATCCATAATGGGGCATGGCCAGGGCATGAACATAATTTATTCTTCTTGGGGTTAATTCCTCTTTCTTTGTTGTTTTCCTTTTCATTACATTATTATAATTATTATTTTATTTTATTCCAATTCTATTATCAAACCTTTCTTGTGTCAACCTATGGGTTTTACCTTTTTTTTCTGATTCTCCTCCCCAACTCACCAAGCTGGAACAAGCAGCTGTATGGTACTTCATTATTGGCTGGAGCTAAAACACAACTTTAGAATCTGGAGAAATGAAGGGAGCTGCTGCATGTCCATATGTTATTTCCCATTTAGCAGTTGGAGTTCTTTTCATATTGTCACAAAAATATTGTCATGTCTTTTCTATGTTTATACATTCCTCTTATAATTCCTCACTCAAATGTTTGAACACACCTCAAATAGTTTCTCAGTTATATTTTATTTGCTTTCTATGCCCATGCCTTTCCCTGAATGACTCCTTATTAAAGTTGTGGACTGAGCTCCACATGAACTAAAAAGCCTGATTTCTTCCTAACACCCACTCAGTACTCATCTGAGGAGGTGCTGAATGGCTGAGTTGACAACTATATCTGACCATGGCCAAATGGCCAGAAAGGTAATGTACCATGCTCTGGGATTTAACTACTGACCTGAAAGGGCAAAAGATGATGTCCTCCAAATTTAATATAAAAAGAAATAGAAAACCACGAAGAAAACCCCCCCAAAAAACACCCACAATAAAAAACACCAAACAATAAAAGCCCCAGACTTCCCCTTCCTGACTTTCTAGTAAGATGAGAACTGAGCAAAGAAACATAAAACTGCCCCTACAAAAGAAACATGTAAAGATAACTTATCTGGCAGTATTTACACAGGACTCTTTCACAGCTGAGTTCAATACACCTAGAGTAAAATAGTAATTTCCTCCTCCTCTGGCGAGCCCCAGGTCTTCCCTCTGCTTCCCCAGCTGCCATTGTGAACCTTCAGATCAGAACATTTATTTATCCCAAACAGAAATGACATCCCTAACCAGTGAGCTCAAACTCTGTCATTACTCCCACTTCCAATTGCCCAGTTTGTGTTTCAGAGCTGATTTATGGTACTTGCCTGCCTCGCTGCCTGAATGCCCCAAGCAATTTATTCCATAATGCCCTCTTGTAGCGAAATTACACCTGAATTGCTCACAGGTTAGTTCTTCCATGGCACTCCATGCTCTGGTACTTTTCTCTCATTCTCCATTTCAAACAACTCAAAGGCAAACTGTGATATGGGATTTTGATTATAACGTTCAGACTTAGTATAGTTAAACTGGAGAGGGAGGAAAAGCACACTGCAAGTCTCTTTTGGGATATTAAATGAATTTCAGCTGTGCAATATGACTGTGAAACCCACATAAGTCCAAAGGATTGCTTGGGGTTTAAACAGTATAAAGAGCTGAGTTTGACAACCTGTCTCAAGCTAAGAGAAAAGGGAGTTGAAGTGCTGCTTTCCTCAGAGAACCTTGTAGATGCACTGCTTATGGCTGTCTCTGTTTGGGGGAAACTAAATCAGTAATAATTCTGCTTTGGTTTGTTCATCCTAGTTATATTTTCTCAAACAAATGGTAGTATCCAGGGTTACATTTTATTCTTGTTCCTTTACTATTAATTAATTCCGTGTAACTCTTGCATGGTGATTGGCACTTTAACATTTAATAGGATGTGGATCTTGAAGAGATTGACTGAAGTGCAATTCAATAAGACAAATGTGAGTTTTACACCCATCAAGTCACAAAGGCTGGGAAGCTGCTTCTGTGGTGGAACTCTGTTATGGCCCTTTAGAAAGCAGATGGAAACCCATATTCTCTTCAGAACATAGTCTGCCACTTTCATTTTTACCTATATATTTTAATTTGTGTGACTCAGACATAATTTAAATGGAAGTACAACTATGGCCTAACCCAACTGAAAAAGGGATATGCAAAGGAGAAGACCTTGATAACATTATCCTTAATTTTATCTTATTCCGTAGATAGTATAAATTAGTATTAATGGTATTGTTAATGGTACTCAAAACTAAATGAAAGAAAATTAGGGTGTCTCTTATAAAAATTCAGAATGAAAAGAGTTACTGTTCAAGACATAAAGGATGAAAATAAATTAATCTCTACAGAAAATAATTTTTTAAAAAAGTCCTGAATAATGAGTTATGTCAATTACAGCAATACCTTCCTCTTGCAGGTATGCACTGCTGTCCAGCTGCATAATTATTTTCTTCCCAGCAATATCTCTGGACTGGGGTTTTTACAATATTGTAAGGCTTGCTGCAAAATCAGCCCTAAAGGAAAATAGAGATCTGGAGGCAGATCTGAGAAATCAGACACAGAATAGGAAGTGCCAGGGAAGTAAACACAGAGTGCAGGTTTCTCTTTCCTGATCTGGGAAATTGTGCACAACAATACTGATACCCTGAGAACCAAGAAATCCAGGCAGGACTGGAAATCTGCTCTTCACCAGGACAAAAAAGGTGAGAATCACAGCTTAGCTTATTCCTGGTGTCTACCTCATTCCAGCAAAACTCAAACTGGAGTTGTGGAATCCTTGTGTGGCATCCTGGAGGATGTGAGGGGTGGCAAAGTGCCCATACACACAGAGGTGTGGCTGGGACCAGCTTGGCAGCTGGGCTCCCATAGGGTCCATCTTATAAAAAATGAATCAAGGCACAGGAATTGGGGATATCTGGCAGATTTACTAAATCCTCCTGGTCTGAGGCAAAACCAGACAGATGCAGGTGCGCCCTAAAGGACAATCCACCCTGGGAAAGATGTGCACACACTTGTGTACCTGCAGGACTCAGACAAAAGCCTCTGCACTGCAAATACAAGTGTGGAACTTAGAATAAATATTTTCACTACAAAATTATTCAGCTCTGGCTGAATTAAAACCTTTCAATGTGTGATTTCTAAGCCACATAACTTGTGGAACCTCATTAACTTGCTACACACGTGCCAGGTGCCTCAGTGCAAAGCAGGTAGCAGCAGACAGTTTCTCTCTTTGTGCTGGATAGTCTGGAGGAAACAGAGGTCTCCAGGAACACAGGAAAGAAATTTTTCAAGAAAGCTTTTAAGGACCAAGTGACTCTGAATTGCTACAAAATCATCATATATATGCTCTTATGTGGTGTCTTCTGGGTTTCCTGGGATTTGGAAAGGATTTCTGCACTTTGCTGAAATATAGCTGAAATACACTAAGCCAGCACTAACAATGTGCACTCAGACCATTGGAAAAATAATAATAATAAAAAAAAAAATACAGAGAAAGTAAGGGCCAGGAAGGAGCCAGAGTGGAGCCACAGTGCAACCACCATGTCACTGTTAAAAGAGCACTCCTGGGCTTTAATCTGAGCTCCTTTCCTCCACATGTCCAGGCAGATTGGAAAGCCACTGTGGCAGACACAGTTTCCAAGAGAGGAACAGGCAGTTTTGAAAGCCCCACTGCCTCTTGATTTGTCTGCACAAAGAAAAGCCTGCACACATTTATTTTCCATTCACTGCTGTGATACAGATTAAAGCATTCTTTGGGTTAAGTTTATGAACCTGTTGGAGGCTGCTCCTGGACCACATGCACACCCATCTTTCCTGACCTCTGCTTGCCTGTTTGCTTCTTTGGCCATCTGAAAAAAAGCCCATCTAAAGTTTCTTTTCTCTTCTTGTACAAAGTTTACTTCCTGCTTTTCAGAGGTTCATTGCTATGACACCTTTCATTTTCCCTGATGCCTTTTAAAATTTCATCTTTTTTACCTGTACCTCTCCATCTTGTCTGGGAGAAGACAACTTCTCATAACTCCATCGTTTCCTTCAGAGAGATCAGAAAAATATTCGTTCTTTAGGCGTTTGTCAGGCTCTTCATCATTAAAATGCACAGTGACTGCAGAGAAATAGCTGTAATGGCCTGAGATAAAAGTGCTCCCTCTGTCTCTACTGCTGCCCCTGAGCAGGTGGTTACTGCCTTCAGTTCAGTGAAGGACAATGTTTTTCTCAAAACCTGCTTTAGTGCCCAGCTGGCTGCATGAGCTTCTTGACTATTAATTACATCAGCCCCATGTAAGGGGAAGCCAAAGTGGTCTAAGTTCACAGACTGGCCACTCTCCTATCACTTCTTCCTAGTATATTAATTCTTTTAATCTCCTCCTCAGCCCTGCTAATGGAATTAGCTTGAATTGCCAAGACTAAGTCAGTAGTTTTAAAAATTTTTTCTGAGGTGGGTGAAGCTGATCTGTGTTTTTATGGGAAAATTGCCTTTTGTGATGGTAGCCACTGGATTAAAAATGGCATAAGCAGCTGAGAGAATTTGACATCAGGTTGGGAGTGTGTAGTCCAATATGTCTAGTTAGAGGTTATACACACACTGGCTATTCAAGGATATGCAGTCTTCCTAACAAGTTTTTCTTTTTTGTACACAAAATTGTACACAAAAAGTGCATAAATAGTAAGATCCCTACAATATCATCAACATACAGAGCTATTGCATTAAGCATGTTTTCTGTAAGTAGAAAATCCCTCCATCAACTCAAACTGAGTTTTAAGAGATTTCTAGTTTGAACAAACATATTGTAGAGAAATGTATCATGGGCCTAAACTCATTAAATCTTTGTGGTTCCCGCACAAAAAGCGCTTGGTTTTCACAGAAATATTGAGTTTAACTATGTTTTCACGAAAAAATTGCCACCTCTCCATCATGTTGCCTTCCACGAGGTCAGTTATTTACAACATAGGCATCAGTGGCATGGGCAAAGGTCTCACATGCCACTTTTGACCCTCAGCATCATCTCTGTTATTTCAGTTTATTTGATTTAACTGCCCTGAACTTAAAATGCAATGCTATTGATGAGGTACAAGAAAAAAATTTCAGATTTTCTTTGAAATATTTATTTTCTCTCAGGTTTCCTGGTAAATGAAAACATGTAGGAAAATTTGTCATCATTTTTTACTCTGTAGTCCAGGTCTAAGCAAACTCAGCCTCACAGATTGCCTGTGCCTAAGTGTGGAAAGCCTTTAAGAGACCTCTAAATATTACATTAAGACTGACAGAGATATAATTGACCCTCATTGTAGTAATTTAATTCCCAGATCATGAAAAAGGTGACACTTTTTTACACATGTATTACGGGGTTATGAGGGCAAGGACTGTGCTGAAGGGCAGGGAGATTCATTTGACCCTCAGAAAGAAATATTTGTGAGATGTCAGTTTTGATTCATTTTGTCTCCTACCAAGACTGGCAATTCTGACAAGATGCAGTGCCTGGGAGTACTGGGCTTGCTCTAACAGCACTGCCTGATTGTCCCTGCTGCTGCTGCTAACTTCTTCCCTACCTCTGCTCCTTCTTGAGACACCTTAATCTGGATGCAGGATTTATTGGAGTCACTCGAGCTTGTTTGCTGGACTCAGAAGATCTGAGCTTAACCCAAGAAAGGGAACTACTGTATTTATTTATGTCCCCAGATATCCCAGCTGGAATCATCCTCATTTCTGTGCAGAATAGTGAAGACACAGTGCTGGCAGCTGTGCTCTAAGTGAAGAAAAAGGGGGAGAAGCAGATGGTAGAGGAGGAGATTGGAAGTTATGGTGTAAGCTTTAGAAATCTATGGTATTATGGTGCTGCCACAATTATAAAGACCTTTGCCTAGACTACTCAACAGTGGATAACAAAAGGCTCAGAAAAATCAAGGAATCAATAAGGCATTCAGGGCTCTTTCCTGCTCCTACAGTGTTTCATGTTTGCTCTGTGTATGTCTCTACTTCACAGTATTTCAGTAAAGCAGGAAAATGGCCAGTCTTAAAGTTGAGCAATGCAACTTACCCTTCAGGCATTGCACACTACTGCCTCAGAGATTTAGTACACTCCTAGACAGGGATCAATTTTTAAAGTAAAAATTACAATACTGTACTAAAGAGAGTTATTACTATGTATGCTAATGGTCATAAGGATCAGTATCTCTCTCCTCTGAACTTCTCTGAGCTGTTTCAGGATTTGACACTGCTGTCTTTACAGAGACAGGGAAAATGCAGTTTGTTAGTGTGTATGAATAGTATCCTCTAGGCTTTTATGTCATTATCTGACCAATTTACATATCAAAGAACAGCCCCCCTCTGCCCTCTCAACTCCTAAACCTAGAGATATCCTTTCAAATGCATAAAGGTTTAATGTCAAAGGTGTTCTGTGAGCTCCTCATCTTTGAAAATCCTAGTTAGGACAATTTTTATAGCGAATCAAATAATTAGATAAAAGTGCTTCATACCTTTTAGTGTGGAACAAGATTGAGGAGGTAAAGGAAGGAAAAGTGAGGTAAGAGTCTTGAATTCAAATTAATGTTAGTAGAATGTCCATGCACATATATAAAATAAGGATATTTTTGAATAATGAAAGCAGAGGCTGAGCAGCCAGTAAGCCATCAGCTGTTTCCTTTCTGAATTCATCTTTATCTTGTGGCTTCTTCTAAATATTCAAGAAACACAGTATCACACTTTTCAAACCACACTAGAAGTCCTGGTGAGCATAATCAGAGTGTGCCTCAGTAGCAAAGATAAGCAGTCCTCACAAGACACACATCTTTGACTTTGTAAAGGAAAGAAATTCGAAGAAAGGAATTGGAGAAAATGAATTGACCCTTCTACAGGTGGTACCAAAGTCCCACCCTTTTGTTTGCTGTGAAATTGTACTGGTGTGTGCAGACACACACCTGGATGGCTGACCTGTCTCTTTCCTTGCTCATACCGAGGGCAATCCTCCTCTCCTGTACCTTGCTGAGCAGGGAAATAGCCTGCTCTGCTCTGGCAGGAGCAGTCTCTTTTGGGGTGACACCTACAGAGTGACACCTTTCCAGCCCATCTTTCATAACAAACTAATGTACAGTCTGTCTGTGGAGTCCTGTGCTGATAGGAAAAGAGAAAATACTTTGAAAATAAGTACAGGGAAAGAATTCCCACTTTGCTTCAACTGATAGACTTCACAAGGTCTCAGTTCTATTTCCAGGGAGGCTGAACAGATGGAGGTTGTCTCCCCCAACATGTGGTTGCTAAGGCAATCTCTAGCTGAGGGTTCCTGGGACTCCCAGAGTCGCTGCAGAGGTGGGGCAGGAGGGGATGTGCATCTTTTCTCCCCTGCCATCTGCAAGCAGCAAGGCTTTAGCTTCCCTCACTCAGAAGGTTCCTGTGTGACTGAGGCAGGAGAGATCTCTGACTTGACAGGTGCTCTCAGCAGGAAAGTTCTCAGAGAAGCAGCAAACACTCCTGTAAGCAGTGACAATAGGGAGAGTTAAGGGACTTGCACCTGGTTAAAAACAGCTAGCACAGGGAGAGAGTAACCAAGAGAAAGGAGCACAGATGTGATTGTGTTAGTGCATCTGGCCCAGATTTCTCCTCAAGGTTTGGAGCAGGCCTTTTCTGCATCTTTTATGGTTGATTGTACCATGTTACCTGCATTGACACTGCACTATTATTTGCATTAACAAAACTAGGGTCTTCACAGGTAACACAAAAAGAGGTTTTGTTTTGGATGAGCTGCTCATATGTGTCTTATATACACAAATATTTGTGTGAGCCCTGAGTGAGATCTACAGGCTGTAACTATGTGATTTAAACTTTTCTAAGAGGTGGGGAAGCACCAGAGGAATTAGACAGGGAATATGATTTAAAAGGCAGAGAATAAGAGGAAATAAGATGCTCTGTTTTATTGTTCATTTTTAAGCTGGGAATAGGCACTGAAACACTGGGAAACTTTTATGATCTATACTGCTGGACTTGCATTCATAAATAGAGATACTAAAAACTGGTACCTTTACTGAAAAATTTATCCAAAATGTATCCAAATACATCAAGGAAAGAGTTAATCAGAAATAGGGGATGGGAGTGAGATGTTATTTGTAGTGACTTGCTCTCAAGTTTAGATAGATCAAAACTGTAAACTCACGCTAGAGCCAAGCATTTTTCCCTTACCTTAAGTCAAATTTATTTTTAACCGTAAAATGAATATTCCAAATAACTCTGGTGTGTCAGCAGTTGAAAGCTTCTCTGGCGTGATGGAGCTTTTCAGTGAAATATAAGTATTTCTCAGCTACAAGGTTTCTGTAAATGCTTAGGTTAGGAATTGTCCAGCAGCCTCTGAGTTTTTATGGCCTTCAGTGGATTAAATGAATGGATTTTAATGTGGATATCTGCTTTGACTTGTGAAAACTGAAGAATTTACAGAGGTGTGTATTGAGATATAACAGTACCATCCGTATGCATTGCAAATATTATGCACTTCACTGAAGAACACCAAAGAGCTGAATGTTACAGGTTTTCTCTCCTATTTTTTAACAACATGCCACATAATACAGAACCACTGTTTTCTAATTACCTTATTTTTCACAGTCTTGTTCATTTTGGGAGGAGTTTGAAAGGGATTGGTTGGTGGGGCAATCTGAAATCTACAGCATCTCCCAGGATGATACTACAAGAATTCATTATGGCTCATGAAATGCTCACAGATTATGGTTTTCAATGCTACAGAAACAACTGCAAGGGGAAAACACACAGAAAAGGAATGTTGCTTTGAAAGTATAAGAAAAAAAAAAGAGCCCTTCCTTTTTCTGTAGCATTTATATATTCTGTATTAAATGAGGTGGGTATCCAAAGGAGGAAGGGAATTAATCATCATTTAAATAAAGTGTGCCTTATAGAATGGATTCACAGACAGAATAAAGTTCAGGCAGCAGAATAAGTAAGGTGCCAGAGAAAACATGGGAAAAGTTCTCTATTTTCACAGGAATGTTGTTGCATAATGTCCTGGGGTGACTTTATGATGCTTCTATGCCCAATTGTCTGTTCTGTTTATGTTGAACAATATACCTGGAGCTATAAATAAAAGAGTGAAATAGTTTTTTAACCTTAATTAAAAACTTAATTTTATATCTAGTAAAAAACCATTTTTATAACAAAAGGAGTCATTGGGACAGGAATGCCTTGGATGACTAAACTGTTGTCTTCAGCAATTGCACTGATTCGCTCCCCTTCTCTTCATCTCAGATTTTAGGTGGGATGGAGCTGGCACTCTGGTGCCAGTGAATTTTCTATAACTACACACAATTTTTTCCTCTCAGTTCCCACCTTTATCAATAACTCAGGCTTTAGCTAGATATACTTGCTATCACCAGTTGCAAAGAGAGAAGAGAAACCAGGTACATTTGATTTGACAATAGTCTTATGCATAATTTCAGACAAAAGCTGTCTCAGACACAACATCTCTGTTCACTCAGTTTCCTTCCAAATCTTCCTTTTTATTCACTATATTTCTGATGTCCCCCATGCTGATATAGCTGGAGGAAAGGCAATGAGAGCAAAGGAAGTCTATAGGCAGTATGAAATTATTTTGGTTTGCAAACACAAAAATTAGCTGTGAGAAGTTGCAAGAGAATCTAATGAGGCTGAAAGATCTGTAATACACTTGCAGATGAAATTTGCTGTTGATTTGTGCAAAGTAATGGGAGAAAGAGGGAGAAGAGAGGGAATCAACCCTAACTAAACCAAAGAAAATTGGTCTGTAAATTTCTTATTACCATTCAGGAAATATATCTTGGCATTTTTGTAGGTAGTTCAAAAAAGTGTCAACTCAATGTTCAGCAGTGGTCAAAACCACAGATGGTGTATTAAGCAATTAGTGGGAGGACTTCAGTGGAATAATCATAAAGTATCCCTATATCACTCCAAATTCACTGTGTATTCACATTTTGTGTATCTTTGATTTTATCTAAAGAAGGTTGAAAATGATAAAAAACACCAGTGTTGCTAAAGAGAGGTTGAACAGAAAGAGGTATATAAAACCATAAACACAATACAGAAAGTGAGGAAGGAACAACTGTGTTATTTCTCACAGGATGAGACCTGTAGGGCAGCAATTGAAATGATCACACAAGGTTTATAGAAGATACAAGAAAGGAAATTGTTACCCAGCAGAAGCACCACACTGCTACCACATCATGTAGACCTTGAACACTAAAAAAGGCCCAAAGATATATGCATGAAAAAAAGAAGAACCATTAAAAAGAAGGATGCAGATACAAACCTTGGTTTAGGAAGTCTCTGAAATGTGTTTTGCCAGAAGGTGGGAGTATGCAGTGGGGAAAACTTCACAGTGCTATTCTCTGTTCCTTTCTTGTTTTCTCTAAGCCTCTTCTGTTGGTTCCTGTCAGAAACCTGTAACTGGGTAAGAGATTTTTTCTGATCATCCTGTGATTTTGAAAGAGCTGAAAGAAAACTATGAGGCAATTTCAATTAACATTTTTGAGTGATTTGGCTTCCTGCTCACCTAGGAACCTGGAGGTGCTCCTTGCTGTTGTTTCCTCCTTGCTCAGGAACTCCAGTTTCATTGGGAAGGAGACTCAGAGAGCAGGAGATGAGGTCAGTTGCCCTCTCTGAGCTCAGCTCAGTGCCTGTCTTAGAGATGGCTGTGTGGTTTAAATAAAAGAGAAGCAAATGGTGTTACTGGGGTCCAGACATCCTTCAGATTAAAGTGAGGATGCTCTGATGCTCCAGACCAGGGGATGTGTTAGAAATGCACAACCAGAAGCAGTGACAGTGGGACCTAAATACTGCAGCAAGGTGGGGGCAAAGGTACACTGGGAACCAGCTGGCTCAGGGTGGAGAAATCAGCTTCAGGTCAGGAACAAACATTGCTCTGTGATTGCTGCAGTCACTTTTCATAGTTTCCTTTGGAAAAGGTGAGCTCTTACCCAGGAATGTTTTCAGGTGCAGAACAACTGTGAATATTATTTTCTGGTTAAGAGTAGGACAAAGCTGCTAATGGGCTAAGATGAGGCATGAGAGTGGATTATATGCAGCACTGCTTTGCTGCATCAAAAGGATATCAAAATTGCTGTCTTCAAGGCCAGTGAGAAAAACAGAATTATTAAAACATGAAAAAGATGAGGAAAGTGTAAGGATTTCCTGAGAGATAAGTAGAATATCTCATAGGATGTTCCCCACAGGGGAATAATAAACGTGAAATTCCTACTCATGTTAATTTAAAAATACGTGTTAAAAGTGGCATCATAATTTCTTTGCATGGAAAATATAGAAGAGGTATTTAAGGATAAACTTATAGATAAATAGCATCTAAGAAGAAAAAAAATCAGTCATTTTATTTCTTTAAGAATTTAAACCCAAAGGCAGTCCTGTCACTTTGAGTTTTGCTGATATTCTCTACGTTTATTTTGCGATTAATGAAAATATTTTCTGTTCCATTTATGAATTTTTATAATTGAAGATTAGTTTACCAGACTCAGCCAGATGCACTTAGTGCTTAGTTCATAAAAAAAAGCTGAAACAATTGCTAAGACATTAAGAGATTTTACTGTGCTTATTTGTTTACTATGAAGTCTTGGAACAGATGTTGGAACAAATAGCTCCTATTACAGCTCTGCCTCTTCTCACATTGAGTTTCAACTCACCATTGAATAGATTAGCTCAGCATTTAAAGTTTTTTGAAACAACTTGTCAGTTCTTTGAATACTAAGAATTCAAAATCTCTAGACATCAGCAGATTAGTGACCCACTAATTAATCAAAAAACCCATTGCTGTTTTATCAATAGTCCTCATCAAAGAAGTATTTCCATTAAGAGGAGCCCTAAAGGCTGATTTGAATATTTTTTCCCTTGAAGAAATGTCACTAACTCTGCTTCCTTTGCTCTGGACCAATTCTATTCAGCCATGAATTATCACCAGTTGTAAATCCCTGGGAGTTAAACCTCAAAGAGTGAAATAGAATACACTGATTCAATCATATTTACATGAAAGATCAAAGACATCCTCTTCAGAACGGAGCCCACTGAGCTTTTATGACCCATGGGGAACTTGGCCTCATGGTTTGTCAAACTCCTTTCAGTTTTGGTAATTTTTCATGTAAATGGTAAATGCATATTTTTTGCAAGTATGTTTTGTTTGTTTGTTTGTTTGCATTTTATCTTTAAAATCCCCTCAGGGAGAACAGGATCTCCAATTGCAGAGTACTGCAGTCAGTAGCAATGCAGCCTCCACCATTTAATACTCTGCACACAGACTTTATAGCATTCCTGATTTTTCAACTGTAATAACCTCCAAAGAGAGGAGAAGCTTAGGCATCACCTATTTATTCATTCATTTAATTGCTGATGCTGCCAGAGGCATTTATTTTTATTGGCACTTTGCTAATTGTTTCCAGTCTGTTCATGTGTCCACTTGCAACCGTGGCAGGTCCATCAAAACCCAGGTAGCCACAGACAGGGAAAATTTGGTGAGCATTGAGAGTTACAGAGTTCAAAATTGCATTCAAATATGGTGAGAGAAATGTGATGAAAGAAACACCATTTTCAGAGGTGGCCAGTGACAGTGAAGATAAACAGAAGTGAGTTTTGTGTTAAGCAAAAAAATTTGGTGTAGTTTCCATTATTTTGTTAAGATTTAGACTTAAAGCCTAAAAAAGAATTCTTAGACCTATATAAGGAGACAAATTCATTAAAAGCATGCTACCAAAATAGGTAGATAATTATCACATAGTAATTTCTGAAAATGATCACCATTTAACTAATCAAGCAATATTTTAGGTATCACAGTGGACGTCAGCACTGTTGCTGGGTAAAAGTAACCAATTTCTTTCACAGAGTGGAATAATTGTCACTAAGAGCAGAGGAGGTGCTTCCTTAATCCAAGAGAATATAATGTTAAAGCAGTATAATTATATGGGGGTTGTTATGTATAGGGTAAAAGAATGATTAAGAAAGATGCTCTGTACAGAACAAAAGTGATTAAGAAAGCAATAAAGCCCTAATGTACTGTACTGTTTCAAAGGAGATTTAATTCCAGGTTTATGATTTGTCTCATTTGTGCTCACTTTGGAGAGCCAAGAGAATCCCATTATTTTCCTGTAGCCACCTAGTACACAACTCATACTGCGAGGTGTAGTACAGCACCATAATTGTGCTAAATTATTTGAAAAGGGTGATTATTCAATACATGCTTCCTAGTATCCATATTTTGAAAGCTACAGGGAGCAGCCTCTCCAGTGATGATTCCTGCTCTGCCAGCAGGTACAAGAGCCAGGAATGCTGCCAGCCAGTGTTCAGGGCTCAGGCTGGCACAGAGCCCCAGTGCAGGTCAGGGCACTGACGATGTTTGATCCCCTCCAGGATGGAGGATTGCACTGCCTTTGCTCTCTGTGCATTACTTTTCAGTAATGTGGTACTGGTGTCACAAACTGAGGTTAGGTTCTGAAGAGTAATTGTCACAGCACATCTCATTTTGTGTGAAAATTACTCTTCTTGTTTTTCAGTTCCCCCTTTTCTGGGTCTGCATGACTAGATCAAATATAACTTTAAGGGGAATGTACATAATTCATCAAAGCTAAAAATGTTTTAATATTAATTTAATATATTATATTTTATGTATAATAATAAAGAATGTGAGCATTTTAGTTGACTTTTACATGTCAAAACTCTGTTTTCAGAGTTAAGACAATCCACTGGAAGAAGACAATGTCATTAAATTTTGATTTTTGTACATCTCTCTGCTTTAATATGTTGGTATTTCACTGTGTCTCGCTTCAGTAATCCCTTAATCAAGGTACATATAGTGATTTTAATCGTTTGTATAAAACCATCTTGGTATCCATGGCACCATTTCTCTGCTCTTTTCCAGAATGCTTCCAACAGCTTTTTGTTTCAGGTGATGTAGTTCCTACAAGTCTGCCCGGTATTTTATGTGCTGCTGCACTGGACAACTGCTAGCATCCAATTTCATGTTGTTTAACTTGTGTGTGGATGCTAAAATTGTATCTTCTGCACTCATCTCAAACTGAAAATTCAGAGCACCTCACCTGCGAGCATGAGGAATATCAAGCAGTTTTATCTTTCCTTTTGGTTATTCTCCCACGATATGCATGAGATGTTAATCAGTTTAATCTCATTTCATAATCTTCCATCTACATTTCTGACTTTAATAGGTTGTCCTGCATTATTTAGCTGGTGCTTGCAACACTGGATTGCTTCTCAAGCATGATTTTATGTCTTTTTGAATATTTTCACCTGATATAGAACTGATGAGAAGCTGAAACTTTCATGTTCTTGACTGTAAGTATTTTGCAAATACTCTGACAGAACAGGTAAAAATGTTGTCACCTAGCAACTAATAGCATTTTTTCACCATATATATGATTTTTTTTTTTCTTCTGGAATTGACTATATGATTTCCCCCTTTTATTTTCACTTGCATTTTTTTGTAAGAAAATGAGAATGTGTTCTTAAGATTTTTAGGAATGAAAATTCATCTGTCTGTTAAATTATAGTGCTAAGAAATATCCTGTGGTTATTACAGTCAATAAATCAACATCTGTATTCTCCTGGTATCTTTGAAAATGATGACTGTGAAAAAATTCTAGTAAACATGCATTTTTCCTATGCAATATGTGGGGCTGTGAGGGAACTGAGTTCCCCTTCTTTTGCACCAGGGAACAATTTTAGGGGCAGAGTATTGCCCAGCACTGGATCAGTATGTTTATTATTGTTCTGAAAACAGCAGGGAATAAAAATTAGGTAGAAAAAAGCTTTCCCAAAACCTTAATTGCTTATATTATTCTCTAAGAAGATCCAGCAGAATATGCATTATTTTTCTTTGTCATTAAAGTCAAAGAATTTTATGTCAATTCCCAATTACCCAGTTTAGGAGCACAGACAGAAAGAGCAGACACCACTCCAGGGGAAACCTGTCACTCTGCTCTTGCATTCTTGAAGCAGTCAGATTCTTTAGAGGAAGGCACTAGAAATCCTGTCTGGCCAATTTTTAATTAAATACGTATTTTAAAATGTTTTTTTTCCCAGTCCTAAATGATGTACTTCTCTGTATATCTAAATCTTTGTTTTGTTTATTTGTTTGTTGTTTCTCTTCTTAAGAAGGCCACTGCTGTCTTTGTTCTAATCCAACTGGTTTTTTGAGTTGTGGTAGTGATCTGCATAGGATTAGTCTGATTTGAGAAATAATTTCTTTCAATTCTCCAGATTAACTACATTTGCAGTTACTTTTTAATAAGTTAGGAGACATGAGTGTCTGCTTTAAAAATTGGAAGTATCTGATTCACCTTTTCACTGTAACCTTTATTGCTTTTCTCTGACAAATGTCTTTTTAATGTCTTCTATAGGGACCATTTTTTATATATTTTTCACCACTTCCACTGAAACCTTTATTAAATAATAAGTGATTAGAACTGGACACATGGTTATGAATAAAGCCATATGAAGGGTTTAATCAAGCCATGATTAAGGAGTATGTTATATGTATGTGTGCATATAGGTATGTACTACCCACATCACCCAACACCTGTTAATGATGAGGTTCACTGCCTTTTCACAAGGCTACTTTGTTGTTCTTGAGACCATTTGAGTCTGTTTGGACTCATCCTAGGACTTTGCATCATTCCTCTCCATATGGATTACTGGGCATCTTATGTGCATTACATTTGTTATTTTGGGCTGAGGAAGGAGCCCTTCTGTTTCCTTCTTTGGCCCACACTGAGCTAAATGATTTTCAGCTGGGGAAAAATTTTCCATTTAATTTTTTCCCTTTATCTTGATCAATAATAAACACATTAGTGGGATTCATTTACTATTAAAATCTTTCTCCTGTTATGGGAAGCAGTGCCTTTTTCTTACTGTTTTTTATAACTTCTAACTGATTTTTAGTCTGTGATAGGAGATTAGAAGATGAGAGATTTCACTTTTTTTTTGCTTACAGGATTTTTTTTTTTTTGGTATACAGTTTTATTTAAGCCTTTCATTTCCTTCTCTAGCATTTTTTTTCTCCAAAAAGCATTAAGAAAAATCCAAACAGAGCAACAGGGCTGCAGCAGTGAATATGCTCGAGGTTTTCCTTGCCTTTGGCCTTTTAAAGCGTTTGAAGTCTGGTCTGTGCCAGGTTGCATTATCTGGATATTCCCATGAATTATCCCCAGATCTGACCAGCTCTGCAGGCAGCGCAGGAGATACAGGGCAAGCACAGGAGTTACAGGGCAGGACTGCAGAGGTCCTGTTGGACAGAGATGTTGAATGGAGATGCAGATGTGCTTCTCCCCATATACAGAAGGCAGAGATCTGCAGTATTTGTTTGCAGTCATCAGTAGCTGCAGTTTGTAGGTGCTGTTCTTTGCCAGTCCCACCTGTAGTCCCATACTCTACCTTCTGGAAGGAGAGAGATTCATCATTATGTTCCTTTCCTAGCATAGCTTTCAGAGCCCTAAACATGCCAGAGTTCCAGGTTAAATATCTGTGAACTTTTAAAAGAAAATTCAGTATGCAAATAAACAGCAGGATATGGCTCATTAGTAAATATTTGTGAGGCAAAGCAACTCTTTTAAACTCCTTTTTAAGAGAAAATTGTTGCAGCATACAGATGGGTATTAAATCAATTTGATAGACCCTTATATAATCCCTGACTAGACTAGTGCTGTATGCCTAGACTTGTTTTCTGATGCACATCACTGGGCAGTTTAGGCTATTTGTTCAGCTTTACTCCTTCTAATGTGGGTCAAAGTTAGTCCAAAGTCAAACCCTGGCTGCTGTTTCATGTTTGTTTTAGCCCCCCACCCGTGCTACTGCAGGCTGTAACATCCCCTTTTCAGACTATTTTAGATCAATCTGCAGCTAGCACAGCTTGTCTCTGTGGCTGAACAGATGTGTTTCAACAGGATGGAGCTCTGCAGAATGATCCTAAAATTCTAGGTTTTGTGTAGCTCTTGTCACTGCTGGCTTTTCACTGTACCATCTGCATTGCCATCATGCAGAAGTCAATGGGGCGTCGGGAACTTGCTGATGCTGCTCTTTCTGGCTGGAGCAGAAACAGAGCTGCCACTTTGCTCTGCATTTTGCTGACTTTGTCACCCTTACTCAGAGCAACAATATGGATTTCTGGGACAGTTTTTGGAGCCAGTAGATGCACAGGGGGGAACTGTGTGTGTGCACCCAGGAAAAGGAGGGAGCTTGTGCTGATGATCTTAGAATTAAGCAGCAGCTCTAAGTCTGCTTTGCCCCTTCTGATCCCAGTGCTTTCCCTTCTGCAAGGTGGAGTAAGAGACTCCAGCTGTGTACATCCATGCTGTGCCCCAGCTGCTTTGGAGAGCAGGATTTTACTTAATTTTTACTCCATATCTCCTAGCTCTTAATAACATAAGCAAACTTTCTCCCCAGCCCCAACAGTCCCTAACAAACCAATGGGAAAAATTCCAACCACCCTCTCACAGCTCTGAAAAAGAAGAGACCAGGACCAATTTTGAGGCATTGCTTTAGAATTCAGCCTCATGAAAGTTTGACTAGAGTTCATGCATTTGCTTTTTGATGTGTTTGCCTCCTTCACACAGTGGGGTGGAAGGATCATGGTCCTGTGAGTGGCACAATCCCTCTGTAATGGGCTGAAATGCTGTTGCTAAGCAGTGATGCTTTCTTTTCCCCAGTCTGCCCTGCTAAAGTGAGTTAGGAAGCATGATGCATCCTTGCTGTTTTCAGCTGATATTAACAGACTGGTAGAGAGTCCTGCCTGAGCCTCACTTCTTTCTGTGCCAGTTAGTTCAACCCAAAACTCCACACCCCTCTTGCTTGCCCATGCTGAGACCCTGTTGGCCCTGTCTTAAAAACTGACAGAAATGAACAGAGTAGCAAATTCTGCTCCATTGTTTCAGATGCTTCAGGTCAACCCCAGAAATGTGTGACTGCAAGACAGTGCAAAATTTAATTTAATGGCTTGGAGACACTCACTGGAGCGTTGTTGCCTTTTCCTGGATTTATCTCATTCCTGTGCACACATCCAAGTACTGCACTTCTGTCTTTTCATTGCTGCCTGAAACCAATAAAACAATCTGTCCCTGAAGATAATGAAATACCACTTGGAAGTAAAAAAAAGAAAAATAAAAAATCACTCAATATCAGTTGTGTATGTTGCTGATCTCCAGCAGAGTTGTGATAAGAATGTATGCCAGGTGGAACCACACTGGTAACTCAGGGAAAATAGCACCATGGACACAGCTGAGGTCGAGGCTTCACATGCAATTTACAAAAAAGCAAATAGAGCAAACCTAGTGGTCCTTTTTGCCTCCTTTCTATAATTTGTGGAGTGGTATTTGGAGTTGGACTTGGATTCTTGTGGGTCCCTTTCAAGTCAGAATATTCTGTGATGTCTGATTTTATTGGAGCTGCAGGAGACTACATGCTTCTGCTGCTTTCAGTTTCACATCTTCTCTCTCAGTGATAAGAGATGCTTATTAAGGTATTGATTGTCCTAGTACATTTTTTCATTAAAAAATAATATGCCAAATTCATTCTGAAAAACACAGAATACAGAATGAATAGTTTGCTTTGACCAGGGTTGCCAAGAAAAGATTAATATTCTTTGTAACATGTTGATTTGTTTGAAACATATAATTGTTTGACAAAATATGTTGTATTAACCCTTGTCTTAAAATTCAGGGTTAACTCTGATTTAAGATATTTCTTAAATGGTTGATATTACAAGAGGATTTCTCCTCTACAAGGAACCTTAGATATTCTGTAGGCTGAGCTACATTATTGTGTTGAATAACTCTCAGACACCCCAGAGGTGGTATGAAAGATGTTAAGACTTTAACATGTTTAATTTACTCTTAATCTAAGTAAAAAATAAAAGTGTTATTTAGCATACCTTTTAAATTAAATTCATTTTATAAGTTCTGGAATACAGCACAGTTGGAAGTGTCATTTTAGTGTAACTTGTGGACAGCTGAACAGTACAGATTGTGATGAATTGATCCTGCACAGAACTGCCCTTTCCTGAAAAGGGAATAATCTATAAATCTCAGTGAAGACCAAATCCCATTTGGGCTGTCTGGGGATTATATCAGCCTATGGTCATCTGAGCTGGAGAAGATTCTGCTCAGGTGAGCTGGAGGTGATAGCAGTGTGACCTGCTTATGATATTATCAACTATCCTGACTCTTGCACAATCTAAAACCCCAGATTTAGGAACTGGGAATATATCAATGTATTTTCATTCCTGTAGAACATCTGAAGAAATAAGTGAAAGTAAACACAGACATTAAATTAACATGATTTTGTTGCTAAGGTAGCAAATTTCAGATCTCTGTGGGAATACTGCTCCACATGTAGCACAATTCACAAGTATTAAAGAAATCCTTTTATGCAGTCATTTAGCGACATGAGCATTACATGGAGTTGAGATGAGTGAGTGGTTTAGCAAGAAATTCATATTCAGCATGAAGACACTGACAGCTCTGTGACAGCTGGAATTTAGAGGGAGTCATATTCATGAGCTGAGCTAAGTACTGGGGAGGCACGACGACAGCAGAAGACACGGCTTCTCTTTATTTGTTCCTCTCTTCCATCCTGGTTCTCTCTTTTGCCATATCATTCAACCACTTGTCAGGGCTTTATTATAATCATAAAATGTGCTTAGCACTGATGAGTTTTAACAAACAAATGGTGCACATCATTTAATGTGATGCCTTGGCCAGGAGAGTGGACTTGGGAAAGATGTTTTGATATTTGCATGGCAACTGCAACAAGGGAAAGTGGCTGATACTTCAGGGTGTTGCTTTCTTTAAAAACAGAATTCATATGTCATTCTATGTACTTACTCTAATTGGAGAGAACTCTGCAAAGACTAAATTTCACAGAATTTGGGAGGAAGAAGCAGGAGAAAAAAAATATAGAGATGGTCTTAATGATCCCAACTAAAGCAGAAAATACATGTTGTGCCTCTGACCAGAGGATGAAGAATAGGCTGGGGATTGTTAATGTGTTTTCTGGAAGTAAACAAGTCCAATGTACCTTGGTCAGGCATATTTTATCTTCTTATTTTTATAGCTTGGGTGCAGACATTTAGTGGTTTGTCTCCAGATTCAGGAAGAAATTCTGTCCAACTGAGGAAGGGGCTGGGTTTGGAAGCAGGATTTCACATTATATCACTTTGATGTTTCCATGTTGAAACATCATTTAAACCATCATACTGGGTTTTAAAGTCACCCTGAGGTTACATGTACTTATTCAGTTCATCTGATCATGAAAACTTCCAGAATGAAATTACAGCAGCACTATGAAAGGTCTATTTTTATTCACAGATTGGAGGATGAGGGATCCTGAAAAGCTGATGGCAACATCTGGGCAAAGCAAGTCTTCTGAACAGTCTCTGTGTTGCTACACCCCAGGTGATAACTGGTAGAAATACCATCTATTTATTCACTGAATTATAGCAAATTTTTGACTCCAGATAAAATTATTTCCTGAATCATTGCATTTTACCTGGGCATTTTCTTCCATAAAATGACCTGGACATTATCAACTAATGCCATTATTTTCATTATTGCTTCCATAGATGAATGTCATATGACTTCTACATCTCATTAACAAATGTGGCATTTACAAGGCAGAAGAGGACAGACAGAAAGGGACATTGTGAAGATCAGCATCTGATGAGAAGGATCTCATTTTAATGGTCTCTTTTTGTTACATTTGTATCGTCTGTTACAGCTCAGCAGACATCACTGTTGGGTAAATTCAATAATTCAGCCTGATGTGGCTTTATCTGTGAATGTTTCTTCCCTGCCATTCTCCTCAGCACAGTAGTTTTTGTTTCTTAGGTTACAATAAAACTCTGGAACTAAAATTGCACACAAACTTAACAGCACAGATTGCTTTCTACTTGCTAATTTACAGTCTTGAAATGATGGTGGGTAGAGCCTAGCACAGATGTGGTGTAACTGTGGAGAATAAATGGAATATGAATAAAAGGTAGGTCCTGGTTTTGATTAGATTTGTACTTCTGTAGATCCAGAACATTTCCTCTCTTTTGTCTGGAGGAAGACTAAAACCTGCCTGGTATGGTGTTCTTTAATCAGGTGTTCCAGCCAGGTAATTGGACACTCTTGGCAGGCACAGTGGCCAGACTTCTTATTTGCATGCTAGGACTATTTCTTAAAACACTCTATTTATCAAAATAAAAAATATGGTAAATAAGGCACTAAGGAGGATGAGGACTAGATAGGCACCTAAAGAGTATAATATCTTTAGATGACATCATGTGGATTATTAGACAAGAATGTTTGGAGAATTGGGAAATTATTTAGAAGACTTTGTCTCCCACTAGTAGCAGACAGTAGAAGACAGATAGAAAACTACTGAAGAAAAAATGGCATTCTGCCATTTCCTTACAGGATAACCAGGTTGCCTATGTTGTAAATGTCATTCCTAATTAACTTTGAGTACTCAAAATGTACATTATTGTAACATGATCTCATCATGCCATGATCCACCAAAACCAAGCCCTTTTATACATGAGTATGTAAAAGAGAGGTGGGTACAATACTCTGTGGGGAAAAGCTTTGAGGAAAACACATCTATTTTTTTGTTGCCTTACAGATGCCTATTAAAATGCTCATCCCATCTCAATTTCATCTTTAAATTTTATAATTAGTGCTAATCTCACTTAAATAAACTCCCCTAACTGGATTTTCATTGTGTGCCAGAAGCAAGGGTCCAGGAACCATCCACATTGAGAAATCAGGTGGGAGGAGTGAGGTTGTCAAAGGTTCTTAAGAGTCAGCCTTTGTGGGGGAGTTTTAAGCCAAATCCTCTGCTTTTGTATCTCTGATTATACCACTGGGATTGTTCAATTCGTGTCTATGTACTCTCTCTGGGAAACTACATAAAAATTAGCAGAGATCTCTGTATTACAGGAATAAACCTATTAGGCTTCTTCCTACTAAATATGACTATCATGTCTAATCCCTCCCAGGAGGTCAAGGATAAAAGGGTTCCTTCATTTTAAAGGTCTATTTGTTCAGGCTAGTTGAGTAGAAGTGTGCAGTATCATCATTTCAAAAGGGGTTTGGACAAACACAGCAGGCAAAGCTGTCTTGGTTGCATCTTTTTGTGTTGTTATCAGGCTAGGAGAGCAGAGAAAAGGATGTAGCAACAATACCTCCCTCAGGCAGAAGAGAAGCAAAAAGTCCTTTATTAAAGAATCAAACTACACTTTTATAGATTTGAGTCTGAGAACAGACCCAATTCCATTGGTGCAAGGAAGGTGACACTCCTGGTAAACTTCCTTTCACAAAAACATCACGTCTCTCACCATCCAGCACGTGCTTAATCACTGTTATAATTCTTTTTCTCATGTTTGCCTTGAGCAGGTTGAGGAAATCCAAGCCTGCTTTTTCCCTGGTGTTCACCAGAATCCCACATTCTTGTTCTGGGGTGAAGGGTAGGTAAACTGTGGAGGCAAATTGTTACCTTCAACAGTATAGAAAAATTTTGCTGTTACTCCCTCATTGGTATTTATATCTCTCTCCTACTCAGGGATCTCTCTTCCCCTTTGGACAGGTGAGAGGGTAACACCATGGAAAACACTCACCAGATCTGCATCAGTAGGCGTGTACTAAGCTTTGGATTTATACTGTGCTTCCTGACTGGATTTATTTGGATGGTCTGGGAATCAGGGAGCTTTCCTCTGTTAATAATCTGGGTTTAACACATCTCTCTATAGTCTGGTGTGCTCAGCACAGCCTGGGCTCACAGGCAGCTGCAGTGGTGCTCTGGTCACACCATCTCCCAGTCCTTCCACCATTCATCAGGATGGAGCACTTACAGGGCACAGAGAGAAGATGAGCTTCTGATAAACCTGTCAAGACCTGAAAAACTAAGGAATGAAGGGACCAAATCTGAAATTATTGCTTCCAGGGACCTGGAGGATTCAGGAAGTTCATCACTCCCACCTTCCTGATTTTAATTAATACATTGTCATGTCAAATTTGTGTAGCAGAGCTGGCACTGGAGAGAAGGCTTTGAGGTGATCTCACTGAGACCTTCTAGTGCCTGAAGGGACATGAGTGGAAAGATGGAGAAAGACTATTTTCAAGGAAAGATAGTGACATGACAAGGGGAAATGAGTTTAAATGGAAAGAGATCAGGTTTAGATTAGATATTAGGGAAAAAATCCTTTAAGGGTGGTGAGGCACTGAAGCAGGCTGGCCAGAGAAGTTGTGCATGTCCCATCCCTGGAAGTCTTCAAGGTGAGGCTGGGTGGGCTTTGAGCAACTGGGTCCATTTGAAGGTGTTCCTACCCACAGCAGGGAGATTGGAATTAGGTGACCTTCAAGGTCCCCTTCCCACCCAAACTATTCTTTGATTCTGATTCTATGAAGGCACCCTGGTAGCCACTTAGCAGGTCTCTATGAAAGGTAAGGATTGATCTACAGAGATCTACCCAGGGTTTTGATCAGCATTTTAAACTCTCTTGTTTTTCAGGTGCTGAATCCCTTCTCTAATTACAAGTCATGTGAGAAATCCTCAGCTGGGAAAATAGTGAAGAGCCTGTCAGCTTGTTAGCTGAACCATCCAGGGCAATTCCCTTAGACCTGATCTAAGTCATCAGCAACTTATTTCCACTTGATTCTGTATGTCTGTGTCTTCACAATAATTTATTGTCTTGAATTGCCTTATTTTGAATTTGGATTTTCCTTGTTTCATAACCTATCTTGAATTAGAGACAATTTCAGATAACTTCCACAGATCTGACATTACCTAAAATCTCAACATTAGAAAGTATTAACAAGGGCTCAAATCCCCAGATTATTGCAAATATTCAAAATATGTGAATCTGTGTAAGTAGCAGGTCCTTAGAGTACTCTAGTGGCTTCTATTAGTCAGAGATTTCTTTGACAGACCATAAAGCAGTAGAAGAAGATGCTATTTCTCATGTTCTCCTTCAGCAGTGGCAGGATATATTCACCAAAATGTGAGCTGCTGATTTTGGGAAGCCTGAGCTGCAGCTGAACCTTGCATGGATGACCCTGTCCTGTGCAGTGGCTCTATCACCATGGGTGAATTGTGTCTGGTGGCCCCAAAAAATCCTTGTCACAGCCATCACTGTCACAGACAGACTGCAAACATGCAAGCTTCAAAGTATGAAATGCCTGTTTGTTTCTTCTTTTGAGGACAGGGAGGGATTGCCCAGACAAGGGAGGACTTGAGACGCCCTCTCTAGATTTTATGTCTCCTATTAATTATATGGATTTCTGCTGCTGTTTAATATGAAAAAGCAAATTGAGCCATGAAAAGATGTGGAGAGGGGATTTAAAAAGTGCACCAGGAAGGAAAATGTTTTCCTTTTCTGTTTGTGCCTGTCTGTCTAACAAATCTCCCTCCCAAGCAACTCTACATAAAGCAAGTTGCACGTACTACACATGGCTCAGCAAGGCACTTCTGCAGCTGTTGGTATTTAGTAGGCAGCTGCTTCATTTTATAATTTCCAGCAGCCTGCTTCAGAGAGACTTGCTGCAGAAAGAGATATGGGAAGTCATTAGCCGGCTTTCATTCTTCGAACTACAATGCAGAGGACAGAGTTGGCTGGGATTGTAATGATAGCAGTTACATGTGTTACAGACCTGTAGTAACATCAGCTCTAAAAGTTATATTACATTATAAAAAGATATTACATGCTTGATCTCTGGTTTTAAAAGGAAAAAGTGAAAAAACCAATTCTTTTAGACTTCTAGATTTTAAAGCTACTGCCATACTCATGACCCTAAAACAGAGGCTCAGTTATCAGCAACAAGTGTTCTTTGATCATTTGTTGATCACTTGTGTGTTCTTATCTCAAATATGAGATGATAACTCCAGGCTCTAAAGTGCAGGGAACAGCAGTGTAGTATCTACAGGCATGCTTCCACCTCTTCCCTCCTGTATCTTGTAGGGGTGTGTCCCTCAAAACCAGATCCTGTACATCTCAAATCCCTCCTCAGTCTGGATGGTGTGTTGCAGGATTTGCCTTCGTGCGGTCAGAGCACTTTAACACAAGCAGGCAAACAGACAGCAGGCAAGCTGCTGTGCCTTGGGGCACCCCAGCTTTTGACAGAAACAACTTCAGAAGATTCTAGGGTTTTATTCAAAGGCTGAACTTGGATAATCTGGATAAATTTTCAACCCTAGTGGTTCTGTGATTCTATAATTCCATAACTCCACAAGTTTGTGGTCTCTGAAGAAAGGAGTCAGAATCTCCGATGTCCAGTTGGTGATTTGAGGTATTGGGATGCAAGAAGCACATGCAGGTCATACAAAAGGCAACTACAGTCTTAGGAGGAGAGAGAGGAAATGTAAGATTGGGGTAATGATGGGTTGTCACTGCCAGTTTCCTACTCATGCTCTGGTTACAGACATCTTTCCCCTAAAAAGTCATCTTTAAGGAGAGATGAAAGAAGCAAAACCTATGGTAGAAGCTAAAAGAGTGTTAGGAACACTGACTGCCAAAATGGGTTGGGAAAGAACAAATTTTCAAAACCAAAACTCAGTGTACTAACCCCACCTGAGCAAGGCATTTAATCACAGAGTAGAGAAGCCAGAACTGTCTGAGGTGAAAGAAAGGAGTTACTGGGCAAAATGGGATTGAAGTAAATCAAAGCTTTGGGGGGAATATGTGTAACCCCATGCTCTCAGCTGCCTACAACTGCTCAGAGAGGAAATTCATGTGAGTTAATGAGTCTTGCACCATCTCTGTTCCCATTATATTCAGGCTTGAAAGGACTCAAATAATCTTAGACACATTTTGCCAATTTTTAAACTCAACTGATATTACTGTGACTGTACTCAGAAAGAAAGAAATTTTATATAATTTCTATGGTGAAAATTACCAGTCTTACACAAGGAGGAAACCGTCCTTTGGCACTATGCTAATTAATGCCTTGAAAAGAATAAATGCAAGAAGGAAGCCCCAAATCTAAATCTTTCCCTTCTGAACTTGGGTACTCCTGCCCTGAATCCTGAGCAGATTCATCTGTTTTCTCAAAAGGAAGACTAGAATATGGAGAAGTTTTTTTAAAATTTTTCAGTTTATCACTTATTTACATCAGTTGAAATTGAAAATATCTGGGGGGATAATTTTAGATGTTTGAAGTTT
>JAOTQP010001652.1:59167722-59181747 GCA_026413545.1 Cichladusa arquata | reverse complement strand
GAAAGGAAAGGAAAGGAAAGGAAAGGAAAGGAAAGGAAAGGAAAGGAAAGGAAAGGAAAGGAAAGGAAAGGAAAGTCTATGGTCTCCCACCAGCCCTCACTCAATGTCAGGCCCATGCTGGACTTCTCTAGGAGGTGGGCTGCACATGGTGAGTGAGACTGTGTTCATACCTGTGGTTTGGTATCATCAACATTTATTTCCCTTTGTGCTTTTGCACCTCTCTACAAACTTCTTAAATTCCTTAAAGCTATTTATAAAGCATGCTTTAGGTGTTAAGTGATTTTGAAATAGCAGAGTGAGAACACAGGTAGCACAGAACATGTAATTTGGCTATGGAAACCCCCAGGAATGATGGAGGAGAATGGAGCAGCATAACTTCTCTTAGGAATTGAGCCCTTCTGTAGCATCTCTTTTAACCTCAGAATAAAAAAAGGTAATGCTTTATACTAGTGTGCAGTGAAATACAAACTGTAGCTACAGAGCTGGTGTTATGTGAAGAAGCTGAGTTCATAATGCTAACTCTAAAAAAGTTGATATTTCACTAAGTTCCTGCAAATGTGGCCTGCTTTTAAGCTCCTTGGTTGAAGGATTACATTTGCTCAAAGATCATCCTTGTTTTTAGTGTGGCCAACCCACATCATGAAAAAAAAGCATTAAGTAAGAAGCAATAACTGAGATAACATTCAGTTTTGTCTGTGATCTCCAAAAATAATATGACTAGGCTATTACAACAGCTATAATGGGGAATTTAGGAGTGATACAGGATAGAATATTTTCTACTCTGACGCCACAGTTATATAACCAAGAAGTATCTAATGTACATCAGTTGTCACAACAGTGAAGTGTTTTACACTGTGGAGATAATTTCCTACTCGGTTACTTTTATGCAGCTCTATTGCAATAAGGGTGAAGTCGCTGTTATGAGAAAAATGTACAGAGCAGCTAATTATACTGGTCTGAGCCATCCTGCAGCTGTTTTACATTGGTTTCTAGAGTCCAACTAACATTTAAAAAATGTATGCATATCTCATTATTCCAGCAAATCTGTTTTAAAGTCAGCCTTTCTTTTCTGGGCACAGACCACAGCTGGTTTTACAGGGTCTTAGTTCCAAACCCTCCTCATACCTCCACCCCTGAGCCAAACTTCTTCACCATAACACAGAAAAGGGCCAATACAATTCCTGTGTCAAAGATTGCTGGCTCTCTGCCATGGCTGCCCTGCCAAAAGCCATCCATCCACAGTCTTCACTCTTGCCACTCTTCTTTGTTCCTCATGCACTGAACACCCCCCTTCTCACAGCCTTTTTCTCTCTCTGGCACCGTGTATTCTGCCTTCTCATCAGTTACAGATGTGGTTTAGTTTACTTCTGTGGATAATTTTTATATACCAGCCTTCATTTTATAACCACGTCGTGACACAATCCCACACTCCTTTCCATGTGCCAGCATCACTCTGCTCTAGTTGAACATTACCAGATCACATCATGTGCCTACTGAAAAGTGCTTAGTCCAGTAAAATATTTGAACATTCCCATGCACAGTGTGAATAGAAATTGAATATTATATTTTAAAATATATATTATTATATATTTTGAAAATATAGAGTATATTTTGAATATTATAGAATTGAAAATTATATCTAAATAAGTTTATATAAATTCTATATAAAATATAAATTTTACTCCAAGTTTTAGCATGAATTTGTTGAAGACTCAATTTCAGTATTCTGTCACAGAAAAGAAGTATAAACTATAACATCATATCATTTGGATCAAGTAATATAACTCAAATTAAATAAATAAATAAACTCTCCAAAGTGCTCTCTCTGGAAAACACACAGTTGAGCTGTTGAACAGCTATTGCCCAGTACTAATTTAAAAAGTTTTAGAGGCTTAAATGGTTTTGCTTATTGTCATCTTAATTGCTTCTCATTCCTCTTTATGCCATGCACATGGAGTTATAACAATGGAATTTTCAAATCAAATGGCATAATTTCTGCCTGTGACAAAGCAGATTTTTTGTGTAATACTAGGAAGCAAAGCTGAAAAGTGAAGTAGTTGGAATATCTCGGTCCTCAGCTTTTCCTAAGACAATACAATAAGAAAATCATAGAGAACTTGAAATGCTTTAGGAGAGATATTAGCAAGTTGCCATTTCTTGACATCAATCTGAAAAGTGCAGTGAGAATTTTTTTGTGCTATTGAAACAGTGATTAGTGACTATTTCATCCCTTCATTTTTTGTTTCTCTGTTAATAAAGGGATGATATCAGCACCATAAAACGACAGTTTCCAGCCACAGCATAAACCCTGAAATGCTGGAATGTCTTAAAAAGCAGGAGGCTGTGGCCTTGTAACAAGTTTCCCTTGTCAATAAGTCTGTTTCTCCTGAGAGAACCAGCTGTTACTCTTCTGCTGAAGTAGGTTGACTTGCCAGGTCATTTTTCCTGAAAGGGAGGAGGAAGCTCTCCATTCCCACTGTTCACAGCTACGGGACAAAAATAAAGAGCTTATTTTTCTCAGGAACTTCTTGGGATTGTTTACAGCAGACATTATGAAAGCTTTTCTAGTGATTAGGCTATGCAAGAGAGGAATAGATTGTGTTGGGAGAAGTGGTGTCTTCCTCCTATTACTGGGAGTTACACATATAGAATCCCTGTAAGCAGATTTTTATTTATGAGATTTCTAGTTGTGACTAGATTACCATTAGCTCTAGAAAAGGAAATTATGCTTCTATGAAAATACGACTCAGTATTAGGGGGACTACTATTAAAGGGACTATTACTGTAATCTTCTTTTCTTTCTTTGTATGCTGGTTACTGGTTATGTGCTTATTCAGGTCTTTCCTTCATCAGATCTCTGGCTGGTCAGAAAAAATAGAGAGAATCCTTAAGATATAAAACTCAGCATGTATTCAACAAAGAAGGATCCACATATTTTTTAACATATATTCATTGATATTATCAATGTTGTTGAGTATGCTTTTCAATCCTGTAAAAATGTGTCTGGAGAGACAGAAATGTGTATATTTATTTATATATGAATATTTACATTGAATGATACTAATGTAAAATATTGAGTTTATTCCAATTCTGTGCTCACAGGAACAAGCAGAACTTACTGTATGAACTGTTTTCCACAAGCACACCACAATAATTTTTCACTCTGGATATGTTTTAGCAAGACTCCTTGACTTTGATAGAAATGTCACTTGATAAATAATATAATTATCTTGTCCACCTCTGTATGCCCCATTTGCAACAGAGCAGATCATTTGTCAGCACATCATTAGCCAGACATCCATGTGTCTGAAGTGAGTAAAGGAATATACTTTAGAATGTAAATATTAAAAGAGAGGATTTTTTAATGAGTTCAAATAACACATTAGGCATAGGGCACATGCCTGATTTAAAGTCTGCACAAAGAACAGGGTCATGTCTGTCTCTCTATTAACTGGTGTCGTGAGTCACATTATCTGCTGCAAATAACATATGTTGCCAATATAGTCTGTCTGTGTGTCTGCAACGTCATTTTATGAATCGACCTTGAATGGCAGGATGATTGAAAAATATTCACTTTGAAGACAGGAGGAATAATTTTCAGTCTATGCTGTTTCCTGAAGCTTCTTGATTTGGGGGAAAATTATTTCTGCTGTATATGAAATTACTACAGTCCCATCCTGTCATTCCACTGTCTGGTTGGATAAAATTATTTTCAGTGTCAGGGGCCAGGGGAGAGGGGAAAGAATATGATATGAAAGCGAAATGAATTGCAAATTAATTACAATGTTATGACAACATATAATAAGCCAACTCCTTCTTGCTTGAATCAGTCTCCTTTTATTTATAGATGCCAACCATATATAAGTAAGTATAAAGAAAATTACAGACTTCAAGGAGTCCAAAAGAAGGACACTGCTCTTGCAATGGAGTTACTGCATAAAACTTTATAAAGGTCTTTGTGGCCTTTTATCACCAATACAGATGCTCAAGCTTCTCCTTGAAAAATTTTGGCTTCCATCTGCAATGTGTTCTTTTAAAGGTGAGCAGCAGCAGAAGGAAATACAAGCTAAAACTGAGTCTCAGGGTGGTTGCTTTCAGTAAATGAAAGTTTTCTTAGAATTTCCTCATTGTGAGATGCAAGGAAACGCCTTAATGGTGCTCTGATTTCATCTCTCATATATTATACATATATTGTGTAGATTTGTGCTCAATGGTAAAGGGGCAAATTTTCTAGACTCAAGGGAGTCCTTTAGTTTGATCTGAATGTGTTTTGTATTTCATGGGCTAACTGAGCAAATTGTTTGAATTTCTCCAGTACCTTCCTCACTCTAAAATATCTACTTGGAATTATACAACTGTGGGCTGGATAAGATCTCCAGAGGTGTCCAGTCCAACGATTCACTCCAAAAAGGACCATTGGTCAGTCCTGGCTTTGTCTTGCTGAGTCTTGGAAACCTTCATGGCTTGACCCTCCAGCACCTCTCAATTCCCTGTCCCAGTGCAGCACCACTGTCCTGCTGGATCTGCACCTCCTCTGCTTGAGCCTTCTGCTTTTTGGAGTTATCATGGATTGATTAAATATTACTCCATATGCTGATTTTTCTTTCTCCCTGTGTTTTGTAGTTAGAGGAGTAAAATCCTTCAAGGTTCCCTTCAGCATCGTCGTGGCTGTGGCCTTGAGTGGATGGCATGGGTAGAGATCTATTGGGCAGGACACCTTGGCTGTTTCCTTTTCAAACACAACATATCCTTGATACCCAGATATCAGATTTCTGAACTCATAACTGTGACCTAAACTATAGAACTTAGGTGCCAGAAGAGCAGAACCTACTAAGTCTTCTCTAAGACTATTTTTTTTCAAATTTGTAGTGGCTCAGTGTAAAATACCAGGGTTTTGGTTCTGCAAACTCAGTTTTGCTCCCTCTCAAATTAGTGCTGACACTGGTAGTTACTTTGTGCTTTCCTCCCATCATATATCACAACATTCCAATAATGTGTGCATATCTGATTTACTGATTCATAGATGTCATGTCACTTTCCATCACGACACAATGAAATTATCCATTCACTATTGTTTATATGCCATTGAAAATTAATATATTCCAGAAAAGATGCAGATGCCTCTGCCTACCTTTGAAATGCAAAAAAGAATTGATAGGCACTTGACTTCAAGTGTTTTTGTTGAGTGTTTTGTCATGTCAATGCAAGCAACCTCTCTTGCTGCTTCTTAAATTTAAGTATTACTTATGCATTTTTGTCAGCTTATATTTGATGGCATTGAAAGAAAATTGTAATTTTTGGTGAAAAGGAACTTCTTCTGAACTGTGTTAAAAAAATCTTCAGACTTCTGTGCTACCTGGAATGAATACAGAGAATTCTTGAAGAACAAATTTCAAATTGCAGACTCTTCATCTGGAATTATCTGTTTATAGATGCCTAAATCTTGGCATCTGAACCTGGAATACATTTTCCCCTCAGGCCATGTGTGTGTTCCAGTTCCTGTGTTACCTCTGCCAGTCCTGTTGATATAACTCAGCTCTTTGTCCACTATAAAACCAGTGAGAGCCAAATTTCTAGATTAATATAGGAAAGTGAATGAGACCATGGAATGATATCCTCTACTCCTTTCAATGCCTTTTAACAGTCAAATCTGTACCTGATATGAACTGGAATGTAAATAACAAGAAAATTTGGTTGAACATGAGCAAACCTGTTAAGTTGCCTCCATCCTGTCATTAGTTGAGGCCATAGAAGTTCCTGGACTCTCCTTTCAGCCGGCTGGTAGTGTGAGAAGTTTCTTCAGCTGATGCAGGAATGACAGTAAATCAGATATGTGCATAGGTGTTAGATTCAAACTCAGAGCAAAACCCACAGAAAATTATAAAGGCGGGCATTTAGATCATAAATAGAGTCCTCTAATCTGTCAGGTTACTTGTGCAAAAGGTTTCTTGTTTTAAATACAGGAATCATAGCTCAAAATCAGCCCTGGGTGTATAAAACCAGGGCTGTCTGAAAGGGATTCAGTGTTTCAGGGGCAGCTGCTAGAAGACAGCTGAGCAATTACACTGAGACCTGGCAATTACGCTGCTCAACTTGGATTAATTACACAGTCTCAGAGTTGTGTCCCTCTTCAGCTATTCTGTGGGAACGAGACTTCTTAGACAGCCTTAATGAAACACTGTGCCCTAAATCAGTTTTCAACTGAAATTGTCTTAACAAGATTCTTTTATTTTTGTTAAAATATATATATGTGTATATATATTTATATAAAATATTAATGTGTATATAACACATTTAATGGTCTCAGGTCTTTTCATGTCTCTTAAAAATTATTTGTATGTTACCCCCATGGTATCTTCAAGATGACTCAGGAATTTCAGTTGTAAATAAATCTTCCAAGTGTACAGATTACATTATCAAAATCAGAAACTAAATAGTTATTTCAGACTTTCATTTCAGTGGAAAATATGTTGTTTATTGTTCTATTTCTCCTCACTATCAAATAACAATATCTTGCCAACCACACTTTAGCATAACATTAATATCATTTGTTTGATTCAAACTACATTTTGAACAGTCATGTACCCACAGGGGCAATATCTTGACACTAATTAAAATTTAATCTGATAGTGTCATTTTTATGGTCACATCTGTGTGTATAGTATTACCCTGACTTTGAGTCTTACTTCCCACATAGCATAAATTGCACAGCTCATTCAGGTACATTCTGCAAGAACATAAGCTAACAGGAAGTAAAGGACTAAAGGACAGAAGACCCATCTAGCATACACTTTGAAAAGCTGCTTTTCCTTCTCTCAGCCCTTGTTCCATTGCCCACTCTCTCTACTTATACAATATCAGTTGCCTGAGACTTCACCCTCTTCCATAACACTGCTCACAAACTCTGGGTTAAAACCCAGTCTGAGTTGTAGGTTGGCATTTGGATTTGCTGGCAGCTCAGGAACACAGATACTTCTCGAACTTAAGTGCCTTCTCTCCTGAAATTTCACTGCAGGACCTTGTATTTTGTTTGCTAAAAAACTCTATTTGTCTTTGCAATGCAAATTGAAGATCAGCAAAGAGACTGAACTGGCAGAATTTCAACTGATGAGGTAGTATTCTGACCAAAAATATCTTGCTGAACTCAAACAGGCAACCTAAATTTGACAAGAAATTGGTCTCTATAGTCTGGAAATGGGACTGTGACAGTCATAAGGTGAACCTTTATTAGAGTGACTTAAAGATGATAGTGCACATAAACTGGTGTTAATTACATTTTGTCTTTAAAAAGAGTTAAAAAATGACAGAAAATAACTAGTGATTTACTATTTTTCCTGGTAATATTTTAAGGCATGGATGGGTTAAGATTATGTTTTTCAATGTTTCTATCCAAACGCTTTAAATTCCTAGAGAAATAGCTTCCACACAGCAGAAATCTGCTATAAATAATCACTACAGTAAACAGAGCTTTGAAATTATCAAAATAGGTATTTGGGAACTGTAGAGTCATTTAACACCATTCATGCTTAGCAAACTCCCTATCCTTCTTTCTTATGCTGAAAATGTCAAAACAAGATATTTCAACACTGTCAAAGAGCTTTTCCCACTGTTTTCAAAACACATTTTTGTCTAAATTGATACCCTGCTTTTTAAAACTTTGATATAATAGTACTCTAATAGTAAATTGCTTTGAGAAAATTTGATCAGCACATTATGGAGGTTTTGAGGAGATGTTTAAGCTGATATCAACAGTTATACTGAACTTAGTTGTTCAGATTGACATTGCAGTGCTGAACCTGTGCAATGAGACCCAGCAGCACTGTGAATTGCAGGTCTTAATCACAAATATAAAATTATTTCAAAGGTGAAACAACCTCTGGCAGAATGACATTCATTAAAACAGGCATTTCAGTGTGAACACAGGTTTGACCTCACAAGGAGAAATGATGAAAAATCTTGTACAAACCTAACTTTTGATGCTTTTTTACCCAGCTTTTACCCAGCTGAACTTTACCCTACTTGAACTGTTTTGATATTGTAGAAACCTCTATTTTTTCCAATATGTCAATCCTTTGAAGAAGGGCCTTCTTCCTAGTATAATAAATAAATTAATGGCACCTATACTGGTCAAGTGAAGAGAAATTTTTCAGGTGTTTTACTCTTCTGTAAATCACGTTTGCAGTCACAGGATATAGCTCTGAAATAGTGAAGCTGTTAATAGATAGAAGTTTTAAATTTAACATTCTTTATTTGTTGTATAAATATTTTTTCAGACTTATTCGTATTTTGGTATGAAGATTTTTTGGAACAGCATATTATTGAAATATCAAATATCATATACTTCAAAGTCTCAGATACTTGGAGTTCAGAATTCTGGTTATTCATTGGGGCTGGAGGAATCAGTTATTCAGTTATTATCACTCATACAGTGATTTACATGTTTACAGCAGGGCCTTATATTTCATCTCAGGTTTATATGTCTGTGTAAGATGAACAGCAAATTCAGTAAATCATCTAAATGTCTGGGCACTGGGAACATGCTTACCATCTGGTAATTTTAAATGGATCTTGCGTTGTGATTAATAAAAGTGTTACTGCAGAAATATGATGAAAGGGAAGCAGGAGAAATGCTGGGACAGTTTTCCATGACCAGACATCCTCATCTCTATGACATGAAGCTTTTGAGCAACATTCATAAAATCATCTGAACGTCGGGACTTTTTCAAAGACTTCCAAAGACTTGCAAAACTTACAGTTTCAAAGGCTTTCATCTGACACAGACTGTGTGCAAGTCTTTACTGTGATGAACTTCACCTGGCCTTACCCAGCTGAAAGAAGGGATGGCTGCAGTCAGGTCTCAATCCCATTGAGAGCTCAGTTGTCCTTCAGAAACAGTTTTGCAGGAGGCTCCTTAAGTGGGCAGCAGCCTGTTCCTCTCCCAAGCTGAGCACAGTGGAGTGTGGATGGTCACTCCTGTGGTTTTTGAAGCTGTGGGAGTGTTGTATTTTGGCTATAGGAGAGGTGAAAAGGATAATGCAACATAGTTCTTCGTGTAATGGAGAAGCAAAAGAGAGCTTTATTCAAAGAAACACTAAAGTTATATATAGGGTAGTTTGTGCAAAACAGAACAGAAAAGACTGATTGGTCCAAGAAGGCAACACCTCTTTGAAAACATGCTTTCTGCAAAACAACACATCTCTCACGTATTCTGCAGGTGTTTAATCATTGCTATAATTTCTTGTCCTTGAGCAGTCTGAGAAACCAAAGGTTTTCCCCTGGTTCCCAGCAATATCCAATGACAGTGGGAGGATATTTTTACATCAGTAAACTTCCAGGAAACTGATCCTCACCTGAACTGTAACATTTACTGCCCACCATCCATATATGACTTTATGGAAGCACTCTTGATGCATTTTGACTCATGTGGTGACATTGGTAGCTTTAAGAGCTGGGGTTGCTATTGGCTGCTTTGGGGCTTCTTATGGCACATCATCAAGGATGACAGACCATTTAATAAACTGCTACAATGTTCACAGAAGGTTTTCTTTTTATCAGTATTTGACTCTCTGCCCAGAGGTGGATTGACATCCTCACCTTTAGAGCTACAGTTTTAAGCCTTTGCAAAAGAACTGGATTTTTTTCTCATGCACAACTTGCTGCTGACCTTCTGGTTTTGGGGTTTTTTTGCCTACCCTTTATATCTGAAGACAGAAAGCTTTGCTTGAGCTTGTGTTTGGTTATTTGGCAAGGAATTGGCTTTCCTGCTAATTTCATGCTATATATAATGCATCTTTAGAATATTCATTTTCATCAAAAGAGTCCAGATATTTCCATGTGGTAAAACCAACCATCCACCTTTGCTATGATGTTGTTCACCATGTCCCTTGTCCCTGAGTCATTTGCATTGGGTTACTTTTTGTCAGAGCAGCAATAGGCTGGATTTGTCTTGCCTTTGGCATATGCAATTTTAAATCATTCACTATTTACTCTCTGAGTAGCTCTGACTCACTTGACATCTGAATCCTCCTGACTGAGGCCTAGACCAACCACCTGTATCCTGCATGGTAATGCAATTCTGACATCGTGAACATTACATTGTGCTGTAATGATCCTTTTAACAACACTGTAGATCTTGGCTTGCAGCTGCATCATCTTGTGCTTGCAGATTTGGTTGCCAGCTGGCCCTCAGCAAAAGGTTAGAAATGAGAAACCAGTTCCCTCTCGATGAAGCCTCCCTAATAGGATGAGTTTATCATTCTGTATGATGAGCTTGGCTGTACTCCTGAGATCCAATATTCTTTGGTCTCAGCAGGCATTGTACCTCATGACTAGGCACTAGCAATTATTAAAGACAATTATTTGCAATACTATCAGTCAGCTGGAAACAAGTTAGGGGTCCCTGACTCCTGTTGTGAAGAACACATTCACTCCCTAGCATTTGTGTTCTCAGCTGACAATCCCTTAGCCAACTCTTTCCTCCAACTGCATTTTCCAGATATGAAAATTTGCTTCTGGGTAAATTCATTGATTGTGTTTTGCCTTTCCCAGCATGAAGGCATTTTCCTCATTTGAGGAAGAAAAGACCCCACTTTTGAGATGTTTTCATGCTGAAGCACTGTTTGCTGCTGGAGCTGCATATGAGGTGTATCAGAGTCATAGCCAAAGGCTCAAACAAACACTACAAAGAGAAAGCAGAGTGGGAACTCTGGTTTCCAAGCAGGAATACCTTTTAAATCAGACTATAATAAGTTTTCTCCATTCCCACTGAGACTAGGACGAGAAATAAAGAATTTAATGCATGGATATGATGGTTTAAATTAGATAATTTTCTAATATCTATTACTACAGTATGATTTTTGTGACACTTGAGGCGTATTTGAATTGCTGTGCTGAACCCTTTTCTGCAGTCATTCATGGGAAGACTAAGAACTGACTGTCATGAACAGCACTGAGCCCCTTGATTCAGATGAGATCTTCCTAGAAGCTGCTGTGTAGGGAGGGGATGGTGCCTCACCTAGAGGTATTAAAAGTCAACATGAGTCAACAAAGACCAGTTGTAAGAAAACTTTTGTGGAATTAACCCACAGATGGAGAAGGTGCTGCAGAGTAAGCAGGCAGGAAGCATCCCTGGGCACTGTGCTTGGAACTCAACCAAGGTACAGTGGTACAACAGCACATGGCTTTAGTGAAACATACTTTTTATGCTGAAATTGCACAGGTAGTCAGCTCTGAGTGCCTCTGGTAGGCTGGGTCAATGCTGAAATAAAGAGTTTAGGTGTTTATATCCTGCTTATGTGGATGGGATGGGTATTGGCTGGGTTTTTCTCTGCAGCAACCCAATTCATCAATAATTTTCAAAGCATTAGCTGCATTTTTGGTTCTGAACACACCAAAGAAAGAGCTTCTCTTTAAAAAATCTTACAGGCTCAGAAAAGGTCAAGATAAAAATGTTTTTCTCATTAAGGCACGCTTTCAGCACGTTTAGCTTGGAATTCTGCATTTTATTCAAATAGAGCTCTGTGAAATAAAACAAAGAATATATTTTTGCTTTCAAATTGACACAAAATACTATTTAAACCATAAAATAGATGTGATAGGAAACATTGCTGATGCTTCTTATCTAAACCTGCAAGCACATTAGCAATGTTTGCATTTACTCTCAGAAGTGCACCTGCTGATTTATTCTGCTTGGAAACCACCACTTAAGTTACTCAATGCTTTTAAATCAAATTATGTCCACCTAGTATAAAATCACTAATCTGTTAACATGATAGTTTCTGTGTCCTCCTGCAGCAGTGACAATTAATAAACTGATTTCTATCTCAGACTAATTTTCAGTAAATTCAACGAGTGATATTATTGTCTAATTTGTAAAACCTCATGCTAACTGAAGGAAAAGATCAAGTCTTTATTGCAACCATGAATTATATATTGAAGTTGAAAATTAAAGCTATTTAGTATTTTGAATATATGAAACACAAGATCCTGTTTGAACTGACTTACATGAACTTTGCCACTTCTCACAGTAAATCTGATAAGGACAGGATCCATCCAAGAGGAGACAAGAAAATCTTGGTTTTGTAAGGAAAATATTAAACAACACAGCTGCAATCCTCCAAAGAAAGGTATTCAAAGCATTGGAAAGCTTTTAAGAATAAAGAAAAGAACTTATCCATGAGGGATATATAATTGACTAATAAAAGCAAATTTAATGGTAGATCAGAAGAATGCGAACTTCTTATCAAAAAGAGACCTGACCTGATTAGAAACTATTTTGTTATTATACAGATCCTGCTTGCTGAGTATATTTAACCTTGGTACTTGAGTAACACTCACATGGATGATACCATGTCAGCTGGGACCTCTGCACAACACCCAGACCCATAACATTTGCATCTTTATTTCTCTACCTGTAATTGAGTCTTCAGATATAAGCTCTCCAATATGCAGGGCTACTGATCCCAGCTAGCAGAATAGCCAAACTTAGTGTTGGAGTCATTAAGCATTAACATATCTACAGAGAAATTAAAATCTGATTTCCATTAATGGTTGAATGGAAGCATTTTGGGGCTCCAAGCATCCTCTAGTTAAGACCCTCCTTCCTTGTTTGCAGAAGGATGTATAACATAAGCCTATAATTGCATTCAGTAGGCAATCAATAGTAGGGCAATCAATAAGAGAGACAAGGATTCTTCCAGAATGCTAAATGCTTTGTTTGCTAGATATTCTCATGACTTCTGTTAGTATTGCACGTAAGATAACTTGTACGGTGTAAATATTCATGATGGCAATTGATTGGAATAATTTATATCAGAGACCTTAAGTGGATTTTAATATAGATATATAAGCCTCAAATTTGAAATTGTATTACTAGGATTTGGTAGCAAATTACACAACTGGGGGTTGGTCATCAGCTGTGATATGTTTTTAAGAAGCAGAAATTAAAATATTTCATGTTTGGTGCTCCCTGGTTCAGTGTTCCTTTGTGAAAGGCAAAGGCAGATTGGCAAGCTCAGCAAAAGACAAAGCTGTGTTTGCTGCAAAAACTGTGCTAAGGCTCTGCAGTCTTTTTAAGCCCTTAAAAAAATTCCTCCCTTTTATTCCTCAAGGAAAGTAAATTATTACAAGTGGGTAAGCAGTATAATAGGATCTGACATGCGTGTTGAGCAGAGGAGAATAAGCTTTTGCTCTTTAAGGTATTAGTGCTATTATTTTGTTCTTTTATGTATTAGTGCTATTAGTGTATTAAGTCTGCTCTTTAATGTGTTAGTGACAGACACCATTAGTAGACTTGTAATTGACCAAAAGATGAAGAGCTCTGTGGATGGAAACACAGGACATTGCAGACAATGCAGCTGGGACAAGGTAGTTAAACTGAGTTGTCAGAATTTTACAGCATTAACATAAATTTATCTTTTTTATTTTTAAAAAATTTAAATCCTTAATATATCTGAGCAAGCTGTCTGAGCCCTAATCTTTTACTTGCAAAACAATAGAATTTCAGTATCCACAGATGTAAATATTATTTTGAAGTCTGTTTTTAAAACTTTGCCTCCTGACTGCCCTGTGGTTACCCCTGTTAATAAACCTAGTGTTTGACACTGCTACAACTCATACCCAGCCATGGCTGTCTGAGAGTTTTATACAAAACACTGAATACTTGATGGGTTGATACCACGGTGACTCTCTGAAATATCATTTCTATTCTACTTCTTCCAGTTGAGGAGACTGAGCTGAGAGAACTTGCCCTGGCTTATAGAAGGTCCAGGATTTAGATCCCAGCTTTATTGTGAAGTATAATTTACATGAAAATCTTGAGCCATTAAACATCAGAAAAATGAGTTATTACTAATATGTGAGATGCAGACATGAAAAATGTTCTATGAAGGGTTATTACAGGAGCTGCAGAAAGTTAATGTGCTGCAGAAGCTACAAGCAAAATAATTTCATTTCATTTCATTAAATATTTGTGAGGGTTTTATGTGTGTAGCCAGTTTAGAGTGGATTTCTCTCCTGCTGCATCTT
>JAOTQP010001652.1:59153309-59167622 GCA_026413545.1 Cichladusa arquata | reverse complement strand
GCAGAAAGTTACTGTGCTGCACAAACTATAACCAAAATAATTTCATTTCATTTCATCAAATATTTGTGAGGGTTTTATGTATGTAGCCAGTCTAGAGTGAAGTGGATTTCTCTCCTGCTGCATCTTTGTTCTCAGCACAAAACAGTAAAGCAAATCTGTAGCAAAAATACTGGCAATACAATTGTCAGTTCCTGTTATATATCAGAACCAAATTCTTTTCAGCCTTTTGAAAAGGAGTCACTAAGGATATGTTCCAAAAATGTGGAACATTATGTAAACATATTGGAGCTTGCTTTGACTCTCACATTGTTGTCTCATATGTCTCCTTAACCAATGGATGGCCTCACAATTTTCTAATGTAGGCCAGCCTGAAGAGTGCCAAATTACCCAGGTGCTTCCATCTGCTCCCTGTGGCATGTTCAACATGTGCAGGCATTCATCCAACCTCATCATCTTCACTTTTCACTGGAAACACATCAAAAAGCTGCCAAAGTTCAGCATCAGAGGATACAGCAGTGACTCTCAATTTAACACAAGGTTATGAGATGCAAACAGCAGTATGCATAAGTAAACATGCACCAAAAGTTCACAAACTCTACAATGCCCCTAATTAAAGGTTATTGTTCTGAATAAATAGATGGTTGTCAAAAATAAGTTTCAAGCTGACTATATAAGGGTTCCCAATCATGGACCTGTTCAGTCAGTCATTTAGAAAAGTGCTGTACATGATGGTTTTTATTGTTTCTTATGACACATCAGAATAGTCCAAATTTTCAGGATTGCTTCTGACGACAATTTTAGTAGTGTATATGTGGAACAAGGTTAATTATACTCAGAATTGGTGCTGTAGGGTACAATCATGAAACTGAGATAAGCTCCATTTAGTCAACAAATACATTTTGTTATATCCTCTTTCCCTTTAAAGGAAACAAAAGTGATTCAAGTCAGAGGCAGCATGGTTTCATCCACTTGGCAAAACTCCATCTTATCTCTGCATTGGCAGGTGTATGACTGAATACAAAGCAGAATAATTTAATGGTGCTGACTTATCAGTGCTGCATTGACACCAGGGCAAAATCTCCTGTCCCTACAGTTTGCAGTTAGAAGTTGCTGAAATTCTTGCCTTACACTTGAAACAAGACTATTAGCTTGCCTCTTCCTTTTCTTCTGCAATCTGGAACTAAGTCTGGTACTACTTTATCTCTAAACTCAGGAGGACATACAGAAAAGTGACACTTGCTCCGTCATTGCACCCCTGTTTTAAATCTTACTTCCTTCTCTGTTTATATTTTGTATGTGTTACTAGACCAATAGCATTAAGCATAATTCTTCCACTAACACAATCTTTCACTCAGCACAGGTCAGAACTTCACACCAACCATCCACAAACAGATTAAACAAGCCGTGCAGTCACTTGGAAGCTGCTAACCCACAATACTTTGGCAATTAAGATTAATCTAAGATACACAAATAAAAATACTTTATTAGAGGAAAGGAGGCTGAGGGGAGACCTTATCACTCTCTACATCTGAAAGATGATTGTAGCTGCCGGGGGGGGCCAGGCTCTTCTTCCAAGCAACAAGTGATAGATCGAGAGGAAATGGCCTCAAGTTGAGTCAGTAGGGGTTTAAATTGGATATTAGGAAACATTTCCTCACAAGAAGCTGTGTAATGAAGTGGTGGAGTCACCAACTCCGGAGATTTTTAAAAAAATATGTGGTTATGGCTCTTGAGGCCATGGTTTAGTGGTGAATATAGTCATAGTGCTTAAGTTGATGTTTGGACTTGATGATCCTGATAGAGGCCTTTCCCAGCCTGAATGATTTGAGCATTCTGTGATTCCCATTAGTAAAAAATTTAGATTGCAAACATCCACTTTTTTGTGGGGATTTCTTGTTTTCCAAACTTTGTAGAGTGCTTTTTCCTTTTAATTTTTCAAGCTACCTTTTTGGATATGTTGCCTAAAATAGGATACAATTCCATTGTTGGTTCTCTTCCACTTCTTATGCAGACTCTTCCTGAAGACCAAGCATACCCCATTAACTTTTACTCACTTTGTGACCCAATATCACATCCTCAAGCTCTTTTCCAACCAAGAAGCAGCCAAGTTTTTTCTCCAGTTTTGCATGCAGCTCCTGGATTTCTGTTTCTTGATTATTTTAGATTTTAAAACATTTTATCAGGTTATCATATTTACATTAAACAAAAGCTCTATCTCCCACATGTTCACAGCAGCCCTATTTAAGAAGATAATCAAGAGTATAAGAACATCTGTGTTTCATCATCCAGCTTCTTAACAGAAACATTAACCTGAAGTGGGTGCAAATATCCACCAAATGGGACAGGAAAAAAAAAAGAAAAAAAGATTTGGCCTTATTTTTTTTGCTGAACCTGCTTATTTCTTTAATTGTTTACCAAACAGTAATGAGCCCTAAAGCTCGCTGATGTTGCTGTTTTGTCACCAAGGGCTCCACGTGTGTCTGGACCTACCAGGTGTGTTTTCTCTCCAATGACCTAAATTCACTAATGCACCTGTCAACAGATGCAGGTGCCTTTGGAGATTGCTGCTTTTACTTCCACCCTGCAGAGCACCTTCTACCTCAGCCGTGTTTGTAGCTGTCCCAGTTGGCCTCTGGAAACCTGTAACCACTCTCCACAAACCTGGTCTGTTTGCATTCTTAGATCAATCTGGCTTGGGCAATATTGGAGTGCTCCTGGGAGATTTTAACCACTTTTTTTGCATGATCCCCTGAAATAGGTCTGCTCAAAAACTGGAGAGAAAATTTTGCTGCTGAGAAATGTCATTTAGCAAATTCAGAAAAGACAGCTTTTGCAACTGAAAAGCTTCATATGAGTGTATCCGTTTTGATTAAATTCTGTATAAAAGACAATAGAAAGGATTCTTTCCAGCTCATTTCATCCTTTGGCAAAATATCTATTTCCTATTTTGTTTCTTCAAGTTATCATTTTAACTTTCATTTCCTGTGGTTTTAGTTTATTGAAACAAAGTTCTTTGCTAGTTGAAAATCACTCCATCTCTGTGTGTTTTAAGATTTTTGCAAATTTTTTTTCTCCTCAAATCAAGAACAAACACCATTTGATGTTTTAAAATTTCCAATGGGATACAAATTTCTGTTTCCAATCCCTCTTACTGCAACCACTGATTAGTTCCATATTTCCTTTTTTATGCCCAGAACACTCCAGACATCTTGGTTTCCTCTCCATGAATAAAACTTTATCAGTGAGAACATCTCAGATTGTCAGCAGAGGAGACACAGAGATAAAAAGCCATTTTTTTACTGACACATCTTGGACTGAAAATGGAGGAATAATACAAGTTGCAGATATAGCATTGCTTTATAGAGATACTGAAGTAATATCATCATTGATATTTTACTGGGCTAGACAACAAGGTCCAAAGACATTTCAGTTACTGTGGAGACTGTAGATGTGATTGTATTTTGGCTCTGTGATAACAGGACAAATAGACAGGAACTCTAAGAACTAATCCTAGTGCAACATCACTGATGTTTAGGAACAAAACAACCCCTGTTTCTTCCTCATTCTTTGTTAATAATAATTCTCTTCTCACCCAATGACATCTAATTAAAGAGGAGTAAGAATAGTGATTATAAAATAACTGCTTTAAAAGTCCCACTTCTCTTTTAAATTTTTTTCCCTATTTATTGTGTTATAACTACAGTGCTAATGATGGAAGTGGGAATTAATATCCCCTTTTCCCACATCTTTTACATGCCTGCAGTGCAGATGCTCAAAGTAATAAAAGAAAAAAATACAGAGAAAATCAGGTATTTTAACCAAATTGCCACAGGCAATGCTGAAGGTGTCCATTTCTTTTCTGGCTGTATAAAGGCTGCCAGAACTCCAACCAAGTTGTAAAAAACTCCCTTTGGAGACAGGAATCCACCCTCAATACAGAAAAATGAGCGGTAACCGGTGAAAACGCCAAGTCTGGCACATAGCTCTGAGCCCTTTCTCACCTTGTATGATGCACAAAACACAGCCAGATCCCACAGCTCAGCACAGCCCTGGAGCAACCTTGTCCCCCAGGTCCCCTCAGGGGCCATCCAGTGATGGCTGTCCCATTGCTGCAGGTGTGGGGTGCATCCTCCTGCCCAGCCCTGGGGTGTTTTTGGAACAGCAGAGCTCTGCTACAAACTGAGTGAGAGTTCTCCCCTTCTGTGTGGGCAAGGAGAAGACCAAGATGTCACCAAGTGACAAATACCAGCCAGCTCTGGAATGGACAGGGGTCAAGGCTGGATTTTGGAACAGAAGGAAAGCTGCATGACACGGTATGTCTTTGCTGGTAACTGTGGTGTCTGTGCAGGGTGGAGCATGCCCTGAGAGCAGAAAACTGTTCTGAAAATGCTGTGCCAAGCACCTTTGATCTCTGAAAGAAGAAATACATCAAAAATACAAAAATACATGAAAGAGTACCTCAAATTTATCTTAACATGGGCTAGTTTTACTCTGAAATAAGAATTGTTATGAAGATTGCTACAAATACTTCACTGAGCTAATGTCTGAGGCCAACGATTTCGGTCTCAGTTTCTGCTACAGAGTGAGTTTTTGCTTGAATCTATGTTGGCATTTTTATTTACTCTGTCATGCTCTTCCTGTAGGGAACAATAAAAACGTCTTTATTATTTTAAAATTTTAGTTGTCTTTGAAATAGCTGGTGATATTATCATCCAAATGCAGGCACTTCTGTTTCTCTGAGGTTTTATGGGAACAGTAATCAGAGATAAAGCTATTAAGCTGCCAGCCAGGGATCATTTGATGGCATACTTGTGAGTAAGTATGATTATGAATATTACAAATAATTCCTTCTGAATTGTCAGATTTATGCTGCTGTGTAATGTATAGAGGGAAGGATACTGCAGGCAGCTGTCTGTTATCATAAATTAATTTAGCATGACACATAAAAGAGGCATTGACCTGACAAGGGAACAGAGTTGTTAATTCATGGCCTTTCTCTGCACAGTTGCTCATGCTGTAGCTTTGATGGGAAGAGTTGTGTAGTGATTTCTTCAAAGGTGAATGTAGCACACTAAGGGTGAACTTGCAGGTGTTTGCCCTTCCTTTGGCCCTGCAAATTGAACACTGAAGTGTGGTGGTTTGGTGGGCAGCATCCAGCTTCTCTGCAGAGAGGGAGAAATATTCCTGGCAGGACAGCTATGACATGGGTATTGGGTTAAATTAGAAAGACTTTACTCCTAGTCTTGGAAAGATTTTATGGGTCTACATTAGGGCAGCCAAGAGGTCAAACCAAGGGCTGTGAGTATATGACATGGACAATGTCACAAGAGTGAAAATACTGATGGTTATGGTTAATGACAGGAATTACATATCCAGGGTGGCAAAATCCACTTCCTTTCATATTATTTAAATTGAAGTTAGAGGCAAAACACTCAGTAGGAATCACAATTTATTTTTACTCTCTCTTTCTCAAGAAAATTCCAAATCTTCCAGAGACTCTACTAATGCTCCTGTTTTTCCTTCCTCCTTTGTCTGGCTGCAGCACAACATTGCTGCAGTGCCCCTCTGGGAAGCACCTGGGCTTTGGTACATCAGAGACAGCCAGAAAAGTCTTGGCCCAGAGATTAGCCAACCTCAGGGACGAGCTGGAAAACTTCTGTAGCTTCCAGAAACCAATGAAAACAAGGGGAGGAGGGGAAAAGGAGGTCCTGCAACAGCAGGAGCTGGAAAAGTGAAGAGCAGCAGCTCCAAATGCACAGGTGAGTCCCTGTCAGAGCTCCCTCTGGCCAGGTGAGGAGGTGGCAGGGGGTGCTGTGCCAGGACCTTCCTCCTGGGCAGCCTGCCTCCCCTTTCTGCTCCCTGCCATCTCCATCTGACTCTCACCACAGGGTTACATGAATTTCTGCCTTGGGTACCTATGGCCAGAAATGCTGGAGCGTGGATTATCCTGCTGGGTTGCCTTTGGTTTATGTTGTTAGTTTAATGGGTGGCCGTCCCTGACAGATCCCTTCACTTTACCATATTTTACTATGTTTAGAGATTCTGTGCTGCCCAGCTATTTGAGGAGATTGAATGGTCTCCTAATTCCTCGGAAACAGTCTCACCACTTGTGGAAAGAAATCTTGCTTCAAGCAGCTTCATGCTGGAATCATTCCATTTTTTAAAAAAAGGTTGAGGCTTCTGAGCTCTCTTGGGAGGAAAGGATTGTAGATTTCAGCCTTTTGAGCTTTGGAGGCAGAAAATTAATTTAGATGACGTACATCCTGAGAGTTATTGAAAGTCATCTGATGACTATGACTCCTCCTCCAGCAGTTTAAGGATACTCTTGACTGTTTTTATTAAAAAGCTCAAAAAATAAGAAAAAAATAAAAAAAATAAAGAAGAGCAGATTTATTTGAAGTTAACAAAACTTTTTTCACTGTCAAAATCAAACAGTCTCAATTTTGGGCAGGAAAAACCAAACTGGAATTTGACCCCTATTGATAAATGATCAAGGCATGTTTCCCAATTTTGCATTCTCTTGATCGCTGTTCTCTCTGATGGTATTTCAGCTGTCTTTTAACTTTGAACTTTAAGGATATAAAATTCTACTTTTCTCTCTACAGACATTGCCTCCTACTCCTTGTTTAATCTTAAGTGCTACTTTTATTTTTCTCTCTACACCCACACCCAAGAATAATTTCCCTATCTGCAAATGTGGTGGGTTTTTTAAATTTTTTTTTCCGCCCAGCTGAAACTTTCAATAAAGAAAGACAGCATAACTTGTATCTTTAGTATGAAATTAGTTTCATTGTCTTGAATGATTCTTTTGGTGAAAAATGTGATGAAAAGGTTTAGTTCTCTCCTTCACTTTTCACAGTGTCTTCACTGTTGCTCATTCCATAAATGCTAAGTAACAGAAGTTCAGCATGCCTGCTCCATATGCTTAGACTTCTGCCTTGAGATGCAGCTGAGAACATGTTCTTAATCTCCAGTGACCATCTGTGATTCTGCAAAGACTTATTTGCACTTATTTTACTTCATGCTTCTCCAATGGTCCAATTAATTCAGGCAGAGTCTTTGCAGGACTTGGACCCATGAGGTTGATTTCTTGGAGTGCTATTTTGGGGGTGATCTTATGACATCCAGTAATAACTTTACCACTAAGAATAGGACTCATGTGAACTAGGTGCTGTTCAAACTCAAGGTGACCCCTGCCTGATTCCCAGCATTTACATCTAATCAGAGATTAAATATAGCAAATGTGGAAAATAGAAAAGAGGAGGAGGGATGAAGGAGTGGAAGCCTTGCAGAGATCTAGTATTGCATCGAAGCCTGAATCACCAAGGTACTTCTTAATGATGGTTTTTTAAAGGCCAGTTAATTATGAACCCAGTTTCCATTTAATCCCTTTTCCATGGGTTTATTCTACTTATTTTTCCCACTTCCATACCAATAATCCCTAATTACCCATTACCAAAGAGTCATTACAGAAATAAGTGTTCAAAAGACACACTTTATGTACAGAAGATTTCATGAGTTCCTGTTACATTCCAGCACATAAATGACAGTCTCATTGAAAAACTCGTCTGAATAGACCTAGATAAAAAAATATTTGTAAAAGCCTTTCTACACTTTCCAGATGAATGTAAAGACAGAGCAAACAGAAAAATATTACAGCTCTTCAATTCTTCATATTCCTTCTACAAATTCTGACAGTTGCCAGAAAGAGAAGACAAGATAATGATAGAGAAATCAAAATGTAAATGTTTAATAATGAACATATTGTGTGTGGAGTACAACATGCTACTTCAGGCAGAAAATGAATTCTTTCTTGAAAATTTTTACTTACACTAATACATATATTCTTATATATCCCTATCAGACTACCTCCAAAGAAGTTTGCAATATTTCTTTCAGAGCATTGGAAGTTTTTTGCAGAGCCTAAAATACAGGTCATTTACCCCAAGTTTCAGAAGTAAAAGGAAGTCCATAGCTAAAACAACCAAATATACAAAAAAGTTCTTGCCGTCTCTTGTTCTGAATAGCAAATTGACTCAAGCAAAGTAAATTTACTGTTTTTCTATCACAGAAGGTTCCTTTTAATGAATTTTGCTCAATGCACGACACTAACTTTGCTAAACTTTCCCCTGTTGAAATGTGTCATTTATTTAGAGTGGATAGAATCAAACAAAGTCTTAATTAGCTGAAAAGTCTAAACAAGACAGAATGCAGTAGATCTCACTTATTTTTACAGCAATAGATTGGCTCAATTAACTCAGAAATTGCCCTACAAATGTGTAGTAACAGCTGTACTAAGAACATAAGAGAACAAGTGTAGGGAGATTTAACAGGTTTTAATTAAGCAGCCTGATGCTGATATAAAAAGCTTTTTGGCACAAGAACTTTCATAGTATCTGACAAAGAAGCAACAAACTCAATGCTAACCAAAAGTTAAAGACAACTGCTCATATTTTAATTTAACTATACTAATACAGTAGATGACAAGAGAGAAAAAAGGAGTAATTAGCTCTTTTGGAGCTGGCAGATAAGAGGTGACAGGCTCAGTTGTGGGGGAACAGCAAGAGAAATCATTTGCACAGGAGGAACAGAATGATCAAACAGGACAGACAAGGAGCAATACTATAGTGGTTTATAAAACTGGTGTGTTCTGACTTTTTCAAAAAAATACAATCTTCTTCCAGTCCAAGTTATATTGATCTGAGCATAGATTATAAGTTTTAACAAACTTTTGTAGAATTAGTGCCAGTTTCTCTATTTCATTAATATGGCAGTTTTGATTGTGAATTTTTCCAAGTTAATATTATATAGAAGGATGGTAGAATCATGTTGACATTGTAATTAAATTTCTGATAGAAATCAAGGATTTTGACTCAGACCTGGGGTGGGGCACCCCTGGATGTATGAACAGATTGGAGAATGAGGGGCTGGAGAGCAGTGCCATGGAAATACACCTTGGGGTCCTGGTCAAATGCAAGTTGGATATGACCCAGCAGTGCCCTGGCAGCCAGGAGGGACATCCCTGTCCTGGGGGCACCAGGGACAGCCAGGCAAGGGAGGGATTGTCTTCACCTCAGTGCAGGATAAAAAAGCTACAAGAGAGTGCCCAAAGGAGGGTAACAAAGGTGGTGAAGGGCCTGAGGGGAAGTTGCGTGGGGAGTGGCTGAGGTCACTTGGTCTGCTCAGCCTGGAGGAGAGGAGACTGAGGGGAGACCTCAGTGCAGTTAAAACTTCCTCATGAGGATGCTCTGCAGTGGACTGGCAATGAGATTTACATTAGGATAATCAGTTCTAGGAAAAACTGTTTTATTTCATTGTAACAAGTATAATTTTTGCAGCACGTGATCTCAGCTTGTGAAGTTGCTCCCTTCACTTTGTTCTCATTTAGTTTCCAAACCAGGGGTTTTATGGTCTCCCTTTTGTCCAGAAGGTGAAGTTACTCTAAACTGATTTTTGAGTTGCCATGAGCAGCTTGCAAAAGCTGCACTAGCCACACTTGCATCCTGAGCAGTATGCAGTCTCTTAAGATGCCTAAAAATTGAGGAGGATTTCAGGCTTTTCATCTCACAATGCCAAATGCTCATGATTTTTGCTAGTCACTAGTTTCTACTCTGATCCCAACAAACTTAAAGTTTGTATTTTTTCTTGTCTGTGTCTAAAAATATATATATGTTCATATATTTCTCTTTTCATTTAGTGAACAGGGTCGTGTGTAGCTCTTTGTAATACAATTTAATGTAAGAGATTAATTATCAGATTCCATTTTGCAAAACTAGTGGGTTTCTTGGCAAAACAGATATAAATAGCTACAAAATGCCTTGTCCTTTGTATGTCTAAAACTGCCATTATTGTATGAGATTGATCTCGTATAGATTGATCAATATAGATTGATCTATGTTTATTGGAATAAATATATATATATTCAAAAGAGTTTAAAATGCCTTATTAAATCATTACAAGAAATTTAAAGGTAAGAGATCTTGTAAATTTTTTTAACTAGTGACAGCAGTCGAAGTTAATACTTTATTCAGAAGAAAAAAATATAGACTTCAGACAGGATGAGTAAGATTGGCTGATGTATTTCTTTTGCCATGCAAGACCACTTTTGACAAGCATAAAGAAATGATATATATCTGAACCATCTACTAGGAGTACAAGTAACTGATCTGAAGAATGCACAGATGCATAGAAAAGAGAGCATGAAAGTATTTCATAACTGATATTAATTTAGTGTCCCTTGCTAGCACTCTGCCTTACACCCTGTGGATAAACAGAAACTCAGATAAGTGCCAAATCCCTCCATGTTTTGGGAAGTTTCTTTGAAACACCAGCACTTACAGGTTGTGTTGTGTTTTGAAGCAGGAGCTTTGCTATCCCATCTGGACCTAATGCAAAAGTCTGAGATGATTTTTCTTGCTCTCTGGACTGGAACTGAAACTGTAAGCAACTACAAGCTGTGAAAAGAGGTTACTCATAAACTGTTCAGTTCATATATTTTAAAACCCTCTCTTGATCAAACCATAATAGCAACTTTATTGCGTGTGAGAAATTTGCATTGCAAATGCATAGAGCTGTAAGGCTCAGAGCCAGACCTCCTACCCTGCCCTATTCCTCCTCACCACACATTTGGCTTGTTCTTTAGATCTAATGAAATGTGCAAAATGGGCATGACACTTCTGCCCTTCATTGATCTCCAGATTTTCATAAGCTTGAAAGATCTCCAGGCAGCCTCTAAGCTTTTTTCTGAATACATATAATTAGGTTTGCAAAGTTTATTGTGTTTTAAAGTCAGACCGGAATTTGTAAGCTGATCTCCATTCAACTTTTACAAAATATTTCAGGTTTTGCATAGAGGAAAGCATAAAAACCCCATGAGATCAAAATGAAACAGAGTATTAAAAGCTACTAAAAATTGATTAAAATGAAACTTTGCCTCTACTGTGACCAATAGCTGCTGTCTGTTTATCAGTGAGTTGGCTCAGCATGTTCATGCAGTTTATATGCTCATTTAAAGATATTTCATAGAAGCTGTTTGACAGTTTAAGCAGTGATTTCAAGGCATTTCCTGATGTTCATCTTTGCTGCATTCCTGGCTAGTTCTCATCCTCTGGCTCTAGGTCGTGGCCTTGCTTTCCTCTGTTTTCCACCTTATTTTGACTACCCCAACCACCACCTTGCTGAGAGCAAAGTGTTTGTGATAACCAGAAAAACTTTTTAATGTGGGCTCTGATCCCCACAGCTTCCCCCAGGGCTGAGTGGGCACAGGGTTTGTCCCCATGAGAAGTTTCAGAGGAATTTTGGATCCTCTCTTGTTCAACCTGGCTGTCCATGTGGTGGCTCTGGGGGCTGTGCTGATGTGTCAATGCCTCACCTGAGCCAACCAGCACAGAACAGTGGTGGGATGAAGTGTTTCTCTGTGCATGATCTGGGCTGGCTGTGCATGGCCCTGGTTATGCCCACACAGCTTGTAGAACCAAACAGGGGAAATCCAGAGTCTGTTTTCACCCATGCATGTAACATTTGCCACCTAAAGGAGATAGTCTATAAATGTCTTCAGATCTTGAGCTTCACTTTTTAGAGCTGTTATATTGGTCTCCTTTCTGAAGGCTAAGCTTTGGCAAAGGAAACATACTGCTTTCTGATGAAGTGGGAGGCAGTTTCCTTCAAATCATAACTTTAGCTTAATTGCTTCTGAAAAATGACACAATGTGTTGTTATATCTTGCAAGATATTAAATGATGTGGAAAATCCATTAGAGGTCCTGCTGAGATGTGGATAACATCCGAGGACCAAGTAAGCAGTTCTGTGTTTGCTAATTTCCAAACTTTGAGGCATAAGCCTTAAAAGCATTTGCATGTGTGGTATATCAGATAGCATTACATTTTTATAAATAAATAAAGCTGGCTGAGACCTTTGGGCCAAAGAGTCATTCAAAACAAAATGAAAATGCTTCCCTGTTCCTTCATCTGTTGTCTGTATTGGGGTAATTTAAACTTGCAGACAAAGAGGTTATTGTGTATGCCCAGGCAGTATAAAATCAAGCTGAGGGTACAAAGGAAAAAATCTTCAATATGTGAGTTTCCACCTGTTTTCTTCCCTTCTGGTAGATGATGGTTTCTGGCAAGCACTAAGCTCCAGATCTGAGGGAAATGCCAGCTGTTAACTGAGAAAGCTTTTAACTTGCAGAAACAGGTATGGATGAATGACTTAAAACGACAACAAAAGTAAGAAAATAACTTTGCATTGACAAACTTGCCTGACTTCATCAAAGGTTGCTTCGAGTATCTGGAGGCAAAATGTGCTTCTCAGAACCAAGGCAAGACCAAGCAGCATCTCATTTGAGTGCTGTGACTATTTAGTTTTGGCCTGGCTCCTGTGATCTTGCAAAGCTGGTACAGCACCAGCTGAAAAAGGATCTCTATACCCACAGAACAAAGCTCCTGCAGATGTGTAAGCATGATTGAAAATTCAGGGTTGGGGACTGAGCTGCTACTGATGACTGGTGTACTGGGATACCTTCTGCACTTCTCTTTTCTCCATTCTTCTGTACTTCTATTTTTTTTTGGAAGGGAGATGAGCCAAGGGCATTTGCCAGGATAAAGACTAGGTAGTCTAAACCTCTGTTTTTTAAGTTCCTTTTTTTTGGTTTGTTTGAGGTATTTTTTCCTTTTTATTCTTTTCCCCATTGCACTTTGCCTCCTGCTTTCCATGGCAATTGTTCCACGTGCATCCACCAAAACATCCCTCAAACTGTGCCTTGGGAATCCATGCTAGATGGGAGTACAAAAAAATAAAAAGATCTAGGGGGAGAAAGGACGGAAGTAATGCTCTGGAGGAAAATCTCAAAGTGTATAATATGCATTTAGAATTTCTGAAGAATTAACGAAGAAAAGAGTAAATTGGAATTAAGATGCTGAAAAAACTTAAAATTATTTTTCACAAAGAAAGGGATAAAATAAAGCAACACAAACTAAATGTGTAATTTAGCAGCAGTTCTGTCCTATCTGTGTCCTCAGCACTTGTTAATTTTGTACCTGATCCAGCAAGTAAAGACACAATGGGAAGATGTTATGAGAAAAGTCACTATTAAGATGTCAACCCTCAGTTTGGAGCTGTCTCCAGCTTTTTTTCCCATTGTTAATCCTCACAGAAAGGCTGATCATAACCTCTGCAGGTTATAGACTCAAAAGAAAGTGAATTAGCCTCTCAGTTCTGAGGGTAGCACGGGAAGAAGTTTCCTTAGAGTAGGGAAACACTGATAAAAAGTGTCACTGCACAGGCACAATGAACTTCTGAGTAGGTCTCAGCTTGCTTTGAAGCAGAAGAAATTTATCTGACTTCCTCAGCCTTGAGCACTGCATATTAATTTCCTCAATTAGTTTTCCTTCCTGCAGTAATGCTGCATATGAAGGAGTCATCACACATCCAGTACCCAGGCAGCTCTTTGTGAAACTGCTCTGTAAGCAATAATTCTTAGTGGTGAAAACACTTGCAGGATCCAATTTCAAAAGAAAATAAATTTGTTTTGTTTACAAACCCCCTGTTTATCTTTCCATTATGCATGTTAGTGTAATCATTTTTACTCAAATAGTTATTAACTTCCAAATGAGAGATCCCCTTAGGCAACAAAGTATTGTGTTATGTCCTCTCTTTTGTCTTTGTCTTTGATGATAAAGAAAAACTCAGGCTATATTCAAAAATTTTAATTTTTCACCATATGAAATTTTGAACAGTTTGTTCAGACACAGAGTTTGTCTTGCTTCTGGCAGGACAACACACCCCAGGGGAATTAATGGGAAATATGCCTAGGAAGAATCAGAGATCTCTTGTTTCAGGCTTGGGGCCCCAAACTGTAAATGTGTTTAGGGTGGTCACAGATAAGAATTCTGAGGTGAATGCTGAACTGGTGTGACAGTCAGGCTTCTGCTTCCAAAACCTGCTGATTTTGTATTTGCTTTCTGTTCCAACCTTATGATTTTTAGTTCTTGGGCAGTTGTGTTTTAAACATTGTTCAGAAAATAATTTCTACTCAGTATAAAATAATAGTACTAATTTCGAAAATGATAAAAAACAAATACCAATCTCCCATGCCAGAGAATGCAGTTACTGCAACTGACAAGAAAGAAAGAATAAGTGAAGATACAATCATAGTATTTTCAGTTTGTATTCTTTCTTCCAGGCACAAGCAGGATCACTAGCTCAGTGTATGACCTTCATGCCCATTAAAATTTAATGAAAAACAGGATGCTCAGTTATTTCTAAAATCCTAGCTGCTTTCTCTCTCTCTCTTTTTTTTTTTTTTTTTTTTTTTGT
>JAOTQP010001652.1:59064098-59153167 GCA_026413545.1 Cichladusa arquata | reverse complement strand
ATCTTGAGGAAGAGCTTGTGCTTTCACACTGTCTGTGCACTCCATATAAAAGGACTCCTGGTTCTTCTAGGTATACCTCTTCTGAATAATGGAAAAAAGCAAAGCCTGCCAGCTGTGACAGGCTGCCTGCTGGGAGGCAGGAGCTGAGGGAGACAGATACAGAGGGATACCATGTAAAAGCATCATGTACAAGCAGGAACTTGTCACAGAGTGTGACTGGTAATGGCACGTCAGGCTGAGAGATGATTTTTCACCAGGGCAGTTCTAACGGGGCTGGCTAACTGGTAAATGAAGGTGCTAATTGGTTTTCCAAGAGCCAGCTGGGAAGCCACAGAGCAGCAAATGTGGCATTGTGGGTGCTTCACAGGTCTCCCACCAGAAGCCATGTGTGTACCTGTCACTCCATCACTCCATTAAGGTTGCATATGCCAAATTCTCCCTTGAGTGGATACTTTCTCTTCTCAAATTTGATTAGGGAAGTTTGGCACCTTCATCCCTGGGTTTTATGGCAGGTCAGGGCATGCCTGACATCAGCTTTCAGAGCAGTCTGGGCTGTGTTTTAATCCTGGTTCCACCCCACCTTTAACTCCATCAAAACCACTGCCCAGCTGAGAACAGACAATTTTAAGATAAAGACACAGACTTTAGGAAAGGCAAAGAATCCCTTAGTGATATTTCCTGTTTGGAGAGGAGAAGCTGTCACATGGATCATGATCAATTAGCCATGAAAAGAAACATTTCAAGCCCTGAGATAACAGCAGTGTTCTGAACTGGGGAGTAGGCTGGCTCAACACTGCTCTTTATTGAATGACAGTGAATTTATTCTGCATAACTTTCTCCAGAGATTATAAAACAGATGTTCAGCCATAAATATCAGAAACAAACATCCTCAGAAATGAACAAAACAAGTACAATTCTTGAAGGGATTGTTAGAAATAATGTTGACTCCATCAAATATGTGCATTGTCTCTGCAGCTCCTTTCTTTCTGGCATTTCAATGGCTGCAGTGACTAGCAAGCAGAGTGGCAGAAGGCAGCAACCACATCATGCTTCTGTCTTGGTGTCATGGATAATAAAGCAGTGTTTGACACTGGGAAATTCAGCCTGAGTGAAAAACCTCTCCCTGCATTACGCTTCTCTTCCTTGCATTTTTGTTTCTGAGGATTTATAACATATCTCAATAGCATTTACGTGTCAAGCTTCTTTAAAGAAGTACTTTTTTTTTTCCTTAAGGCAGAAAATTCTTTTGATTATTTGCATATGGGGCTTTCTGCTATAGCTGTTTGGTAGACATGTTTCTAATCCTTCTTGATGTAAAAAGTGCTTTTGGCAATTTTTCAGTGTTACTGTATCATACTATAAAGATTACACTTTAGAATGGGCTCTCTCCTTCTTAGTTTCTGGGAAGCTGATTACTTCTTCCACCCAGCCACATCAGAACCAAAATGCTCTATGAAATTCTGTGATGCTGTGTTCTCCAAGAAAAGCCTTAGTTGTTTGTATACTGTGAAAAAAAGGCAACATAAACTACCTTATTTTTACATTTCTACTCGTTACGGATCCTAACAACACCATTCAGACTTCATATTTCTCTGCTTCTATGAAAGGTTTTCTCCATCAACAGATCTGTTTTATTATCAAACATGCAGGTAGGTCCATAAAAATGGAGCAAGAGACACTAGAAGAACACAGTACCATCTTCATGTTGAAGAATTTCTCCCTTTATTACCAGACACACTCAAAAACTCTGTACGTTCAGTAAGATTAGACTGTATTTTGAGCAAAAGGTGTGAGAGACTGTATGTCAGGATTTAATGTTTCCCTGAGTGTGTATGCCATTCTTCTGAAATAGGCTTCATGCAGGCAGGTCAGTGAAAAGAGTCTAGTGAACTTTTGCCATAAAAATCCACCCAATACAGAAGGGCAATCAGAAAGAGTCATGATATCACAGGTACTACACAGTAAGGCAGAAAGCACATATGGTACTGAACAAATCAAATTAACCCTGGGTCTGACACCAGGAAAGTCACTGCACCCAATTTTGGAGGTGTTTTCAGTACCATTCCTTCCATACTTGGATACTGCTGCAATTTTCTTACTTTTTGAGTGGACTCCAAACCTTATTTGGACACTGCCTGGTTAGTGCTGTCACAATCAAGAGCTGTTATCTTAATTTCTTAGATCTTGCAAATTTAGGTGATGCTTTCAGAAAGCACATGAAGTGTGAGTATTTCCCAAAAATGCTCTTTTTAATTTATGAAAATGGTATCATTCTTAAAATCCATGTGAGCTTCAGTTGTGTTCACAGCTAAAATCTGTACAGGTGGCACATCTAGTGCTTAAAGTGAGCCAGGATATGCTGGCAGACAGGGATGGGCCTTGAGAGTTTCCAGCATTTTCCAGAGGGGAAGCAGGACAGGAAAGAGTGCAGGAGGATGCCAAACTTTCCATATTAGTCCTTTGGAATTCTTGTACCTCCTGAGTTTCAATTTCAACACTAGAAGCACATGATTGGAGGCTTCACAGTCCTTGCAATTCAGTATTGTAGGTAAAATCACACATTGCAGACATACAAAACCACCTGTGTGCAAGCCAATATTAACAGCTTTTGCATGGAACACAATTGGCTTACAAGTACAGAAAGAAGATAAGGCTGTGTACAAAGCCTCTTTGTACCTGTCTGAGGGGGTGAGGGCAGGATGATTCTCACAAGGCTCAATTCTCAGTTCCTACAAGACACAAAATCTTCTCTCCAGGACACTCCTGCTAGGTACAAATCCCAGTTAAACCTAGAGCACAAAGCCCCAGAACAGTGCCCCACACTGGGGTCCATAGAGGTTGCTATAATGACCCCAAATAAGCTTTGCCTCTTGGCAGCACAGACAGCAAACTTGTTGTGGGATCTGCAGAAGCCAGGTATGAAGTGTTAAAGGAGGCTCTGTCTTCTTCAGAATTCCCAATTAAAGTAATAATGTCAGTAAAGAAGTAATTTCTCTGAGCCATGCAGAACATCAGCAGGCATGAGGAATAGGAATAGGAATAGGGATAGGGATAGGGATAGGAATAGGAATAGGAATAGGAATAGGGATAGGGATAGGGATAGGGGTAGGGATAGGAATAGGAATAGGAATAGGAATAGGAATAGGAATAGGAATAGGAATAGGAATAGGAATAGGAATAGGAATAGGGATAGGGATAGGGATAGGGATAGGGATAGGGATAGGAATAGGAATAGGAAACAAAATGAGGAATAGGCCCTGCCATGTGTTATAAAACAGAGGGAACTGAACACTGATGTTGGGTTACCCAAGGCTTGGATGTCATGTGTGCTTTAGTCTTTCTTCTAGGACATTTATATGAAGCTATAAGATGCAAAAGAATTTTAGCAATATTTGGAATTTAGATTTGGTGCTGTCATGACATGTTTGTATCTCCACAAGCTGAACTTTTCCATCTCCCTCTATATGCACAAATACACTATTGCTCTAGAATCTCTGTTTCCTATGTGTGAACCAGTCCTGGCTGTGGTCAGAGAAGATAAAAGAATCAAAGTTTATAGGGAGAAATAATCTAATATTCAGTGCCATGCTACTTTGAAGAAGTGGGACCTCTTTAGGTCCAGGCTGTGCTTTCCCCAGGAAAATGAAAAATCTAATACAGTTTGAGGGGATTTGCTAAGAGTTTAAACTATGTTCTTGAATGAACAAGGGAATTTGAGAGAAGCAGAGGTCAGTTCTTGTGGAGTAAATGGGATTGCTGGTGAGGGAAGGATTGATGCAGCTGTCAGCCCCTAAGAGACAGAAGGGGACAGAAGCACTTACTGCCAGGGAAGCAGCAAGGTATTTTCTCAGTGTGGTTATTGTAGCCACATAAACAGAGTCTTCCCTGAGTTAAAACTCCTTTTCAGGAGAGTTCTTAATTTAACTCTTGGTTTTATCTTTTGAAGACCCTAGCTGCTCAATTTAAAAGCAGCTCCTCTGCCTCCTGTCCTACCCAGCATGTTTCTTTGTGTTTTACCTTCACCATCACTGTTTGATGCTTGCTATATATCCTCAGCTCCATTGGAGTTTGTGTTCTATCGTTCCCATTCCTTGAGGGAAACACAGGATTGGTATCACAAACTACAAACAGCTTCTGATTTTAGATATCTGACCCCCACTTCCTGCACTGCAGCAGCCTGGGGGGGGTCTCTGGGGATCTGGGCTCTCTGCGCCTGCAATATCCGATATCCAATATCCAATATCCAATATCCGATATCCAATATCCAATATCCAATATCCTCTCTACTGTTACTGCCCAGCTTGACTGGATTGAAGGTAGCAAAAGAGTGCTTGCCTTGGCTGCTTTTACACTTGAATTTGTAATGAAAACAGGCTGTGGGCAACAAAACACCTGCATGGGCCAACTCTGTCTTTTCCCTCCTGCAGGAACCTGTGACCTCATTCCCCCATCCACTGGGAGGCACGTTCTACAGTTCCTTCAAACTGGGGCACCATTTTCCTCCAGAGCTCCTCTTGGCACCTCTAAGGTTAAGACTTCTCTATAGAGAAGTCAGACTTCTGACTCTTCTTCAGATTGGGTCACTATTTCTTTTCATATGCTTTTTCATCATGTTGCTGGGATATTACTATTTCAGTTTTTAGGTCTCTGAAAAGCATTCTCATGGAGGTAGTCATAATAGAAGGAAATAGAGAAAAATGGACTCTCTTGTCTTGCTCTTCATTGATCTGGACAACATTTTCAGAGACAGACTTGCTGTCACCTCTGAAAATCTTTTAAGTGTTGTCAATTAGTGACCTCAATTCCCCTCCCTGAAAAGAATCTTCCCTTTCAGGAGGTAACTGAGCTGTGTCTTAGTTACTTTTATTTTCAAAGCTTTCAAGACACCTTTTAGAATGTCTTTTCTTACTCTAATTACCTTAGAGGAATCCTAGAGGACTTGCCTCTTTCCCAGGAAGCTGCTGTAAGGTTCTGATGAAGAATTTTATATGCTATTATTTTTGATATGGCAGCATTTGAGTGAAAATCAGTTAAGAAAATGAATTAAATATGTGCTGGTTCATCCAAAGCAATAAGAAATTAAAGATAAGTAAAGGATGAATCAAACTAATAAAACAAATACTTCACTCCAATTCCTTAAATTCAAAGAAAAAACTGTACTTTTCAGAACTACCTATCCAAGATCGTATATTGCTAAACAGGGATAAATGCATAAACAAGAACATGGAAATTTTTCCCACAATTTTTCGTATCAAATAATAAGGGCGGGGTCATGAATGTGGCTCTTAGATGAAGATAACAAATTTTTGTAATTCCTAGACCTTAACTATATACTGCAGATTGGTAACCATGATACTGCTGCTGATGTATACACCTTTTCCTTTGCTTTAAGGGATATATTTTTAATTTAATGATCTAGAATGAGGTGGAAAATAGATATGATTTAAAACTTGAAAATTTATATTGCAATAAACTTAATGGAGGTTTTGAAGGAGCTTGAAGCAGGAGTGTGATATAATAAAATACTGATTAATTCCTTGAGGCTTTGCTCCTGTAAAGGAAGTGCCTGCAATGAAAGTGTGTCATAAAAAACCAAATGCAGCCAGTCTGTACAAATGGGAGAATATCTTGTAAAGAAAATAAGTCTTGGTGGTTAATTAAAGATTGTTTAAGGATTTATTAAGGATCATCAAAGTCTTCTGCGGGTGGGACATGATGAACACACTCAGAGCCTCCTTAGTAGGGCAATTCCAAAATAAGTATCAACTAATGCAATTATCCTAAAATTGGTTTAAGACAAAGGCTGTAATGAACACACATCTGAGATGAAGTGACCACAGCAAGCAATGTTGCTATCTAGGGCTATTTAAGAAAAAAACAGCAGTAAAATGTGGAACACAGATTTGCTTCCCGTGCTGAAATAAGAATCCTATTCTATTTCAAATAAACAATGCAGAGGCTTGAAGAATTGGATACGTGAAACTGATAAAAAAGTGAAAGGTAAGATACATAACAAACAAAGTGACACAGATTTAATTTTCAGATTTTTTTGAATTAAGAACTTGAAAGTGAGAAGATAGGGGCAGAAGAGCCTGTCAGCAGAGAGATCCCCAGGATGAGACTGAGCAGCAAAGCCCAACGATGCAGCTGATGGCTCCCCTGTGCTGGGGCTCTGCCACTGCCATATCCAGGTTCTATGTAGGCAAGACTGGTATGAATTTAAAACTGGCTGGACCACCTCTACTTGAAAAAAAAACCTGATGAATTGTGGCCTTCATAAAATAGAATGAGAATGTTCTCTTCAGACTTATTATTTTAAATTATTTTTTTATTACTGTTTATTATTACTGTTTATTATTACTGTTCCCGTGCTCAAGGTTTTCTGAACTATTTTTTATTGTAGTTGTGGGGCTGCTTTTAGTGTTAAGATCAAAGGATATAAACAAAACAAGGAGAGGTCATATTTTTTATTAGACTAACTGATATTGTTGGAAAAAATACACCAGTGCTCAGGCACATGAATCCCCTCTCCGGCCTGAAGCAGAGAAAATCATTCCCAAAGGTAACTACAAGTGGTTGCATCACCTGAAATAAACAGAGTCCAGCATCATGACATAAATTTTATGGGAATTCAAAGTAATTAAGAAGGAAAATATCCATTTCATTAGAAAATTAATGGCTACCAAATATACTTACAGCTGATAAAAAAGGAAACTTGGGTCAATAGAGACACACCATATTAATTGTTGTCTTGAAATTTTTTACCTGAGTTTTTTTTCCTAAAAAAAATAGATTTTCTGACTCCCTAATATTTCAGTCTTATTCTTACTCATCAAGGTAAGGGATTTTTTTTTTTTTTTGGTCCTTTGGTAAAGATGACTCCAGCAACTGTGTGAGGGAAATTATCATTAAATAAGCTTGAATTTCACAAAAGTGATTACCATCATGTGTCTTCTCCATACTACACTGGCTATCAGGTGAGTAATACCATAACATTTTGGGTTTCCTAAGGATATTTTATAAAACACCCCTCCAGTCGTGTCCCAACTTCCCACCACCTGTAGTCATGGCTTCATCTGTGTATGACAGTGATTTATAAAGCTCAGTTTTAACTGGAAAAAGTGAGCAAGGAGCAAGGAGATCTCCAGATAACAAAATGCAGATAAGGCAAAGATAAGCAGATTTCTGACTGGCAAATCAGTCTACTCCAAATGCTACCCAAAATGTATGTGGTCCCAGTCATGTGTGCTGCAATGTATGTAGAAGGCAGTAGAGGAACCGATTCTGTTTGCTTGGCTGAGGGTTTTGGAGAGTGATAGGTTTGCTGGTGTGTGGTTACTGATAAATAACTTTAATCTTGGTTCAAATGATGTATAACTGGTGTCACTCCATGGATGTCACTGGAGTTACTCCCACTCCTCAAGGCTGTGTCTCAGGACAGAAACACGACTGTGTAAACCTGCAGTCTGATGCTGTTAGTATCTTACATGACTCACATAGACTGGGTTTTGCTATTGTTAAAAACAGTAAAGTAAAAAAATGCTAAAGTATTAGACCCTGCTAATGGGAATTAAAAAAATTAATTGCCCCTGTATTTCTTTCTAACACTAACTGCAATTTGTTTCTAACACGAACTGACATTACATGTGTGTTTTGTGTGTGTGCATGAGCAGGGGATAGCATTTCATGGATGTGTCTAGGTTAACAATTTAGAGCTCTAGGTGAGTTCTTTTTGGTTGCAAATTTGGTGTTCATCCCTATTTGGCATCTGGTTTTTCCCATCTGGATCTGGATTTCCCTTCTGGTGGAGCCAGGGCTGGATGTGGGAGTGGGTGAAAAGCATCTCCAAGAGTAACTTCCTGCACAGTGCAAGCTGGTGCAGGGGTGAGCTCTGCACCCAGGATGGGCAATGGATACAAACTTCACTGTCACCTCAAAAGCTCTGTGAGCTCCTTGCCTTTGAGCAGCACCCAACCAAGCCCTGCTCTTTCTACCTTTGATCCCCCCCAGTAAATAATGCAATTTTCCCTCTTTCCCATGAATTCTGGTAGCATTAGAGATTAGCACATGGAAAATTTAATGACCCCTGAGTTTTTATTCTCTTCTGCCAGTCTGAAGTTGATATATTCAGAAGTTTTAGTAACCTGATTTATTCCATTGTCAATAGAAGTTGTATCTTATCAATTTGTATTTTCAATATCTCCAAAAATGGGATCTCCTGTTTTTTTCCTATCTTATTTTTTATTAATTTACTTAATGAAAGATTGCAAAAAGGCATTTTGTACCACATAATTAATAAGAAGTCTCAAAAACTAGCTCTGAGACAACACTAAACAGATATTCTGGAGCTGTTGGAGTGATTCCACCAAATGCTACATCTAACCTACTTATTTGACATCTCTCTTTTGGACTGTGTTAATCTCCATTAAGTTCTTGTCTCTTTGTGCTATTTATTTCTAATTTCATTTTTATAATATATGGAATTAAATCAGATGATCATCGTTTTAAATCAAATATAGTTTGTTTTCAGTATCAGTCAAGGCCCTTTCCAAGAACACATTTAAATGCAGAGGGAATTCAGCTATTCATAACATGTTTGCTTCCACAAGCAAATCCTGCCAAGCTGAAGAAATGTGAGTTAAGCCATATGGTTTTCATAAAACATGGTGACTTGAAATTTATTTCCACTTTACACAACGAAAGTTCATGCCAAAGCACTGTGTGTGCAAAATTCAGCATCAGGAAAAGGTTGAGTGTAGGACTGCTGGTCTCACACTGCTTGGGTTCAGCATTTCTGAGGCTCAAGGTGAAGCTTTACAAAGTGCTAGTGGCAAGAAGAGAGAAGCCAACAGCATACAAGTTCCAAAAGAAAATTTTCTAACATGATTAGTGAATGAAGGTAAACACTTTTGATAGTTTAAATGTGAGATGTGTTAAATGATTCTCCAAAAGCAGGTTTAGACCTTTTTGAAACCATCAATTTTTTAGGGCCCCAAATAATGGTATATTTTTATGTGCCTTAACTCAAAGATTAAGACCAGAAAATGATGCTTCAGTGGGCTACAAAGCAGCCCAGCCAAAGGTGTGAAATGTTGTTTTTAGCATGAGTATGAGTATAAAAGGAAGCAATTTTTGTGTGTGTCAGGCTTCAAGGCATCTATTATAATGGACAGTTAAGAGTCCTATATTGTCCTCTCTATTCAGGTGCTGCAATTGGATTTAGAGTTCTCAGTTTCAGTTGTCTGAATTATGAGCCTCTCTAAGACTTCATATTTGAAATTTATTGTTCTTTAATGTTCCAGCTTTGAAGACAGAGTTTAAAGTCTAGAAAGGGAAATATTACTAATATTTTGGTTTGGCTGTTTGTATTTAAGGCTGCTTTCTCCAGGCTTCTTTCTGCAGTATGGTCAGAAACTGAAATCATTCTTATAAGACCTAAAATATTGGTGACATGTTTTTATTTCATAAGGAATGATGAAAGCCTGCAATCTCTCCCTATTGTTTTGGCCTCTTGCAAAGCTTGGCAATTTTTGCTTTGTTATAGTAATCCTACTTGCAAAGCACTTACAAAGACTGTTTCCTTTCTACATAACTAACAAAAAAAAAAGTGTTGCATTTTAGATTTCTCGAGGAAAATAAGTAAATACCCCGTTTATGCAGAGGCTGATTGTAAAAAATTTTTTCTGGAAGTAATCTGGCAGTAATGTCTTATGTTTCACAGTGCACTGCCCCCTGTGAAAAGTTGAGCCTATGCCTGAGGTTGACTCTGTTGGGGATCAGGACAGTGGGTCAGAAGAAACATACTGATCCAAAAACAATCTTCTTGTGAATTTGGTCTGTAAAACAGACTGTCTAATCTATGCATACTGATGAAAATTAAATCATAGAAGCACCTTTGATAGTCTTAATGAGAAAAAACAATCAATAAATCTCCTCTAGGAAGGGTTACAGCCTCTGTAAATGGGGTGGGGTCCCAACATAGCAGTAAATTTTTGTGTTCTTTGTCAGCCCCCTACATGCAAAATTCAAGTAAGGTTTGAATTATCCAGTGTCTCATAAGGCAATCAGACAATATAAGAATGAAAACTGTAGAAAATGTCACAGGAACATTAATAATTCTCAATGCAAAGGGTGTTTAAATAAAAATTATTAACAACAGACCAAGCACAAGGCACCCTGTGGGCAATGAGAACAAGCCATGAGGGCAGAGAGCTGCTTGCCCACCAGATTACCTCCCTCCACTCAGCTTTGAAAACAAGAAGTCCTGTGGGCCCCAGAAGTGAAGATAAAAGAAACAAAGCAAATTTATACCAATCAAATTAGTGTTTCTCAGGGAATTCCTGATTTTCCTGTGCACTGCTGTTTCAGGGGTGTGTGTGGTGAGGAGCAGTGTGCATGGCTCAGTGTGCCACTACCCTTCATTCCTGTGGTACAGTAAAATTTTTGTTGCTGAGCCATTGGTCAAGTTCAGACATTCTTAATGCATGAGTGCATCTTTGAAGGATTTTTTTTTTTTTTTTTTTTTTTTTGGCATGGTGTTTTGAGGCTATTTTGAAGGTTTAAGTTGATAGGAGTTGAGATCAACTCTAAAGTGACTAGTGGCAGCAAATGTGAGCAGGGAAACTGCTGAATTGAAAGAGAAAATTATCTGTGCTCTCTTCAACCCCTTCCCTTGCCAAACTCATAATATTGACAGGGAGTTTAGCTCTGCATCTGATACTAGGCTGGCACACAAACAAGGTGTTTATCTCTAAGAATTAGACTTGGTATTGGGCAAATTTTACCTGAGTATTTGGTCACCTGAAACTTTCTTCAAAAGTATTCAAAAGTGGAAGCATGAACCATTTATCTGTGCCACAAACATATAAACTCCCTTGGCAATATTTTGTATTTGATAACTTCAACTTTTAGACTTTAAAGCTTCTTATACTTTGAACCAGAATTTCTGACTTTGCCATAAAATAAAAGGTAATTTTATTTTAATGCCTAGGGACAATGTTTTCTCTTAGCACTACAATTCCATGATAGTATAGCTGTTAATTTTTTATAGTCTTCTCTCTTATCCCCAAATTTATCTTCTTGCAGTTTATTGGGTTTTGGATATATATATTTTTTAAAATACCAAACATTTATATACATCTTTTGAGTTGACTATACAGATTTCTGATTGTTCACATGCAGGCATCACATTCTACTTGACTGTAACTGATATGCTTCTTTGGTCCTGCAAATTGCAAAATTGCAAATACAAAGCTGGTATTTCCATTTGTAGAACAGCCTGAACTGGAATTGGACGGCTGATGACCACAATGTCATTTTGCATCCTTCCTTTCCTGAATAGATGAGAAGTTATTTTTTCCTTTGCTGTCTCAACAATTTGTTACCAAAAGGAAGCTGAACTGCAACTTGATGCCACCTTGTTAGAAGGTTTCTTCTCCCAACAAAAACTGGCTTCCCTCCAGTATGCATTATCTATGTATAGATTACACTGGAGAGTAAACTTCAAACTACGATTTTCTGCTGCTTCACAGAAGGAACTGTCTCTCTACAAAACAATTCACTAGCTGCAGAACAGTGTCCTTAGGTCACTAAAATAATCTGGGGACTTTAAAGTGGCCTGCAATGCAAAGCAAACAAGAGCATAGATGCTGATATGTTACCCAAAGTGAAGCTGGAAAGATCAACTGTTATTCATACATTTCTAGAGATAAACTTCGTCCTCTTTTCACAGCCAGGTGAGCTCAGAGGAAATGGGTGAGCTCAGAGGAGAGGACTGCTCCTCTAAGGGCATGTCTGACACTTGTATTAGCAAGGACAGAGAAAAGCAGATACAAGAGGGGCCTTTTGCCCATTTTTTTCCCTTTCTAGAGGGTCCTGCCAGCTGAGCAGAAGGATGCTCTTCACACAAGCCATAATCAAACAGGAGCCAAGCCAGACAGAGCCAATGCTCAGGGTTTTGGCTGGAGTCCCTCGAAGTAAGTTTTCTGTGGAGGAAGCTGCTGCTGTTGCTCTTTGGCATGGATCAGTCATGGCTCTGTTTTCACTGTCCTTGGGCACATCGTTCTGAAGCTCTCAGTGCTCCTGGTACCACATGAGTAAAGCAAACACCACACTGCATGCTGGCTTGTGTGGGTTCTGCACGGCAGCAAGCACCAGTGGTGCAAAGATCCAATTCTGTCCAAACCATAAAGAAATGGAGCTTCAGGGGCAATGCACTGGTGAATGAGTTTGTGCATCCATCTCCCAATGGGACCTGTGACTAGCTCTTTAATTTGCTGGCCAATATTAACTGTAGAGGACAAGAGATCTAAAATACATGAAATTCCTAAGAGTTATGTAAAGGTCAGCCTTTGTGGAAGAAAGCTTATGCTGATGAGAACACTGCAAAATGTTTTCATCGCCCATTAGACAGGGAAACAATTTTTTCTTCCACATCCAAACCCATGTAAAATTAACATTCACACTGTTTACAGATTGCCTAAGCAAAATTTATGTTTTTTAATCAATCCCAGTAAATTTTAACCTTCCAGATGGTACCGAAATATTAGGAATATTTGGCTTGTCCTCCTCTTTCACAGATATTTGGAGTCTGTGTATTTATCCAGCCCCAAAGAGCGTGGAGCTCTGTCAGTGGCAGCCCGGGGTGTGCAGGGGATCCTGTGCTGTGCAGAGCAGGCTCTGTGTGTGAATCAGTGAGCACCCACACGTGGGGGGAAGCTCTCTGCTGCTGCACTGCCTGTGATTCAGCTGCACAGTCTGCTCCATCCTTTATGCATCTCCTGTCAATTGAAATCCTTCGCAGCACTGAGGACTTCTAATCCCATTATTTGTGATTCAGCCTTGCTATGAAGACAAACATTCCAAGCCCCTAAAAGCTAACTGTGATGAAAGCCTAAATACTGTGAAACAAGAAGACATTATTAAATTTGTTGGTTTTTTTTAGAGAATCACTCTCTGTATAATCCCTGTGTGTAGTGTTCTTCATGTTGTGTGGAAAGAAAATAATTCAGTGTTCATTTAGGTAATTTCAAACACAGGTCTTCTCCCCTGTATGCAATGATTATTTTTCATTCTACCTCATGCAGTTTTGCATCTGCTCCTGGTATGGGACAACCAGTCTGGACTGACCAAATTAATCCTGGCAGAGGATAAGCCTGAAGAAATTACTTGCTTGTCTCAAAGAAAGATAATGAAAAAAAACTTCAAGAAGTACTTGTTATCTGCCACTCCTCCACTGGATAAGACATATTAGAAATGTTGCAAAACAAGTTACTCCTTTTGTGAGGAGGAGAATTAACGAATCTTAGTGTCCTAAACACTCAGGTGACAAATCCTTTTTCCTGCTAAGACTAACCTCTTTCACTATGGAAATACCCAACACTTTAGAACCTGATGGTTATAAAGTGCTTTCCACACTTCCACATCCCCTCTCATGCGCCTGAAAGTGTTTTCCAGATGCTTCTTGAGCTCTGTCAGGCTCGGTGCAGTGACCACTGCCCTGGGGAGCTGTTCCAGTGCCCAGCCACCCTCTGAAGGGATGAAGAACCTTTTCCTGATATCCAAACCAAACCAACTCCCCTGACACAACTTCAGGCCGTTCCCTGAGTCCTGTCACTGTCACCACAGAGCAGAGATCAGTGTCTGCCCCTCCTCTTCCCCTCAGGAGGATGCTGTAGCTGCAGTGAGGTTTCCCCTCAGTCTCCTCTTCTCCAGGCTGAGCAGACCAAGTGACCTCAGTCACTCCTCACACGACTTCCCCTCAAGGCCCTTCACTACCTTTGTTCCCCTCTTTTGGATGCTCTCTAATGGCTGAATGTCTTTCTTACATTGCAGGGCACCAAACTGTCCCCAGGGCTCAGAGCAGAGCAGGACAGTCTCCCCCCCTGCCTGGCTGGTGATGCTGTGCCTGGTGGGCTCTCACACTTTGGAGAACGCCACCATCACACACAGAAAATGAGGATACTTCCCACTGCTCAGGAGAGCTACAAATGTTGGGGTGCATGTTGAAGGAGTGGGTGCCCCAGGACTTCAGGAGCCAAGAAGAGACAGAAATCTGTGTTTCCACATTTCCTGACCGAGTGCCAGAGCTGCTGGCGGGGCTGCAGTCGGAATGGGGGCTCGTGTGCCTCAATGCCCGTGGGGATGGCAGCAGAGGTGAGAGTGAAGTGCCTCTCTCCCACCCTTCTCCCTCTTCCCACAGATGATTTGCATCTCAATAGGAGTTTGCTGAAACCCTGTGTATAATCTGAACTTCCTGCACATTGAGGAATAGAGATCTTTTTCACATAGGAAGGAGGTTTAGCCTCATCAATTTCATGTGGCTACATCAATTTACTCCAGCCAAAAATCTAATCTACTCCTTTCAGCTGTTTAAAATAAAGAACTTTTAACTTTTCTTGTTGCATAAATGAAAGAATTACAGTGAAGCAATCTCAGAGTCAAAACATTTTTTACTCAATTTATTCTGCCAGAAAACACCTTGTTCAGAAACCAGAGGTATATGGTATTCCAAATATTTGAAGAAATAGCTATTCCAGTGTTACTTGCAGAAAAGCCTTATGAAGATCCAGGGCAATTTTGATTATAGAACCACAGCATTTAATGACACTCATCAAAGAGTTATTTTTTTAATCCACTCCAGGAACTACGGGAGACATTTTATACTTCCATGTGAAAGCCATTGTCTCTCTACTACAAATTTATTTAATTGCAGTTCACACTACAAGATGTTTTGTCCTGCTGTTTTTGTTCTGCTCTGGTGCCTAGCAATCTCGTTTATATTTAGGGACCTCTGGGACAGCTAGATTTGTAGGAAAAATCTGTTCCTATGTGTATTTGGATCTAAAACACTGCTCATGATCTTCTCTAGTCTATTAATAGCTCAAAAGTACTTCAAAAGGTGCCAAAAAAAGCAAGTTTGGATAATCTGCATTTATACAACTTTCAACAGGATCACTTCCAGTCATCTTTTTTTGGGAATTCAAAATTATTTTAATATTTCTAAACTACTAGCAAAAATAAACACAGTCATTAGTATAATTCTTTTGAATATTCTTTAGAATAACTTCTGATCAGTTAGCCTAGTCTCTTCATTGTTTAGTACTTCTCTCATGAGGTAACCTATGCAAATCTTAGCAGTGATGAGTCAATATTTTCTTCTAAATTGTTCATTAACTTGAAAAATTAAGACAAAACCCAGTCCATTAAAGAGCTTACAAGTATTGCCCACTCAATTTTCTCTTCGTAGTTGTGTTTCAAAATAAATACACTAGCAGGCAGGTGTGCAATTTATTTTATATGTCTCCTTTCTAGAGAAAACTGTTTTTTTTTCAGGGGTACTACTGCTATTTTGTTGAATTATTTTAGTAAGACACAAAAAGTATTAGTATTTCAGTAAAGTGCATAACAACTACAAAATCTCATTTAAAGTATCAACAAAAACATTGAAGCAAATCATATCAGACAGGCTGATAATTATAGTATAGTCACAAAGAATTTAATTAGAATTTCAGCATTCGATAGTTAACTACTAGGATATGAGCAGATGATGGTCTAATTTGACTTTGTTTTACCTTGGAAATTCTTTATCTGCAGAGAGCACTTCCCCAAAATAATCAGTGTATTTTACAAGTTTCTCATTTTTTATTCAAAGTAGAGAAGTGAACTGAATTCTCCTAACATACATGAACATAAATAATACTGTAAGTTACAGAGAAATTCAGATTTTCCACTGATGAACAAACATGCATTTTTATGTATACATGCACAAGGAAAAGACCTGTTTATTGGATTAAATGTTGGTTTGAATATTTCTGAATATAGTTTGTGTCTCATAGGGCAGCTGCACAAGGCATACCACAGATCAGCTTTCCCCTGTGTTATTCATATTTTATAAATTACATGACCAAGTGTGGTTGAAAGTGATGTCATGGTAAAAAAAAAAAAAATAACAAACTACAGAAAAGTGCAAAAGTGCAACGTGCTTTATACTGACACAGCTGTATCCATGCAGTGGTTCATTCCACTGCACAGATATACAGGTTATACATTTTTCAAGTTATAAAGGTGAAGAAGCTGAAAACTCTTCTAATTTCCTCATATGCAGAAGCTTCAGTAGAGTTCTTAATATTACAGAGACAAACCCTAATGCAAGAAACCACACGGTGATTTGAAGAAGTTTTGAATTGAAATTTTTATGGTTTAATCATGGATTGTCTTCTGTCTTAAACCTGTTACATCCTGGGACTGAAGGAAGAAATACAGCTGATTTTACACTCTGGATCTGCAAGAACCATCCAATCTTTGGATCTGAAAGCCAGGAAATGCTTGTAAATATCTATATTCTCTGTCTTCCTATATTATTCCTGAAGTATAAAGATAATGCCTCCAAAGACTTTCTGATTCTACTTCATTCCTGAAAGCCCACTCAATTTATTTAACATTTGTAACTTTAAAACAACCTATTTATTCAGTTCTGGAAGTAGCAAAATCTACTTTGATAGCAAAAGGCTAAAAGCCACCATTATTAATGTCAGAGTCCCACATGGATGCAGTTTAGTTGAAATTGATGGAACAATGAGAGGAAAGAAGATGCTGCCATTAACAAGAGAAAGAGTATTTGTACACTGTTTTTTTTTTTTTAGAACAGACAATGCCCACCTTTCTCACCAAAACTGAGTCCATGTCTACAAATAGCTTCTGTAAAAGGAATGGGACATCTGGGGTTATTTCAGGAGTGTCCACCTGTACAATGTAATAAAAATAATGGTAGATTTCAATCAGAGTGAAAAATGCTTCTGACAGTTTACAGAACATGAAGTACTAAGTAGTAAAACTTTGCCTTGGTGTGTGATCCTTGCTAAAGCTGGACTTGAGTGAGGATTGTACTGAATAATTTCAATGGACAGCTTTAAGAAGCTTTTGATGAAAGATGGATATGAACACAGGGATTTATATACTACTGTGTATGTTACAGTGTAGAAGAAAAATTCTCTGCCAAAATAGGGCCATTCACGAGGATTTTTTTTTTTTTTCAGAAACAAGATAAACAAAAATGAAATGACAAATCATGAATCTGGGCCACTGCATTTTGTTCTTCCAGGGTGTTTGTTATTTTACCTTGTTTACTCCCCTTTTCATATACTAATCTTGTCTCAAGTCAAGCAATATCTTTGATCTTGTGCTGTGTACACAAAGCTTCTGTCTTGTTGGAAGGCTACATATTATTAAAATTGCAGCAAACTCAGTGGCCACACACAGACTAGGTGTTATTGTAGATATTCTCTACTGCCACTATTGGCTAAAAAGTGCTGGACACAGTGATTCCAAAAGAATTATGCCATATGACAGGTTAAAAAGCAGAAGCTCCAAGGGTCTGTGTGACATCCATCTGTGGATATCCAGATATCTGTGTGGCTCCAGGTAGATTGCAGACAGAGGAGTGTTTTGCCACAGGTACAGGTTATGCTGTCTCCATGCAGGATGAACTAGGATCCTGGAATGTATTCTAAAAGTTTGGGGCCTGATTAACCAAGTGCCAAAAGATTCACATAAGTAAATATTGTTGTTTAGTAGAGCTGGCATTTGAAGTGTTTTCTACAGGTACATGACTTTTATTTCCTCTTGAAGTTCTAAGAATAATGTTATTTTTCTGTCTCTTGTTTGTGACGAAAATTCCTACGGATACACATATTTTTTTCCAGTATTTTCCATTCTTGCAAGTGTAATAAAACAAGAAATATAGAATGTAAGACAAATAGATGTAATTTAAAGGAATTTGATTTTTTTTCCATCTTGTTTAGTCAACATAATATAAGGCAGGTTACTGAAGGCAAAATAGATTAGAGAGGCAAAGGCAGGAGGATGATAAACCCACAGAGTTTGCCTTCAGATTGGCTGTCAAGCAGTGTATCTGGACTGCCTGACAGGTTTTTGATTAAGGTGGACTCTAATGTCTTATTCTCTGTCTCAGAGGGGGCAATTTGCAGAAAGAACTAGTAATCTTTGCCTTCTCTGTCACTTACCTAGCACACTTCACAGGTTTTTAACACTCCGAAATTGTACTGTTTAAAGAATAGGACAGACAATTGTTTAGCTTGTAGTAGCAGGAGTTTCAACATACAACGGTGAATATCCGTACAAAATAACTATCTGCAGTCATTGTTGTCAATGTCCTTGTCTCTGGGCTGTTCAAGGCTCCAAACACAAACTGCAGTTTGTCATGGCAAAGTGCCTCAGCAACATCCTTCCCAGAATGAAAACCAGCTTAGCCTGTATTGTAAGATGCATGTTTACACACATTGAACATGACTGCTGGTCCCTGCACACTGTAAGGGTCTTGCCAAAACACAGATATCACCTTGTGAGGTGAGGATCTGAGCCCATGAGCTGGTACCTCTTTGGAGGTGAATGAGGACTCAGAAGCACAGAGAGTATTAGGAGTGCCTGAGGGACTGGTGTACCTGGGCATGTCTTCAATTAGTTAAAGTACATGAAAAAATCATTAAGTTGCCTGGTAGGAGTTCCAGATGCTCCTGTACGCTCTCTCCAAAAAGGGCATTAGGTGTTTAAGGAGACTGTCAGAGCCTGCCCTTTATTGACAGACCAAGCTTTCCATGCTTCTCCCAGCACTCAGGATTAGGAGAGTTGAAAGGGTACATCTTTATTTATTCCCTTAAGCATTAGACTGTGAGTTTGCCTAATCCCTCTAGGAGCTGCTGATGCCGTCTGTCACCAAGCCTTGTCTTGCAACATGCTCCATGTTCCTCATCTCCTGTGTAAACAACATTTTTAGCACAATATGTGCTTTAAGTTGACATCCAACTAGCTTTAATTGGTGTTCCCTTCTCTTTTCAGAGAGTTGACTTTACTTTATCAATTAATCACCTTATCAATTGGTTAGTAAATCAATCACTTTCAGGGTTTTGTAAATCTCAGCAATATGTGCTTGATCCTTTCCATCTGAAACTGGAAATCCCAGACTTTTTAGCTGTTCCTTGTATTGTTCCTTGTGGTTGATTTTACATTGTTTTGACCATTTTGCTCGCTCTCCTATGTGCTTGTTTGATCATCACTAGTCCAACTTGTGGTAGGATAACCAAAAGTACATGCATTACTCATGATGTAATTACACCAAGACTTCATCTCAATACCATTCTTGGTGATACCCAACATTTTTGAGCCATGTATCTACTGCTGCACCATGACTCCATGGTTTCAGAGAGCTGCCAGTGGTGGTACCATAATAATAAATAGAAAAAGTCAGATAGAGTATGTACTGTAGAACAAAACATACACTCTTTGGCACCTTGCCTTCAAGGTGGTTTGACTTCATTCACTAGCTGTAGAGATTTATTTTCCCTTTTTGATAATTTACAAATAGGTCACATTGTCCAATTATTTGGGATGAAATAAATTTATCAGGGAAGTAGAATATTCCTTTGAAGGGACATGATCTGATTCACCGGGTTCTCCTAGGGCTAGGAGAAGGGGGAATTGTTTTCCATTTAATTCTGTTCATTCTTTCATGAAACTCCAGATTACTGCTTTCTTTTCTTCCTGTCCACCAAGAGCAGGACATGTAAATTTATTCCTCAGTAAATCAGTGAAGGGCTGCCTGATTTGTTGGCAGCGTGAAAGAGGATTGATGGTGTGGGACAAGCAAAATGGAGGGAAAAGGGAACTTTCCTGATTCCTAACAAAACCTATTTTAAATCAATTGTGTGAGGAACAGTAAAGGTTTGTAAGAAATGTTAAGCCAAAAGCAAGGAGATATTTACTGCATTGATACAACTAAAGGGGGTTTCTCCTGGTGCTGGTCTGTAGGGAAGCTGCACTTCTCCTGCTCCTGTTATTTGTACCCTGCAAACAAGGCTGGTTGTGTTCTGCAATGACTGGAGAGTGACTCACCTCACTGCATGTTTTGAAGTCAGCCCGTTATGCCACCCTGGTTCCTCAGTGCTCAGAATACCCAGACGCAATTCAGGCAATTTTTAACATTGAACAAAGATCAGAGCAGCAGGAAGAAAGAGAGTAGAGCTGACTTTGTCAAGCACTAGTGAGGGGCAGCATTAGAATCAAAGTAAAAGCATTTACCATTGGTCAAGAGTGTGCTCATTACAGCTGTTACAGAACTCCTGAAAACAAGTGTGCTGTTACCTTACTTTAGTTATTTATTTGTCAAAAAGCAATGAGATACGGTTAAATAAGAGTTACAAAGAGTAACAAAAAGTAAAGTAAAAAGCAAAAACTTACCATTTTATACATGTAAGCCAAAAGTCATTTGATAACATTCCAGCTTTGCAAACTTTTTCTCTATATACTTACTTGTAAGTTAGGTGTTTTCCACCTCTTGCTAATTCTGTGCCAGTACAAACACATTGCAAGATTTTGCCTTATAGGATCTGGTAATGCAAACCATAATTTCAGATTGAGCACCTGATATTAGATTTCCAAACCTGCATGTTGAACAGTGTGCTATTCAGGGTATATTTTATAAAAAGAAGGCAAATGGAATTAACTGTCATTGAAGGCAAGTAAAAGTAAATTAACTGTCATTATGAACAAGAGCAAAGAATTAAGATTTTACCATGAAAAGAGAGACTGTAGTCCTTCCCACTTACCTCTATGCACATAACTGATACACCCACACCCTCAGGCTGATCTCTTTAGGTTCCCCCATAGATCAAGGTACTTTAAAGGGTCAGTTTAGGTGTGAGGTGGGCTGCATCAATCCCTAGTAGTGACTAAGCTCCTAATTTTGGCCTAATTCATCTGGGCTTTTCCAAAGAGGAGTACTTGTGAGAGCAGAAAAAAAAACTGCTTTGAGTTCCTAAGTAGATCATGAAAATCATAATGACAACACACATTGTGCTGTCAAAGAAAAATGAGGCATTAATCTAGTTAGGTGATAGACTGAAAAATATCTCTCTTTTGAAACATTGTGAAAAGTAGTGGTTTCAGAGCCTAAGAAGCTGGGAAGAGTTTTAGGGATGTGATGATCCTAATAGCAGCACAGAAATTTATGTTATTGAGAAGCACATCTTACATGAAAATAAGGTAGTCTTGAACAGAAAAATATTCACACGAGGGACAGAAATCTTCAAAGGGAGAAATGCAACTTGTTCCCTGCACAGTCTCAAGTTTGACATCATGGAGGGCAAGGCAGAGCCCTCAATCTGAGTCAGAGATCTGCTTCACTTGCTGAGTGTCTGGGTGAATATGAACCCTGGATATAACTGCAGGATGTGGATTTCTATAGTCTGTCTTGAAAAGGACAGAAAGAAAGCATATCAGCCTGTCCCAGAGCTAAAGGCACAGTGTACCGCTGTAATTATTAACTTGTATCTTCAATGCACTTTCCTGGTTGCTGTGGGTTACCACCTGTCAGTTGGCTATTTTATCAGCCAGGGAATAGAAACAGAGCCCCAAGCTTCGATTATTTTAGCATTTTCTTCTTTTCAGGTCTTGCTTTTATTATCCACTGGGTGACCATAAACAGCTGACAACACTGAAATGGCTCTGCTGGCAGTTTTGTGGCTTTTTAGCATAAAGAAAACACCCTATTCTCTGCTTCTCCTGTTCCCTGTGTGTGACCAGGCAGATCCTGGTAATTTTGGCCATGTTGTAGCTCCCACTTTTGCCCCATTGCCTTGCTGAATCTGCAAGCTCTCTGCTTTATCCAAGCAAGTACAGTCTATGTCCCTATTTCATAGGCTTTGATGGATGTTTGACAAAAACATCTCCGACCCAAGTCCTCTTGCAGGTGGATCATGCTTCATCTTGCAATGCAAAAGCCAAGGTGACAAACTCTACAGAAAGTGGTGCCCTTGCACAATAACTTCTGTGTGCTTTCATGTATTTTTTCCTGGTTTTGCTGCCTTTTTGGCTGATTTTCTCTTTTAATTGTACTTTACTGAGTTTCAGCTCACCCCTGACATTTGGATTTGCTCAGCTGTTTCATTGGACACTTGAGCAAGATGCAGCTTGTTGTCACTGCCCTCTTCATTTCCATACTCTATAAGCAATCACAGCATCTCTTTGATAATGTTGCCCAGCTGCTCAGAGGTTCATTTCAGATCACTTGAATTTTTTTCTTGGTTTTTTCTGGCTGCTCAGTGCTATCTGTCCCAGTTCTTTCTATCACACAGAAAAACTCAACTTGGCAAATTTTGCTCAGATGTTTGGGATGGTGAACTGAAAGTAAGTGGAGATAAAGGGGCTGCCCCCATTGGTAATGAGACCTGGGGCTCTGAATGTCTCTGAAGGAGAGACACAAAAGTGTTAACACAATGCCAGTATCAGCATCTTAACTCAATGTGTTGTCCTGCCACAGAAAGAATGGGAAATTCTTAGTGTAGATGTAAGTATAGATCATTCTCTATTCCCTTCTACACTGTTCCCACACTGATCTATGAAAAAACTAAAGAAGGACCCAGAAGATAGCATTCCTCTTCCTTAGGACTGCAGTTTGCTCTGTGCTTACATAGATTATGCAAATAATAGATGTGCTAATTGATAACGCAAAATTTCCATCTTTGTGTGCAACTGTCTCTGTGCAACCCTCCATTACCCTGAAGCAATTTTATTCACCAGGAAATTTACAATTACCTGTAATTGCAGGAAGCATCTTAAGTTTTCAATGTGAGAGTGAGAACCAGCTGTAATTCCTGACTGCAGTTACAAATATTCAACCTTTTCACCTGGGTAACAGCTTCAAATAAAAACTCTCAACAGTGTTCTGATTTAAGCATTTCTTTAAATACTTTGAGTTCCATTACAATTTTTTCAAGAATCACAATTCATACTATGAAAAAAAAATGGAGAAGATTAGTTTTTAAAATGCCTGATGCAAATCAAACCCAGCTCCTTAAGCACAGACCAGTCACTGTAAAAACATGCAGCATAAAAATACCAGATACAAGAAAAAAGTGAAGGACTGAGGCAAGCCTACAGCCTGTAGCAGATGTAGTTTAATTTTGTAAATTCATATTTTTCTAAACCATAACTTCTCATAATTTCTGTCATGTCTTTCATTGGAGCTCAACTTTCTATTCCACATTTCAGGGTGCCATCTGGGATCAGAAATGTTGTGCTGTGAGCCAAGGGAAACCAATTATTTGGGTGTATAGGTAATCAAACTACAGTCACCTGAACCTCTCTCTGCATCTCAGTCCTTGAGGGCTACTCTTTCACCCTGCAGATGTGCTGACAGACCAAAGAACTCCTCTGATACAGAATCAGAGGATCATGAAGTAGGAAAAGATCTCTAAGATCCTGAAGTCCAGCCATTAGCAAAGCATCACAATGTTCACCACTAAACCCCAAGTCATTATGTTATAGAGATCCAGAAATGTCACTCTGTGTGAGTGGCACATGAGGGAACTCTGACTCCCCTTGTCTCCACAGAAACATCCCCATCTTCATTTCCAAGGCTGTTCCTCAAGGAGCACAGTCAGGAGCTCTGTCACAGCAGCTTCTGAATTCTCCCAGGCTGTCTGAGATGAGCTAATTAAGCATCTACAAAGCACAATACAAAGAGAGCTGATGGGGGATGCTCGAGGAGGAGACATCTTTATTCACCAAAGAGGCGTGAAATGCGTATGAGAAAGGTTCCTAAAGCAGCCTCAGTCAGTCAGTTTGTGTAAAGTAAATTGATTAAACATTTGGATGCAGAGATAGTTGGTAGCAAAGCTGATGCACATAGTCTTGCCATTAATCTGGTTCCAGCATTTCACTGACACTAAGGCTATGTCTGATGGTGGGAGAGCATTTTAGAACTTGTGGAACTGTACCTGGTTCTTCTCTACCTGCTCAGCTGACTTGGGAAGAATATAATTCCTGATCCATAATTCCATTTTAAATTTTCTTTTAACAAATTAAGTAGCCAATGAGCTGCTGTTTGGCATGTTCTCTGAGGGTCAAGGCTAATAAGAAGCATGACTTGAGAGAGCAGCACTATTCAGTACCTTTCATGCATTGGCTTTCCCTCATTCTAATTACAGGCAGTCTCCATTCCACAAGTCCTTTTTGGTGGCACTAGTACAGTTTGAATCACACTTTGTTTCCAACAAATGGTTTTAAAACTGAATTTTTGTTAAAATATTTGTGTGGATCTCAATAAAAAATCTTATGGTACAGTGTGGCTATACAATGCCTTTATTCATTGTGATGATTGTCAAAAAAATGCTTCATCCCATATTATTGTTACCAGTGACAGATTTGTGTTGACAGTGGTGCAGGCTGTGAGCAGCTGCACTTCCTTCTAATATACATGATCAGAGACTGACAAGTTAATTTACATCTTTTAAGCAATATGTAAAATTTATCATAATATAAGATCTACGACTTGCTATTCATATTGTCTCACAGAAATTGTTTATTCTGTAAATAAAACTATGTTCTTGAACCAGAGGGAAATCCTTAAGAATGCTTTGAATGGTTACATTTTGGGCTTTCAGAACAATACTGTAGCAATCCTATGGAGGAATTGACTGAGCTTTTAGGAACGTTTGTGTTGGTGAGGGGTACAGTCTGATCTGCTGAATTTGCTCTCTTTGTAGAGGATGTTCCTTTCCTAGGATACCTCATGCCTGGCAGAAAAAGCATTGTATATGCTTGGTCCAGCTTGTTTGGGCTTTTGAAATCCTGATGAATGAGAAGCTACATTTCTGCTTTTTTCACCTAAACTCTGAAAGGCTTTCCCTGATGGTGTGCTTAGCTGTCCCTGCCTTTATGGCACATTCCTGATCTTTTTGAGTCTTCTCCTTTTCCATACCTGCTCTGAGGGGGTTGGTTTAGGTGATGTGCCTTGAATGACAGAACTCTTAGAAAATGATCAGAAGATGCAGAATAACTGGTGAGAGAACCCAGCTGGAGAGACAAGGAGTCAGACATTAGGAAGTTTTAGGTGTTCCTGAGCACTGGTAGGGGAGCTCTGCCCTGCTGTCACAGGGGATGGCTTGCACCCTCTGTTATCCAAGTTTCAGTCTGTCTGTGCCCCTTTTACCTTTTCTCCCTGGAAAAGTCCTTTTAATCAACCCTCCCTTATTTTTCCCTAAGTTAATTCTCTCCTTAAACCCCTTTGCATTCCCTTTCTCTGCCTGCTCCTCCCCAAAATCCTGATCAGCTGTAATATTACTTGACTGTGCTTGCAGATAGCTCTTCTCCTATTTTCCATTTTCATTTTAAATGGAAATTCTCTGGGGCAGTGACCTCCTTCAATTTGTGTCCATAAAGCACTCTGGGGATCTATTCTTGAATAACATAAAACACAACAATGATAAATCTGACTGCTAATGATATAAGCTTAAGGAGCAGGTTTGCTTTACTGCTGGAAGGCAGATCACAGACAGTTCACTCTTTTGCTACTGCTGCCACAATCCCATTTTCTATTGCAAAACACAGAACCAAAGATCGAAATTACATATTGAGTCTGGAGTCCTTTTTATATCAGGAGAGCTAAACCCTTTAGGGGAAAGTTGTGTCAGGGAAATTGCCCCAGCAAAGAGTAGTAATAGAATAATGATGTCAATGTACTAAACAGATTTGTGAAGGAATTAAACAGTATGTGCTGATTTTTGTTTAGATATGTGTGTCTCTGTCTTGCTCTTGCAAATTAGACAGAGCTGTGCTTTAACATCTGAGGGCAGATTTGGGAAACTCAATTATACAGAAATCAAACTATTATGCAGCTTTTTTCATCAGTTTCATATTGCATTTCCTGTTGCTAAGATGGGATAACTTGCCAATGCAGCAGAGAAATTAGTACTGTTCTAGAGTATTATTGAGCATAAAGTTCTGGAAATGTAGAGAGGTTATTACTCCCTAAATAATACCAAATGGATCTGCCAACGTATATGCCCATTTCTTCTGAACTAAAAGGCTAAGCCTTCTGATCATGTTCTTCCTTAAATGTATTTAGAAACCCAAGAGAAGCTCTTCAGTAGTCCACCATGTTCCCTATGGATTAGCATAAATAGTTTGCTAGAAACTTCTAACTTTAATGTCAGTTGTTTACTGTCACATAGTCATGTATTTATCATAAAAATCAGGCTTAAGAAAGAAAAATTATAAGCAAAAGAAAGAACTTGTTTAAAATGTTTTTTCTTTTTCTTCAGCACTAGTTAGAATCCCCCAAACAATCGCTTACTTATTTTAAATGAAATAGATGAGATCTGATTTGTCAAACCGTAGAAATGAAACTTTTAGAACTATATTCCAGATCCTTGAATAATAATGGTGTCACATCAACTTAGAAAAAATAAAATTAATTCTTTTCTATTGTACAGATATATGGCAAAGTATCAGTCTGGTTTTTTTGTTTTTTTTTTTTTTTTTTAATTCTAGGTGCTTTGAAGTATGTGTTTTCACTGAATATTATTTTCTCTATTTTTCTTCTCTCTTTTCATAGTTCATCAGTGACAAATGTAATTGAAAACAAGTTAGAAGACATCATTCTATGCTACAAGCTAGGATCTTTTTACAAGTAGCTGTTGAACCTTAACACTTCTGGTTTGTGCAGCAAATTGAGAGTTAGATTACATTTCTTTCAGTTTAAAAAAAAAAAGAAAAGGTGGTTTTGTTGCTTCTTTCACTGTTGCGGATTATTGTAGGAGGGAAATTAACCTCCCACCACACCTCATTTCTTATTTTCTTAAGCTTTCCAGGCCTGATTCACTGCTGTATGACTTCAGTTTTAAGAGCTGTTACAATGGGAGTGCACAGGAAGGAGTGCAGCTGGAGTAGCACCATGGAGAGTCAGACCCATTATCTTGGCAAGTGACTAATCCCACGCTCCACAGCACAGCCTTTAAAACATCAAACTTCTTATTCAGGAAATAACTTTCTGCTCAGCACAAGTGCTACTCACCTGAGCCTTCTGCTCTTTGTTTTCTGAGACAGCTATACTCAGGTTTACTTAAATAAAACAGAAATACATAAATTCCAGAGGTAAAAAGTTCACGCCTAGGAAAAGTTGGCCATTTCACAGAGCCCAAGCAGAATGGAAATGGGGAATCATCAGTGATCTGTGACTGAGTCCAAAAATGGACTGACCAAACTATTGTGAAGAAGGGCTATTTGTGTTTGCCCATGGAATGAGACAACACTCCTGCTGAAATTCAGTACAGAGAGATGCAAAATCCTGCTGCTGTGAAGGAATTCTCTGGCTGGTGGAAGCAGCTCTGCCCCAGGGGTCCTGGTGAGCAGCAAGCTGAGCATGAGCCAGCCCTGGCAGCAAAGGTGCCAACAGCTCCTGGGATGTGAGAGCAGAATCAGAATCCTGGATTGGAGTGATCATCCACCTGTACTCAGCACTTGTTACACCACACTGCATCCTGCTTTGGCCTCCCAGAACAACTCATCCCTAATCTGCAGCAAATCCAGCAGAATATTGTCGATATGGAAATGGGGATGAAGCCCTGACAAGAGACTGAGGGACTTGGGCTTCTTCAGACTCCAGAAGAGACAACTTCAGGGCGCTGGACAGCAGCCAGCCTGTACCTGCAAGGAAGAGCAGACAGAGGCTGGCTCTTCACAATGGTGCCTCACAGGAGGATGACAGACAGTGGGATTAAGGAAAAAAAGAGAGATTCAGGCTGGGTAAAAGTAAAATCCTTTTGCTCTGTGAGGATAGTGCAGCAAGGGGACAGACTCCAGGGGAGATTGTGCAGTCCCCATCCCTGGAGATTTTCAAGCTCAAAGTGAACAAAGCTCTAAGCAGCCTGAGCTGACCTCACATCTGATCCAACTTTGACTGGGAGGTTGGACCAGAGACTGCCTGAAGTCACTCCACCCCTAAAGGACTTGTTCTTGATCCTACAGAAGCAACAGTGGTGAAGAGTAAAGAAGTGTCCTATAGATAGCTTCTAAAACTGTTGAAATGCCAGATCTTGTATGAGGGTAAAATAACATCCTATTTGAACACAAAAATACTGTTAAACTTCCCTCTCCCTACACAGTATTAAGCTGTTCAGTGATTTTTGTGTTTATAGCAGTATTCAGGCCATATGGCCATTCACAATGAAGGCTGAAATATTTGAGTATCACCAGTATCACAGGACAGAACCAATGCATAGGTCAGTACCCTATTTCTGATTCATCACCCTATTGAATTATTGCCATTTTGTAGTGCTTTAGGAAAGAATGTCAAAGCTTCCAAATTCCACCACGTAAGAAAATCTGTCTCTGTTTTATAAGTTTATGCATGAGTCTATGAATTTTCTCTATCCAGATGGATTTTTTACTTGCTTGCACACATAAAAGGGATGGAAACAAAAAAACCCCATGATTCCAAATGTACTGACAAAGGTACTCCAAACTATATTGGGAAAAGCACCTGCTTTTTTCTCTAAGGAACAAATAACCTAACTTGTAGGGCAAGAATCAATGTCACAAATGGCTTTCTTTTTTATGTTTGTGTGTTGAAATAGTTTCAGTTTTTAACAGAACAAAATTGTGCGAAACCAGCTAGATTCCTTCTTACATTTACATAAAAAAGTTGTAGTTTTATAGAGCATACAGCTGTAAAAATACTGATAGAACTCAGGATTGAATTTATTTATTTCTCCTGGCCTTTCCCAAATGAGACTCCTTTTCTATTCTCCTAGTTAAATAAATAGAGACTCAGGAGAGGGAAAGAGCACATTACTGCATCCACTGTGGAGGTCTGGGCACAGCCCTGGGGCTGAAGCCCTTCCCATGCCACCTGCATTAGTGTTCACCTTTGGATAAACTGTGTGGTCATGGAAACTGGGGGGCAACTGGTGTCAGTGCTGCTAATTTTTAAAAGCTTTGCTCCTCATGGATCTATTGCTCAGCAGAGGGATAAGAAGTACTGGGTTGTAACTCTTTATAATCCCTACTGATTTCTACCAGTTCCTGGACAGTCAGTGGAAGGGAACAATGATTGTTTTAGGGAGACTAATACTGCTGCTCCTGACATTCAGAGATATCCTAGCTATGCTTTCCATTCCACAGGGAATTTAAGATCTTTTTTCAGAGAGAGTAGGATAAGCCTTTACTTCTTTCCCTACATCCACCCCCAAGGTTAGTTCAGCACTTTAGGAAACTCTGGATCTCACCAATGCTGCTTTTATTTAAAAAACAATACTTTATGGCATTCTGGAGTCTTAGTTTAGAACATTTTATTGATAGGATTTTCTAATTGCTACCTCAAAATGTTACTGAAAGAGAATCAGGAGCTGTCAGCTTTGACATTATGTCCTTAAGCCTTTGCTGAGCATCCACCCAAGGGAGTATTAGAAGCTGTTGGCTTAGCAGAAGAAAGCTTTAATAAAAGGTCAAACCAAATCATGGTGGAATCATTAATATGTTTTCAAGGGGGCACTTAAGACAGGCCCTTCCCTGGACAAAGGGACAATAAAGAGGACTTAGGAACAAAGAGCCTTTGTTGTATATTTATTCTTTTGAGCTTTAAACTTTGAGCTTTTTATTCTATTGGGTTTTGAACAGACAAACATTTAACTTGACCTGAGAGAAATGCTAGGGAGCAGTGAGCATCCCAGGTCAAACAGCAGTCTCTGTGCCTTTTGGTGTGTGAAGCATAAATACATAATGGAAAAAGAAAAGCACAACAAAAAAACTGCCTCCAAAAATTATCAAAGTAGATTTACTTATAGGGCATCATGCTTTTAGAGAAGTCACAAACATTGAAATTGAGAAGGGCAAGTTCAGACTTCAAAACTGTGCTTGTGAGGCAATTCTGAAAAGACCTTAAGGTTAATGGCAAATAAGCTCAATATGTTCTTCCAGTGAGGTGTTGGAGAATAAAAGTAGCAAAAAATGCTATGAATAACAAAAAAAGGGCAATTCCTTGATATCAATAATACACCAAAGAACAGAATAATTCTTTGAAGACTTAAGCCCAGACCTGGAAACAATTTTGTAGCCTTGCCCAAAGAGCAAACTGAGGCAAAATATGGAGACTTCTAGAGAAGGGTACCTTCAAAAGAAAAGGAAGCTAAAGCAAGCCACATGAAAAGCAAATTAAAATATCCTCTCAACTAAGAGATGCTACACAGCTGCAGTCTAGTAGGATTCAGCATCTCCATCATACAAATGAGGGTTGCATTTTGCTGTTTATAAAGAAAACATTAAAAAACTTCCTGTAAATCTGATTTCAATCCAATAGTCAAACGCTAAAACACCAAAAATGCAAAGTGCAATATTTTTCTCTTCATACCAAATCAACCAATTAAATACTTGCTAATGGAGTTTGTAAACTCACCATAAATTGAAACTCCTGCTTGATTCAATTCCTTTCAAAATATATTCTAGGAATTGCATAAAAAAGTCTTTGCTGTGGAAATTATCAGTGGCATTCAATGGTCTGTTTTATGTAGAAGGTCAGTTAAATGACCATTTTTGCCTCCCTGATTCTAAATTACAAAAAATCAAGACCTATAACATTTAAGAGTTAGACTACACATTTTAAAATGTGAATGCTATTTAAGATAGAAGATATTTCAAATTCCTGTTTTACTCTTGCACTTAAATGAATTTAGTTCTCAGAAGCAACTGTAATTGAAGCAATCGTTTAAAAATTGCTTATTTTTCTATGCAAATATGCCCTCTGCTTCCTAACACTGCTGCAGTAGTAGTAGGACTGAGAGGCTGTGGTTGTTGTTTGTTCAGCAATCTGAAAACTGGGATTGCAAGCAGGGCTGGCTCCATGCTGCCTGACATGTGGAGCAATGTATATTGTATTATTAACCTTTAAATTAAAATTATGTTTGTAACCTAACTACCAAAGTGGGAAGGCAACTACAGGCTCCTGTTTATTTCCAGCAATAAATATAATGGCTTCTCTTTAAAACAGCAACAGCCTATAAAACTTGAAATCAGAAAGTCAAATGAAGATAATATCCCATTCCATGAAATTTGTCAAAGGTTTTATAGCTCTAATCAGTGGCCAAAATAGAAAGGCTGGTAAAAGCTTACTTGCCATCTGATCACTTCAAACAGTTACTTTGGCCTTTCAGCAGAGAATTGGAACAGCACAGAGATCTACCATAACTCTGATATTGTCCTTTGGGTACTTCTCCATACCCAAATCCTTCCTCTTCTGACCATTAGCACAGAAACAAGTACTTTTTATTAGGTAATTTTTCTACAGCATTTGACTGTGAACAGAATTATTTAATGCTAACAAGAATGGCAGAAGCTGAACTGTAATGTGTTATAAACAGATGCTAAGTAAGACTCAGAGCTAATTTTTTGGTCCTAATTGTCACTGATTTCAGAGAAACTATTCCCACCTTGTGATTCGGGTCAGAAGTTTTCTCTTTCTTCTTGACAGCAGACACATTTTAGCCTTATGTTTGCAATAGAACTCCTAATATCTGCCTCAAGTTATAAATCTTGGGCTTCACAAGGTTTAGCAAAATCTGAGTTTTTTCAGCTGAAATCCATACCATGTGATGGATTTTGTGCAATGGATTTCACATCTGATGGATGTAAAAGCATGCTCACTCTAATTGCATTACATGAAAGGGTTTTAACCTTTTTGTCTAAATGTACTTTAATATAACATTGGTCAATGCAGAGACAGTGAAGGATATTTCAGGGAATGTCATTAATTGATCCAAGACTGACGAGAAAAACAGCAATCATCAATAAAATATAAAAAGAGTAAAACTTACAACAATTTCTGAGTGCATCGTGTAATATAATGATTAGTGGCATTTAATGAAAATTCAATAATATGCCATTAGAGATGTGAAATATTTTTAGCACTGAGGGTGAACACACATTGGGAAAATTTACTAGGTGCATACTGGACTCAACCCCTCAGAGCCTTTAATCAAGGGTAGATGTCTCTCCTGAAGGGTTTGGGGCTTGATAAAGATGCTTGTGACTGTGATTCTGTGGCCTGTAAAACAAAGGAGATTGGAGAGGAGCATTATGCTGATCTCAGCTGTTCCTAAAATATCTTCAGCTCTTCCACATCTAAGTTACCTTCAGTATTATAAAATTAGAAAATTATACATTTCCCGGAGCTATGGCAACATGGAGTTATTTTGCAAACTTACTTAAAAGAGAAATGTATTCTGTGCAGAAAGCTTAGGGAAATCTTAGGCATGGAAGAATATTTTCCATTCACATCCTCAGCTCTTTTCAGAAAGTTACATACTGATAAAATGGCAGAATATAAGTGAGAGAGGAAAAGCTGCCAGGATCATAACAAGTGCTTTTGATTTAGCAGATAAACTGTGATGAAAATTAGGAAAACCTCAATTGAAAGGCTCAGATTAGAGCCCAAAACAGATTCCTTTTTTCCCATATGTTCACAGACAGCACCAATTGAGGAAGCACAAATAGAAGTTTTATGAATGATGCACGTCCCCTGTCAGATGTTGTGTAGACCATGAACTCTAGGAACTCCAGGATCCAGAATACCCTAGGAATCAGCTAGACAGTGCATCATCCTCTTTTTCAAAGGAAGTATGAATAACAGCTAGGTCTACTTCATTGTATTGCAGAAAGAGCATAAGGAAGCCTTTGTGCTGAAAAATGTACTCAGGTGCGGCTGTGAGAGGCAAGGAGGAGCTGACCGGGTCAGCTGCATCTAGACTACAGGAAGGGAGTGTTTTAGGACATTCCTAACCACCTCTCCCCCCTGTCATCCCAGCTCAACCTCTTTCAGCTCCTGGGCTATCCCAGTTCATGTCCCTAGGGCTGGATGTGCAAGACTCACCCTGGTGCTGGATCTCTGGGAACACTGGGAGATAGGAGACAGAGATGCTGGTTTAATAGACAACAGACTAGTAATTTGAGATATGCACCCCAAGTAGCTCTAAAGTTTAGGGTTATTTTGTAAACAAAGTAGGTGCTGGGGAAGAGGGGGTGGGAACAGGCACAAGCAGTTTGTTTCCCTGGCCAGGTTTTCACACCCTGCCTTTGTGGGGAGCCTGCACTCCCTTCTGAAGCCAGAAACAGAGGCAACAAACAACCATAGCGTGGCTATTCTTTCCAGGAAAACACTAACACTGAGCTATGCCAGAGAGTGACATTTTTCTGTAATCCAACAGCTTTGATTTCTGTTGTTGTATCACACTTCAATAACTGAGCATCAACCTAAGTGGGGGACAAGCAATCAAAGGATGGAAACATTCATTACCAGTATCACCTTTATAAAGACTCTTCTCTGCTGCCCTTTCAGTTCTGGGAATTCCTAATTCTTCTGAGTAGTGAAGCCATGTACCTTAGAATGTTAGTGATTTCTTGGAATATTAGTATTAGTATGACTTTCTCACACTATTTTTTCAGTGTTCTGTAAGTAATAAATCTATTCTGCTTTTATTCTCCAAAGAAAACTGGCCTTTCACCTCTTCTTTTACTTTATAGATACCAATAACATTTTATTTCATCTGGTCAGACTGATTAACACTCCTAATTAAATTCAGAGCAGTTGTTCTCAGTATGAATTGACATTTAAACATTCCAACCTGTTTTGGATGCAAAAAAAGACTTTACACACAAAAGCCTGTGGTTTTTTTCCCACCTGCAGAGATTGATCTAATGAAAGATATGAGCTCTCCATAAAATTTTTATTTTAATTTGCATGTGCTGTAAATTCACAGTATAAAGTTTATCCTGCAACTGGAGGGCTTGGTTTTAACAAAGGAGATTGTATTATTAGATCTCAAGCCTGAGACTACTCATTTGCATTATTAGGAGACAAATAATCATTTTTTCTGCACTGAAATACATCAATTGCTACAATGACAGCAAGTACTTGATAACATAAACACAGTTTATGGCTGAGTAACTGCTGGGTTTCTGACACACAAATGGACTTCCTCAAAAAGTTCTGAAGTTACCAACATATTTTATGTTGCTCTTGCTGTCAATTCTACTACAATTTGTATTACTCCTAAAACAAGCTCTTGTGAACTGCAGAAAAACTGACATGAGGTTGTGTGTTTTTCTTTTTTATACAGAAATGTTTTGTGGTTTAAATGTCTTGGGTGAAAATAGAGAAGATTTTAGGCTTAGAAATAATATACTTGAGAAAAGCTATTTTCTCTAAATATGTAATATCTTACAGCTCAAAAGAAAGTCACTGAAATCACTAGTAACATTTATGACATAAGGACTGATTGTGGGAGTAGATAATTTAGATACTGTAGATATGCAACAATTTGCCTATATCTCCCTGATTTTTTATTTTCCATTTGAAAAGAGGTATTCAGACTTGGGGCACAGGGCTTCTGTTTTTCTGGCAGCATTTTCTTCTGTACTGACAAATCATCATTTTCCCTCATTCCCCCTTATAGGTATGGCTGAGAACAGCAACAAAGGCAAAGTCATTCTTAAAACAAACAGGAACATTTTTGGCATTTCAAAATGAAAGACCTTTTGTTTTAAAGTAAGGCTGTAAATTTGACAAATTATGTAGATCTCAGACTTTAGGCAAGGTTTGTGAGAACTTTTAATGTATTAATACAGAAGTACAAGGCTGGAATAGAGAGAGTGAGGAATACATTTTCAGCTTCAACCTCTGCACACAATTAATAATTTTGAATTTAAAAATAAAAATCATTTTAAGTAAGCAAGAGCTGTATAACTAAGTGGTCTTTGGAATGAATTGATGGCCACTAGTGCAAACTTTATTGCAGTCTGCATAGTACAGGAGAGAGGCAGCAATGCTTTGCAAAAAATATTAATTCTGATTGATAGACTCCAAAATTTTGCAGTTCATCTGCACTGTGTATTTTTCACAGTCTAAATTTTTATACTAACCTGAATTTTAAGAATGATTTTCTGATTAAGATCCACTTCCTCCCAGCTGCTCTTAGAACCTACAAGCCCTCTTGGAATTCAGAGCTTGCAGACCTCTGATCTCTGACTACATTGGCCAGCAAGCTGGGTGCTCCTGTGTGTTCCTCATGAGTTACAATGCACAAGCTGATGTTCTGGGGACTCCTTGTTGAAAAGAATGATGCTTAACAGGTATTAGCTTTTTGTGTAGTCTGGAGTGCAAAGAAAGCCCAAACCTCCCTATATTGCCAGGGTAACCTCATGAGCACATAGGCTATAATGAACAGTAAAGCCATAATTTCCCCTAATATTAATGTAGAAGTTTCTTTCTAATATTTAAAATGTCCTTGGGGTAATTTTCACATTTAATTGAGCGTATGATATAGATGAATCATTTTTTTGCATGATTAATTGCTAGTTTTTAAAATATTATCACTTGCTTCCCATTGGACAGATTTCTACATGCACAGTGACTTTTTCTGGTGGAAGGCTTTAAGACTGGCATTAGCTGGGTTCCTACCATTGTGACCCTTTCTAAATCAACAATATGTATCAGCTAGAAATGCAAGAAAATGAGCAATCACAGTTTTACAACTTCAGTGAATAACATTTATCTTATTGCAGGGAGTATAACCTCACTCATCTGCCCTGACACAATGTGCTGCCTTGTTTCTCCAGTTTGTTTCATGGTGGATTGAATTAATGCCACTCTCTGGATTGAATTATGATGTTTATTAAAGAGGAAACAAATTATTTGCATTCTATCACCTCTCAGCTTTAGCTTTCTTCTCCCCTTAAACTACACTCATGGACAACAACAAGATTTAAAGTAAGACAAACATCCTCTTCCACTCTGGAGATTTGTTTTTAGTGTAAATAATTAATTGCAACACAGATTCTATTTCACAGCTGCTGCCACCAGTCTTTTTTTCACTTTTCACATAACAAATGGTATTTTTGAGGAATGGTTTACATAATGAATAGTCACTCCCAGATTTCTTCAGCCAAGCAGTATGAATTATGTATCAATAAATGGAGAATGCACATACTTTAAAAGGAGTCAGGACTTTCCACAATAATGCTCCTCCTCAGCAGAAGACAATTCCTGTATCTCCTAGAGAGCAGACCTTTCCCCCTTTGCTTTTTCCTTCTCTCCTGGCATAAGACCAGCCAAACTTGCAATCTCCCTGAAGAAGGCAAAGCAACTGCTGCTCTCACCTGGAAAAATGTGAGGGGTGATGGTGACAGCAGGAGCTCTGCTGATAGCCTTGAAAACAGCTCAGGAGGTTTGTGCAATAAGCACAAGTGTTCTGCACAGCAGAAATGCACATGTGAGAGAAGGCATAAGATTTGTTAATGGTGTAATGAGCATAATTAACCCTGAAACACATTAATATACAATTTGAAATGCTTGCTGACTAGATAACAACGTTTTGGCATTGAGTGTCCTTCAAGGCAGATTATGTTTTTTAAGGTAGTTAGGAAAACTGATGTTTCATAACTCTGTGACAGCTGACACACTAACAGTGGAGTAATGTAAATTCAGTGTTAACAAGCACTCAATATTTTGAAAAAGATCTAATTTGCAATTATCACTTACAGGAGTACATGTACATCAGACAGGTTAAGGGTAACCACATGCTTTGAGATGTAACTGCAGGAGCTGCTCTCACAGGTGAGGTCTCTGTGATCTATCTCTTGGTTTATTGTGTACAAGCCAGAGGAACTGAGAGTATTTCGTTTAAAAGCTTACTTGATTTTAGTGAGAAAAAGAGCTTAATATGAATCAGGTTGTTCCTACAGTGAATACAGACAGCATTTCATTTCATAATTTCCATGTGACTGGTCAGTAGGGTGAGTCCAGGTGCTCTTTGTCCAGTGTGTCTTTAGCTCCCAGTCATGGGCAGCTAACCCTGGAATCACACAGGAGAGGAGCTCTGGGATCACTGAGTCCAAGCACTAACCCAGCACCGACAGGTTCACCCCTGAACCGTGCCCCTGAGCACCCACTCTATCTATGATTCTGTGACTCTGTATCTGCATGGTTTTGAACACTTCAAAGGACAGCAATTCTACCACTTCCTGTCCCAATATCTGACCAGCCCTCAGGGAAGAATCTTTTACTAACAACCAATCAAAACCACCCCTGGTACTACTTGGGGTGATTTCCTCTTGTTCTATCACTGGTTACCTGGAAGGAGACCAATCTCCATCTGGCTTCCTTTCAGGTAATTCCCTAACAATTATGTTGGCTGGTGGGCAGGACTTTCAGAATCTTCTGAGTTAATTTATTATTTCAGATAAATAAAAGCTGAGACTGTCAAAATCACTTGTGCCCTGTCTCCAGAAAGTCTGAACCTGGTACACACACATCTAGGTCCATCTACACAAACTGAAGCTGATAAATCAATTTCCATGAAAGCCAATACACAGTTACCATGCTGAAGGAAAACCACATTTCATCTTGATGAATTATGTGCCAACCGACCAACATCTGCAAAACTGTATTAGTACAGATGAAAACCACAGTTAACCAGGAACAGCAATAAATTAAAGAAAAACTTATGCAAATATATTTGAACGGGCTTGGCTGTACCTGCATGTTTTTCCTGAAGTTATAACACTAAAATATTGAACTTCCAGTTTCCATAGCAATGTGTCAGTGGTGCTCACAGAAAGTAAAAAAAGACCATCATTTTCTCTCAGTAAAACAAATTCCCAAGGAAATAAGAACAGATGGAGGAAAACAGAAACATCTTGAAAATATTCTTATTATTTAGGGATGGAAGAACTTCACAAGTTTTAGGGGATTGGTTTGAATAAACACTTTAATATCTGAAGTCTCATTTGTGTCTTACGCAAACCAACACAGCTCTCACAGGTTTCCATCATCCAGGTTATTCTTCCTAACAGTATCCCAGTCTGGATAATTTTTGGGCTCTCCCGTGCAAGGGAGGGATAAAGAAGTCAAATAAGTCCAGAAGATGGTCTCTGAGACTTTTGGGGAGCTTGGGCACATGATGTGTGATGAGAGCTGGGACTCTGGGATTGTCCATCCTGGAGAAGGGAAGGCTGAGGGGAGCAGTGGGGGAATGTGGCACCTCATTGATGAAGGGCTCTAAGGAGAAGGAACCAGGCTCTTCTCAGAGGTGCACAATGGAAAGGTGCTACAACAGGAAATTTTTGTGGATATATAGGAAAAAAATCCAGATCACCCTTGAATGTGTGCCTGAGAGTCTGTGGAACTGCTGGACACTCAGGACTCAGGGTGGACAGGCCCTTGATCTAACTTTGAACTAAGCAAGACATTGAGGTCCTTTCCAACCTAAGCTGCTCTGTAATACTCTGTAACTTAATTCCTGAGGTGGTTTAACAGATAATTCCATCTTCATCCTTCTGTCACAAGGCTCAGTGGCAAGACCCGGCAATGGGAAGATGATCAGAGCTCCCTGCACAGCAGGGGCAGGACAATGGCCTGGCTTAGATGAGCTGATTATCCTTCTCACCTGGCTCCATGCAGTTCTTGCAACAGGGACATTCTCCAGGTACTTTGCCTTCCCCTTCTTTATAACCCCACCACCTCTTGTGGATGACACCCACTGAAGTTAAGGTCCCTAACACCATTGGACCATGTTGCTGACCCAGCAAAGATCCCAGCTGATGTAAGTTAACTCTGAAGATGTCACTACAAAGTCTGAGACTTCCTCCTACCTCTCAAGTCCTCCTTTAGTGCATAAATCAGATGAGACTCCTTTTTCCAAGAGAGAGGCTTTTTCTTTGTAGTGCCAGTGCCTGGGTACATGCAGGGCTGTGCTATCAAGGAGTGAATGCATTAATGAACTCAAATGATTAATCTCACTGCAGGTGTTGGATTGTCTGGCTGCTACAGGCATTGTGACACTCAGTGTCTGAACACAGCTAAAAGATCATCTTACAGGAGATGGGACAAACAGCAAAGCACAGGGGCTCTCATTGGCCATTTTCTGGTTTTCCAATTGCCTATTTACAATGCAGCTACTTTGGCTGACAGACACTGTAATGATAAAATTTTTTTTTTCTGGGACCTTCTACAAGGATGCCCATTCAATACTTGAAATCTGCTACTTCAGCTCTATTATACATCACTGGCTTAAATAAAAGAATGCTGACAACCAGAAAAAAAAATCCACATAATATCTCCATTGTCCTGAGCTAAAATTATGTATTATCCTTTGAAACTTGCAGGTCAAACATAACTGGAGTTTCACTGTTATTGAAGTATGTATTCTGGCTTGGGAATGGTAAGGAATGACTGAGAGCCTTTCCCTAATCTGAGGATAGCAGGAACAGCCCTTGATCCAACCACACGTGTGAGGATCACTCAACATGCTGCTGCAGTTTAAATAAATGTGTCAGGTATCTTTTTAAGTCTTTGATTTTTTTTCCAGAAGTGTATATTTGCTACAGGTGCAGGTGACCTGAAGAAATGTCTCTTTATGTAAATATTTGCCTATATTTTCCAGCAGTGCCAGTTGCTTCAGCATTTCTGCCTTTGCCTGTGGGGAATCCAGGTGTCATTATAATATATCACCAATATAATCAAATTATTCTCTTCAATGAGCATCATGAAACTCTGGCTTTTATGTGTGTGATCAGATAAAACAGTGATTATCTATGCTGGCTTATCAATGTGAGATTTCTTCATACCTGAAAGAACTGGGTATGAACCTTAGAACATTTTTTATAGTGTTAACTTGCTCCTCTCTTGGAAAGAGAAGCTGGTCCCTGAGGCTCAAAAGCAAGATAACACTTACAGAAGTACTTTGCTAAAGGAGACCCAGCCCTTGCACTAAAGGAAGATAATCCAGTCACAACCATTCTGTGAAATGCACCCTTTGGTAGGGTGTCTGTCAGGGTATCTGCTAAATATTTATAATAAATTTAACTTAAAAAATTAAATGAACTCTTCAGAACAAATTTGCTAAATCTAAACAAGCCAACACGTGACAGCCAACACAAACTGCAGAACAGATAAAGTTGCCTTGGTAAAATGAGCTTCCTGAATAATTTTTTAATTCTTAAGAAGCCTCATTGGTTTCAGTGTGATGATTCCTGGAGTGCCCACAATAAAGGTGTTGGAATCTGGCCCTCTCCAAGAGAGGTTTGGGAAGTGGTCAAACTGATAGGGGATAATCCTTTACAGAAAATTTAAAGTAGCTGAAAAAACAAGCAAGATCACTCCTTGAGGAGCTGCAATAGCAGTTGTGTGGGTAAATACCACAGACTTAACATGAGCTGCAACAAGCCCTGGTAAGTGTCTGAGAATTAACACCAGTACCCCATGCTGGATGTGTGATTGTAAGATGTGACTAGAAGAGGACTCACTTTCTGTAAGTAAAAAGTTATGGGGGGAAGGAAGGACATGAAAGAAAAATAAGAGGTGAAAACCACAAGAGAAGAAAGACAGAGAGAGAGAAGCAAGGGGAAAAATGTTGATATGGAGAGAACATATGAACAATGTCAGAATTCTCTTTTCCTTTGTGGTCTACATATCATCTGAAAATGTGTACTTGGATTTGCTTTATTAACTCTTCTTCTAGACGGCAGCATTATCTCAACCCCTTGTCTGGTCCACCAAAAAAGTTTTGGACCAGAACCTTCAATGGCAAAGAGCAGACATTTCAGCAGTCATTCATTTAGGGTTGTCCAAACAAGCTGAAAAAGAGCAGGATTTAACTGCCAGTGCATGACACTTTTTAACACTGATTGGTATAGAGCCAGGAGTCTGGGCCCAGAGTTAAAATTCTCCTTGCTGGGCACAGGGCAGCTGTGGCTGCATCCTGACTGTGCGTGGTGCAGCAAGCACTGCCCTCAGTCTTAGCATTTTGCCTCTTTCTTCACTGTAACTTGAATAATATTATCTTTTTCTAAAACAAAAAAGCCCAGGAAGAGATCAATTATGTATTTATTTCAATAATAAAATTAAAATCCAGATAATTTTATTTTGCTTAATTTGCAGTGGCATATTAAACAATGACAGTGATCATTAGGAGAAAAAAGTCCACTTGATGTCAAATTCGAAACAAAAAATTTAGTTACTAATCTATGCACCTGCGTCTCAAATTTCATTCACAGTCAGCTGAAAGTGTTTAGTCATTATGATGTTTATAAAGGATGAACTGTTCTTGAATGGTTTCTCTAATGCATTCACTTCAAAAAGGTCTGTTAACACAAAATACACACTGCCTGAAAGAAGGAAAACACCACTGCTCCAGGCTCCAGGCACTGGGGCAAGCACTTGCCTTCATGTTTGTGGCTTGGTGACATCACTGTAAAGTGATGCTCTGCTGAATTTGGGCTGGGTACAGGGTACTCCTCTTACCTTGCTCATTCAGCAGATTTTAACATTTTTATTTATAAAGCCTTTCATGTTGGAAGGGCAACACAAGGAGGTGAAGTGGGTTCACACCTGCAACCTGCATCTCTGGGGGACTGTGTGGACCTTGTCAGGAGCTCCTCACAACTCACCAGGCTGAGGGTAGCAGTAGCCCCAGCATGGGCATGGGGAGGAAGCAGAGGTCAAGGGATCAGCTCCATGGGAATAATGTAAATCACATGGCTGTGACACTGACCAACTCCATGGGAATAATGTAAATCACCTGGCTGTGACACTGAGCAACTCCATGGGAATAATGTAAATCACCTGGCTGTGACACTGACCAACTCCATGGGAATAATGTAAATCACATGGCTGTGACACTGACTAACTCCATGGGAATAATGTAAATCACATGGCTCAACACTGACCAGCTCCATGGGAATAATGTAAATCACATGGCTGTGACACTGACCAACTCCATGGGAATATGTAAATCACATGGCTCAACACTGACCAGCTCCATGGGAATAATGTAAATCACATGGCTGTGACACTGACCAGCTCCATGGGAGTAATGTAAATCACGTGGCTGTGACACTGATGCACAATATGTAAATTCTAAGCTGAATGTCCTGTTTATTGTGACAGCTGGAAACAGTTATTGCACACTGAATCCAGCACAACCCTTTACTACTCTGGCTGTCAATGGGAAGGGCTTTATTGATCATATAAATGTAAAAGATTGCCTAGATGTCATTAGCATAGGAGGAAGGAAAGGCTGCCTGGGCGTGGCTGCCTTTCTGAACTCCAAAGCCAGTCCTTAGTATGGACACTCTTTGACAGCTGATTGCACAGGGGAGAAGGGATGAAGGTCTCCCACAGATGGGGAAAGCAGGAGAGGGCAGAGCTGCACTCTCCCCTGACTCATGTGGTAAAAGAATTAAAATCTGAATTCTTACACAACCCAAAGGACAACTTAAAAAACTTCTAAATAACTAGATATAATTCAATTTTTTAGCTTCTTTACAGCTGTTTTTTCCACTTACATTTTTGTTCAAGTTAATCAAGCCAGGGGTAAAGAAAAGGGACTGGGCATGAGTAGACTATACTTAAGCATCACAAGAACCAGACTTCACCACCTAATGCTGCTGTGGGTACCCAACACCTCTGTCCCAGTCTCCTCCTTTGCTCTCTTTCCTCCCTTCCCAGGTATGGCCCCAACAACCTGTGCAAATATGGGAGTTTTTGATCTTGGGCACATATGAAGAGGAGAAGACATGGCTCTTTGTTCCCAAAGCCAGTTGCTTGCAGCAAGGAACAGGATCAGGATCAGGTGTTTAACATGTGCCATAGGCACAGGTCTCTGCCATAAAAACCAAGCAGGAAAGACTGGAGACTCATTTCTTTTCTAGTGGTGCATGCAGGCAGGAATCTGACTTGAAAACAGGATTCTTCAGTTGACAAAACTCCGTTTCAAAGCTATTTTTTGCATCCCCCTTTGCTGCACTGGTGGAGTGGGCTGCAAAGTGAGTGCTGTGCCCTGGGGCTGAGGCACTCACAGTCCTCAGCACAGACTCCCCAGCACTGTCATTTTCCTTGTACACAGGACATTGGAGTTCTGTGTAAAAAGATGTTGAAGTTTGGCTCTCTTTGCCTTTCAAAGCCTTCAAACTTGTTTGTTTGTCTCAAAACCTTGTGCTTCTCAAACAAGAGCTGTGCCAAACCTTTCCCACTTATTAGCCTTGCCTAACCATTTTGAAAACTGCTCTGTAGATTGTATCTATTGCAGTGAATTACATTCCTCAATTATTAATTTCTGCCATCAATCACACTTTATCTTTTCCACAGCTGAAGAAGTATCTTGTCACTTCTTGTATGGAATAGTACACCAATTAAATTTGATATACTGTTATACATTACATTCAGTTAAATTTAATTTAATACACAGGGTATAATTTTCACTGCTCAAAGCTTTAGGGATGAAATCAGATACAATTTCATTGGCAAATGGTAGGTTAACAGAACCTCCACAACACTAGGTGTAAAAAAAAGCAGACATCATGATTCCTCTCACTGGTTTGTGACAGCCAAGATACTGAAGCGTGGAGATATTGTTGGGTAATTTTCATGATAATTTAAAATTATTGCACATTATACTCTCACTTTATCACTCACCACAATGACTGCACTGGAATAAAGTACAACTTTCTTTTCACCGTAAAAGAAAAGACATTTTTAGAATTTGACTTGGGTTTATACTGCATTCCTTTATATCCTTTTCTCCTTCTCTGCTAAAGAGAACACCTGCACCTAAATCTCCATGTTTATATTTTTCCTTCTTCCTGAGATTTCCTACTGAGGGAACATATAACCTTTTTAAAATCTATGTCTGGACACAGAGAATAAGAAATTTCCATTAATATCAGTCTCATGTTCAGTCTACCATTATGAATTCTGCCAGCTTCTCCAGCTACTCAGCCCTTGGGTCTGAGCACAGAAAGCAAAATGTGAATACAGAAGAAAGACAACAAATATAGCTCAATGATACGAACTGCTACATGATAATATAGCAAATCTTTGTGAAAATGAATGGCTAGAATAGAATATTTTAGAACAAAAGGGAGCTGCAATGAGAATCACAGAGCTGAGATGAGAATCTTGGCATATCTGTAATTCTCTCTTTGTCGAGATATTGCTGACTGGTGCAAAACAGAAGCAGAACATGGGCATTAACATCATAGATTTCCATATGTGCTGATCACTGCCTAGAAGCATTTTTGCTTTGAAACAGGGGTGCAGATTGTGATTCTGGGAAAAAATCCTCTGAGGTTTCTTCCTTTATTTTAGATTACTTTCCTGAAGGCAAGAAAGCAGTTTGATACCATCCTCAGATACCACATATTATAATTTCTTGGAACTGTGTGGTTTTTTAAAATTATCTCTGGGAAGAGTTATATTCAGTTGGTGTATCTTGTGCATAAGCACAACTCTGCTGGTAGCTTGGATCCCATGGGCCTGTGCTAGGACACACCAGAGACTTTCAATTCCTTTGCCACATTCCCTGAGCCCTTTCAGATGTGGTTTTGCTGAGGCTTCCCCAAGGAGCTAAGCCATGACACCACTGCAGTGCCTAGGCCTGCATCCTCCTTAAAAACAATTTAAGATCTTTAGAATAAATGTGTTATTTGGATGTGCCTTTTTAATGGTTATAGTTCCAACTTTTGTTCTCTCTCATTATGGCATTTAAGCAAGATCAGAGAAACCTTTGCAAGTGATTATCCACAGAGTGGTGAAGAGGCAATCCCCTAAAGTCCAATGCAGAAAAGTTGCAGGTGGTAATAGAATTGAGGAGTGGGAAAAAAGCACAATTTTATCTGGCAAAATGAGTTGCAATAAAATCCTCCTTCCCCTTCCAAAATCCTTAATAGGGGAAAAAATCACACTGCCCTGAAATAGCTGGCAGAAAATTCTGTCATTCTGTGAATATGCTACTGGGGAATAAAGTAAACTGTTAATATATGAGTGGTCACTGACACCATTTGTAGAGGTGCCCAGGATAAAGGATTTCACTGAGGTAACACAGAAACAGAGAAGATGTATGGAGTGAAAGAAGGTGTGACATGGTTACAAAAGTACTGTGAAAAGGAGGGAATGCTGTGACCCATTTTAAACTAAATCACCTAATGAAAAGACATGACAAAAAATGGATAAACAAACAGCAAGAGAGGATTTTAAACAACACACTGCCAGATCTAGGTTAAACAACATGTGGTGTCTGTCAGGCAGCTGTTATTGAAGCAGGGTTATAATAGGGTGATCAATCATATAGATCCAAAAAGAATTACTGCAGTGAAAAACTACAAGTGGAATCAAAATGTGCATTGAAAGGCCCAAGTGAGCCTGATATAAATGAATTATTTCAAAAAAGGTTTTAGATAGAGTTAGAATTTTTGTTACTTCCATCTAACAGATGGTTTAGGATAAAAATAACAAAGTCACCTCCCGAACACACAACCTAATCAGATGAGATTGACACTATCTATATTTTAAAACCATAATCTTACAAAAGAAAAATGTAGGCCTTTTACTGCATCTCATAAGCCCCAGTAACCTCTAGACAAATCCAAAACAAGCTTTGTACTCATATGCAACTCTCAAAATCCAGTAATATCATGTTTCCATAGTACAGGCAAGCAAAGAAACAAAAGTATGTGGGAGGGGGTCTCTGTGCCTGAATCACAAATTAAGAGGAACATCTGGGAGCATCCATGAGCTCTTGGAGAATCACCAGAATTCACTGTGTAAGTGATTAATGCTGATCCCAGAAGGAGGGAATACAAGCAGTACATCTCTCTAACCTTTACTTCTTGGAAAGTGAATCTCTTGGAAGGTGAGGTATCAGATTTCAGTACGTACCTCATGACATATTCCATTGATTCCTGTTCCCAATTTTGATTTAATTTGCAATATTACATGACCTGTAAAAATTCAGGTTTTAACTTGGTTACTTAATACCAGATCACTGGGTATTACCTATTAATTATTTTGCAAACTAGGAGTGAATCTGTTACTCTTAGCTGTTTGGCAATAATTTATGCAAAGAAAAAAAGAGTTCCAAAAACTTTTCTGAAAGTCTTTTTTTCTTTGCATATTGGTGCTTCAATTCACTGACTAACTCACTTCTTGGAAAATTGCTACATTGGAAGAAAAATTATCCTTATCTTCTGTGGACTAAAATGTACATGAGTGGAACAGCCAGACTCTGGAAGGCAATAAACTCTCATGCATCTCAGTTTCCAGGTTTATTTAACTGTGAGAAACTTTTGAGAGGCTGTAATATGTCATTTTTATTATTGCAAGTGCTTCTGTTTATAGTCTGTATATATATATGTGTTTATATATACATGAATATGTATTTTTTAGCCCTCTTAAATAACTTTGCTATGTTTTTTTCTGCTTTTTATTACAGCTGAACTTTTAAGACATGAGTTGCAGATCAGGGGAATTTTCAATGTGAATACATAACTGATTGTAGAAAACCTGCATGTCTGTTTTCACCTCAAAAAGACATATTTGTGGAAGTTTCCTTCTGATATAATGGATATTTTATAACCATGGAGAATCAGCGGCTTCCTACATATAGTCTAATTTGTTGCCATGAAGGCAGCTGAAACAGAGGTATCTTGAGTGTGGAATTACATCAGTTTGGCCTATTAAACTAGCTTAAATATAATTAATTCAATTAATGTAACCAGTTTAATTTGGAAGAAAATAATTTAATTGCTTTGGTGAAGATTAGGGCAGATGTGGCTCTGTGACCGCACCAAAGGAATCAAAAAGAGACTCTGAGCTGAGACAAGCAGTGAAGAGAGGATTCAGTCAAGACCCTGAGGCTGCCACAGCAGCACAATCACCAGCAGGACAGGGTGAGTAGGATGAGGACAGAGTGCTAAATTGTGAAGTGTCAGTAAGGAATTAGGTTTTTATAGAAGGCAAATGGGGATCACTGGAACCCATTTTGAAAATATGAGAAGATGCTCCTGGTAACTCTTCATCAGGGTTCAGTCATGGGTTTATCTGGATTACTTAAACCTTTGTGAGTTAAAACCCCAGTTCTTGGATTCTGCTTTGCTGATAGAAACTGTCTTAAATGTAGTATTTATAAACAACTACTGAGATTCATAGATTATATTAAAATTTTGTACAAAATTATGTTACAAAAATGGGCATCAGACCTTCACTCATCATGAGTTTAATTAGACAATTATCTTCTTTCATTCTTAAACCTATGAAAGTCTTAAAGTCTAAGAAATTACACTCTTAAGAACATTAAATCCTGGAGTTCAGTTGCTGATCTAACAGTAAAATGACAAAAATCTAGTCTAAGTAATTGCAAATTTCCCCAAACATGTAAATGCCTCTACTTATTTTGAACAATCCAGTGTAATTTTTAGTCAGCTCATACATTTATTTTTGTGGGTTTTTTTTAATTTGTTAGTTTGATTGAAAATTATTTCAGAATTGTAGAATCTGGGTGGCCCAATTAATGAAGATCAAAAAAAACCATTTGACACCCACGACTTTCACTTCTTCCAGAGAAGAGTAACATCAGCCTTGTGAATAAAGCTATCTGTAAGGGGAACCATAACTAATATGGCCCAGTAGAGAGAAACCCTAACAGAGAAAATATACAAAACTTAATGGGACCTGTATTTTGTGACCAAAAAAAAAATGCATCATGCTTGATGGAACACTTCCACTGAGCAGTTTGCTACAAAATCATTCCCAAGTTTTAATTCACCAAAATAATCAGTATTGATGCCCATCATAACATCTAGTTATTAAGACTTATAGAACTGAGCCCTATAGTTTCTGGAAGCATGATATCTTTTACCACTAACCTATTCTGTTACAAAACACGCAGATAATTCGGAATCTAATTTGATACTTCAAGGTCTTTTGAGTGAGTTCTGTTTTATAAAATCAAAAATAAAATGCTGATAAAATAACAAAGTCCTTCTCTTTTTATATTTTTTCTGTTTCTTTTCTGTCCTGAGGTAGCTGCTTGTGAGGGCATAGATTAGTGTCAAGTTCAATGTTTTTGGTGTATCTCAGGCTGCAGGTCAGATCCACTGGCCTTTTTTTCTCTAAACCTTCTTGCATTTTCAAGAGTTTCCTCTCAGACATGGATCAGTGAAATGTCAGAATCCCTCATGAGAGAGAATTATTTTCACCTGCATTCCTCATTTTTGTTTTTTTTTTGCAGCTATCTGAATGAGTGGATTGATTTCCCAGCTGTGCTGCTCCCAGCAGTGCTGCACACCACTGGGGTGTGCAGTGCCACTGGTATTTAAATACTGAGACTTCAGGTGTGGATTTATATGCCCATTTCCAAGAATTTTTTTCTCCTGTGTTCAATTGCCATACATATGCAACATCAGGAGTTTAGGAAAGCTTTCTTGTTAGGAAAGCAGCAAACAGTAATGGAGCCAAAATTTCAGGAAAAAGTAACCTGAAAATGCGAGGCACTTACAAAAGGAGCTTGTGTTCCAGAGTCAAAGATTCCTCACCAAAGCCCAAATCACAGTGAGAAATGGCAGGTGCCACCTCTGAGGGACTCTGTCGCAGCAGAATTTTGAAGGAAACTGAAAGAGAGTCCATATGCAGCAGCCACTGCATTCATGTCCTAAAGCTCAAGAATTACTCTTTAGTGGTGGCAACAAAATTCTGTCAATTAAGAGAAGCTTCAGCTGAAAAGTTGTCATAAATCTTTCCTTTTTAAGGGTGCTGGAGACATGCTGAGGTGATGAGCTCAAGTACAGGCCTCCTGGGGTGATATTTTTTAAATGGAAATGCCTCACAGGCATTTCTATTTAATAATCAAATGGAAGCAGCACCTCATTTATTCTCTTTGTTTGAATCTTTGGACTGGCTTTTGTATAATTAATTGAGAAAATATAGTAAAGTATAATTGAGCTGGTATTCCTTTTCAAGGTAGACTTGTGTTTTTATTTCCTTCCAGAGGATTTTCTTTCCACTCCATATTCATGTGTTGCTTCGTTAAATCTCAGGAGGGGGTGCACAAATGCATAAATGGAAATACATAAGCATGAACAAATCAGAAATGTTCAGATCTGAGGCATCTCAAATTAAAATAATCCTTATTCAGATGCCAGAATTTTTGTTCCCTTAAGGATATTTCTGCTGCCTAGACCTACCAGTAAAGTCTCAAAGGGGCTACTGTAATTTCTGCCTTCTGAATCCTGTGGGTTTTAGAGGCAATGGAACATCTATTACTACTACAATATGACATCAAATATTACTACCATTGTTCTGTGGTAAAAGAAACAGCAGGCTTGGCTTGGTTTTGAATAGCTAGATTAAGAATTTTTCATAGCAAAATCTCAGAGATTAGAAGGAAGACAAAAGCTCTGATATATTTTTCAAGTATGTCCTCAGGCTTTTCCAGCTTTGGAAGAGAAAGTATGTCTTCAAGGAATTGGTGATTCCTTGAAGCTAGAGCTTGGACAGTGATTGAAATTCCCAGTGCAGGAGTTGCTTAACCTGGAAAGGTGTGGAGAGTGACTGCTGCACAGCCACTCCTCCAGGAGCAAGAACATTTCTTAACTTGGCTTAGCACAGAACTTGCAGGCCTATCTGGTTCACCAGACCAGTGTCAAGGTTTTTGCAAAAGCCAGTTTTTGTGTCTGCAAACTCCTCTTGGCTTTCTCCTCTTCCTAATTATTTGCTGTTCATAAATTTCTGCTTTCATTTCCCTCCATCTTTCTTCCACATTTCAGCTAGTCTGTCAGTTGGAAAGAACAATACTGATTTGCTCTTGCCTTACAGAGATTCAGCTGGATCCACCTATGGAAGACACTGAGTTGGTTTGTGTTATCCTTGCCAGTTTTGCTCAGAGCATGTGCTGCTGTTTCAGGCTTCCAGACAGAACTCCTGCTGACCCTTTTATTTACCTTTGAGCCACATTGGCTTAGAAGTGGCTCGTAAGCATGTGGTGGGACAGGTAGGTAGGCTTTTACAAGTGCAACTTTGCCTCTCTCAGCAAGCCTGTCATCTCTTGACAGCTCTTGCTTGGACTCAGAGGTCACTGTCAGTTTGACAACCTGTCATCTTCAATCAGCTGTAAACTTAATTTAAGGATGGGGCTAAAAGAAAACCTTGGTTCAAAGACACAGAGCGTAAATCCCTGAATACCTCCATGATTACAAGACAGAGTCTCTGTTGATGGATGGCTGAGTGCCCTTGTCTGTGTCTTTTGATTAGAGCAGGTTTCTCTCAAGGCTCACGCAGAATTTCTTTCTTTTTAGCTTTTGGGTGACACAAGAGTAAGTTGGACTCCATGCTGTCATATTACCATTTTTTATAGTTGTGTATGATGACCAGTTCTCTGAGGTGTTTATAACGGCTGAAGTTGTCCTGAAACCTTGTTTTCCGGAGTTTCAGAGGTGTTGGTAAACTTCCTTTGACATGAAGATTTGTGCCATGTGTTTGTTGTTACTTTAGCTATTGGGTACAGAGAAATCTTGGAAAACCTGATGTGAAACTTCTATAAAATTTGAAAGAAAACCAAGAGGTACATCAGCTGGAGTAGCTGATGATATGCCAAATTAAAACTATTCCTCTTACATTTAGGTACTGCCATTGGATGGTTTATTAACTGCTTGTCTTGAACCTATATTTGAACAAGAATTTAAGCTATATTAAATTTCTGTTAACTCCCTGTGGATTTTAGCAGTGTCCAAAATACTGTGATGACTGTAACTCTGGCTGTGATTTCAGTCTATTATTCGCTTTTCATTGATAAAAATCTATCCAAATATTGTCCTTTATGCGAGAAAAATAAGAGGTGACTGTGGAAAAGACCATTTGAAATGGCTCTTCTGCACATTGAGTTAGTTTTGTTTAGAATGACTTTTTAAAAGAATATTCATATGCAAGAAAAAAAAAAGCATGCTATCAACTTGGTCATTCCAAGCCAATATCCTTCTGAGCACAGATTTCAACAATGTAAGATAGTTAAATGTAGTCAATTTGTCTGAGGTCATAAGTAATATCTGAAACACATACTCTGGCATTCTTTGGGGAAATTAATTTCTATAAGTAGTGTAATTCTAAGAATACATCACTGCCAAATTGTCCAGTAATGTTCTGAAAGCATCCTCTCTTCTCTTTCAATTTTCTGTTGTATCAGACCTATACACATCTCTTCAATTATTTAAAAACTAATCAAGGAAAATCCTCAGTGTCAGCTCTACAATGGGGCTCAAGAGTCCACTATGACTGCAGAAAATATTCTGGTGACTTCTCTGAATTTCAGAGTGACAATTAATTTAGCAATATGATAGATATCCAACCTCTAATCAATTAGCTTGGGAAATGCTAGCCAGATTCTTTCAATGGTTTTCCAGGTCAGAAATGCCACTCTGACTGCATAGCCTGAGCTCAGAACACACACTATAAACCTTCATTCAATGGCTTCTTTTTACAACATGTAAAATGTTTTGCTCAAATTTTCTTTTTGGAAACATCCAAGTCTTTTGATAGTTTGAAATTTTAAAACTCATGTAAAGACTGAGTGGAAAGGCAGATGGAAGAGAAGTGCTGAACTTTAAAACTTACATCTGCATGTGTGCATATACATACAGAAACAGCTTTATGTAGAGTCAAGTATAAATGTGTGTCTTTGTGTAAATAGCACGTTGGTGTGAAGGGAAACACCACCATGATCCATGCTAACATCCACTGAAGGCACAAATTACCCTCCTCTGCTACAGCCTCCTGATACTCTCTTCAGATTTCTAGTCTTTTTCTACCATATTTCTGCATTTTTCTTTGCACCCTGTTATTTGCAGAAGCTCCTTATTACAGCTGGTTTGAAAGAAAGAAAAGATTCCTAGAGAAAACATTCTTCATTGAAATTTGATGATTTACCAAAGCTGTCATGTTTGATGCAGATCTACTGAGATGAATTCTGGTGGTGGTGATGTTTTTGTCAGCTTCTCCTCCTGGCACTCTGACAGTCACTTTGTGGCTCGCCAGAAGTCCTGGCAAGACCCAAGGCAGGCAACACAACACCCCCAGACTTCTGCAGGAGGAAAATCTTGATTGTTTTGGATTTGTGACCTCACATCTTCTAATTAAAAATTTCAAACCTGAGCTTTTCAGTTATGAGCTGGAAGTTGGCCAACACATGAAGAATCATGAATCTGGAGTGAGTGACAGCTTTTTCTATGTTGTTTTGTTCCTCATGTGATAGATCTGTCAGGTTAGAAGGTGGGTCTGAATATAATCTGGATACCTATCAAACTTCTCTGTCTCCTTTCTCCTAACATTCCAATTAAAAGTTTGGTTTTAGTATTTCATCTTAAGCTTTCATTTTCTTTTTCTTTCCACTAGATGAATTAAGATTTCTTAAATGATATTTTGTTTAACTTAGTATTCCAATTTATGTTCAGAAAAACAATGAATAAGGCAATCAAAACCTGGATGAAATAAGGAATGCTTTATGTAACCTATCATCAGAACAAAGCTCAAAAAAGCCAAAGACAACAATAAAATTCACCACACCAAAGCCAAACCACGAAAATGCTGGAGGCCAAGAGAGTATTGATTTCAAATCACAAATTTGTAAAGGCTTGTCACAACTTCATGTTTATTTAGGAAAATATTAAGATCTTCTGCTGTTTATACCTGCATGACACTACAGTTCAAGTTCCCTGCAAAAAACGTTATATCTATTAAAAAAAGAGCAAAAAGACAGCATAAACCAAATAAATATTACAATATGCTGTGGAAAACATTATCCTTTCAAAACTACTAAATAAAAGAATTTTCATTTCTCCGACTCAGTTGACATATCACACATTTCATCTAAGACGAAAGAACACTTATCTTTGTAGAATAAAATAAACATTGCTAAATGAAAGCATCCAAGAGTAAATTCCCCTGTGTTCCAGTAAGCTAGGATCTGAGTTTCATAGCTTGTTTCACAACAATCTGCTCAAAAAATCACTAAAGATATTCTGTAATTTTTTAGACCAACGCGTTCTCCTTGGTATAAAATGTAAAGCGGCAGTGACAGTTTCTCCTGCAACAAAAGTAAAGAAGGTGAAAACAGAAGGCACTGGAAACTGAAGATAAACTGACAACCTCCTACTAGATTACTGGGAATACTGATTCTCACTGAGCTGGAAGAGCAACTCTTAACATCACAGGGGAAACATTTGATGGATCTGATCACTTTTTCCTTAATTTCAATTGGAATTTGGTAGGAGCAGTGTTGTTAGATAAGTTAAAAAATTAGAATACGAAAGTTTTTGTTGTCCTAAATAGAGAATGACTTTGGATTCCCATACAGGTTTTAACTTTGGCAGTAGTTCCTTTTTGTTGAAAATTCATTTTTGGAGTTAGCCTTTCATTCCTGTCAGTTTTCTGTGTTGAGAGGAAAAATCAAGGCATTTTCCTCTTGCAGTTCTTAATGAGACAGCCTTGACATCTGGAAATTGGAGAAAACCTTTAATGGCTGTGAACCACTAATGACCAGGAAAGTGTTACTGGAATAACCTGACTTCCTTTGCAAATGGCGTCTTGGTTTAATGAAGTAGCACCAACTGTTCATTCTTTTCAGATCTTAAAGTGAAATTCTTTCCCAGGATTTCACTGAATGTAAAATAAGCACTACTCCTTTCTATCCTTTGTATTACAATTCACAAATATGTGGCTGCTCTAAAAAGAAGGGTTCTAACATAGAAGACACTGAGTCTTGGCTATGATGAGTAAGTCAGCTATGTGAAAAAAATAAATTTAAACACATGGACAGATGTGGATCTGTGCTGTTTGGGAAGAACATAAATGAGGAAAAAAAAAATCATGCTCTTCTATACATTTATATATATGTGTGTGTGTGCCCGTGCATTTATTTAATTTTTTTAAAATTTCATTAGAAAGCTTCCTATCTGAAAAAGACACCTAAGACACAGAGATACCCATGAATACTGAAAAATTCACTGCAAAAAAATGCAAGGTGAAAAAACTGGAGGTATTAACTTCCAGATTGTAGTTTTGCAGATGCCTGAAAATATATGTAAAGGAGATTAAAGGATACAACTGTTTATCTCAGAACAACTCTGCTTAATATATAACTTCACAGTTAATTGTGAAGGAGAAATTTTATCTGCTTATTTTTTATTCCACATCCACCACCGGTACCTTGTGATATCATAGAGGAAAGTGCCTCAGAGTGGCAAGAGATATTTACCTGAGGTCAGCAGCAGAGCTCTCCTGCAGTGTCTATCCAGGGGCTTTTAGGGTAAAGTTTTCTAATTTCAGAAAACTTGAATGTGAAGGAAGTATTAGCACAAACTAAAGTCACTAGCAAATGAAAGCAAACTTTCCAATATATCCATGTCTGGAACAGTAATTCTGTTGTACATAAGGCAACAGATGATTTTCTAGGCCACCCTTGCCTGATGGCATGAGTGAGTGAGTGAGTGAGTGAGTGAGTGAGTGAGTGAGTGAGTGAGCAGAGTCTGGTCTGCTGCTGAGAATGGAAGGAGAATTGGGGGAAGGCCACTGATGAAGCGCCATTGGGAAAATGAGCAGCCAAAAGAATAAAAAACGTGTCTTGATGTCAGCAGGTCTTGAATGGTCTTTGATGGACCTGAGAAGAGGTAAGATCAAGGTGAGCCTTCCTGAAGAGAAACATGGCAAAAGTTGGGCTGCTTTTGTAAAGGGCTTATTTTTTCATTCAATAAAGATGATTTTTACCTAAATCTCAGCATCTACGCAGCATCCTCAAAACCCAGCTTGAGGGGTGATCTGTGCACTCCCTTGCCTCATGATGCACTGATGTGCTGATCCTTCCTGGGGACACTTCAGCCTCCTGTCACCTCTTTCCTGCTGCTCTTCATTTCTGCACAGAAATGAAGGATTTATTGTACTGCTGCTTTACACACTGGAGCTGAAGACCACAGGGCAGCACAATTTCTTCATAGGTCCAGTTATTTTCATGAACATCTGGAGCCATTTCATACCAATTCAGTACAATGTGGTAAATCAAAATCTGAAAGTGCTGTCAAACTTCAATGGGAATCTAAACCCCACATTTTTGCACTGGAAGCATCCATGCCAATCTGCAAAAGGCAGGACAGAGCTAATAGGTAACAGCAAAAGCAGGATTTTGTATGAAATGCAGTGGCTTCTGTCCAATTCACAGAGGTAGCAAAGAAATTTTTAAAAAAGATTAGATGATACTGAAAGAGGTTATTAATGAGTGCTGGATCTCATTAGGATCCCTTGCAGGTTCAGAGATCATTTCTTGTTCTTGTCAGCTCTCAGAAGCTCAGATGCTTCTGCAGAGCTCGAAGTATACAACGTGCAGGGTTTTGACAATTAGTGTCAGAAACAACAGCCTGTCTTCTCAATTTCCTGTGCTTCTTGCTTTTGTCATGCTGAAGCAGCTTCTCCTATGTTACTCCAATTTGTGAATGCTCTCCTGATGGAAGACTGAAATGTGACAGGTTTAATTCAGTTCAAAAATTTAGGGTGTGACTTTGAATTTGAACTAAATTTTTATACTTAAAAGATTGCACACAATCATCCAGCAGACTTCCCCCCTAGTCTGTGTGAAAGAAGATTATTTGAGATATTTTTCACTTTTCTACTGCAGTTCTTTACTTGGAAAACTTGTTGGCATGAATGTGGAAAATGTGTAAATGGTTCTCAAAAAGAAGAAAGGTCTGTGAGCTGAAAGGCAAATACAGGTGTTGATGAGACAGTGTGGAGAAAACATCAAGAGTAGAAAGAGGGTCAAATATAGGAATGTCAGATACAACCACAGACCTGTCCTTAAGTAGTAGGGGGTGGCCTGACTGTCAAGTTTAAAAGGAAATTAGAAGATAAAGATGATTTCTTGTGAGACATTCGCCCAATCTGTGGAATTTCAATTATTGTAGTAAAGCCAAATGAATGAAATGCTTACTATGATAAATCCTAAAAATGAGGAGACATTAGAATTTTTAAAAATTGTGAGACACTGGACAAACATGAAGAATTTGACACTTGAAGAGCTGACCCTTTAACAATCAAAGTGCCCATCTCTTCTGAAGAGCTTGGACTAGGTTTTAGAAAATTCTGTTCCTAGAAAATGTAAGGACCCTTTTTGGATCTTGTATTAATTGGTCATCAGTAAAATGCTTTAGCACATATTTCCTGCATTTTCCTCATGATTTTAAGGTTCCTTTCCTAGTATGCAATTAAAATTATAATTTGTGTAACACTAGAATACGCAGAAATGAATAGTGAGATGTTTCAGAAAATTAGCACCTGAAAATGCAAATTGATCCTAACTCAAATGCTATTAGGGACAAATCCTTTGCTAGCTACTTAATCAGATATCTTTGTTAAATTCTTATTTTGTTTCAGAAAGTCTCAGCCCCTTAAGCATAAACATATTTCAAGAAAAATATTTCTCCCTGGAGATCATGGGGGTTTGATGCAAATCTATTAGAATCAAAACTGTGTGGTAGGAATGTATCTGTTCCAGTAAAAATTTGGGAAAAATATCTCAGCTCAAGGACAAAATCTCAGTTTAGTATGAATGAATGACGCTTTTGTCACTGTCACCCTCTTTTGAATTTTAAGCAAGATATGTTTTGGGTTTGTGTTTTTATAGAAAAAAAAAAAGGAAAAGTTACCAGTTTTGTAGGAGCTTCATTTTTATACAGCCTGCACTGAGAATTTATATATTATCATGAGTAAGAGGTCAGTTGTAGAGGTGAGAGTTGAGTTATGTCTGAAATTTAAACACACACACACACATACATACACACAGGAACTATGATGTATAGGCAAGCCTTATACTAATACTAATACTAATACTAATACTAATACTAATACTAATACTAATACTAATAATAATAATAATTCACACATATTATGTGTTGTGGGTGTATGTGTGAGAGTGTGTTTGTGCTGTACACACACCAAAGCACAATTAACAAATATCACCAGATTATTCACAGTCATGATTTGGGAGCATCTGAAGCCTGACCTATGCATCCACGTGACAAATTTTAATCAAAACACAATTGTTGCAATAATGTTCTTGCTACTTTAGGGACCAAGTGCTGTAAAAAAATTCCAGCCTACAGTCTTGTTCTTTGCTGTGATTTATGGCAGTGTTTGAATATTCAGGATGTTTTGCTAGGGGCAGAGCCCCCTGACAAATGAACAACACAGCACAAGGCGCTGACAGCTACTGAAATATTTGTCCATCTGCTGACCCAGGGACACACTTGAGTTTAGAAAGCTGGCAGCTCTTGACTGATTACAATTATGCTGACTGCTTTGAATTGGACTCACTCATTTCCACTCAAAATTGTACACATGGCTGGAAAGGTGACAGGTCACTGTTGTATCTTGAGTGATTAAGTCCTAGTCAAGGATAACGACAGTAATAATGGGCTGACAAGAGAATCTCCCACATAAATAAGAGTAGCAAAATCAACAGCCTGCTTGCATAGTTCCCTGCATGGAAATTTCAGAGCCTAAGATGAGCAGAAGGGAAATAAAAAGCCATCATCTTTACTACCCTGTCCCATATTAAACATCTGCTCTACAATGGCATTGTTTGTCTGCTATTGATTTACACGATTGTGTAGCAATTACTTGGGCGTTGCTCCTCTGAAGAATTGCTACCCAACATCCTCAAGACCAAGAGCACAATGGGTTTAGAAAGAGGTAAGAAGCTTATATGAGTAGTAAGATACTGTCAAATCATATACACAAGCCACACATGTGAGAAATATTTATCCACATGTTTTCAGGCACAAATAAAATGTCAGATTGCAGCAGCCAGAAAATTACTTCTAGATTTATACACTGCTGTTTTTCAAGTATATCCCTAAATTTGATGCTGACCCATGTCAGAGATAAATAGCATAACTGAAATTCTCTGTGCTTCAATGTGGCAACTTGTGTGCTTCTCTCGTACTTTTTTATCACCAGAAATGTGATAATTACCACTGAAGTCTTGGTTCTGTATCTATTTCATGTCAAAAAAGGGAGCACTGGCACATGGTATAGGTCAAACCAAAGTGTTTCCTTGGAGGTAGAAAAGAATCTGGCATTTTGAAGAATTCAAGGAGTTTGGTAATAGGTTTATAAATATGTGTAAAGAGAAATTATTCCTTTTTACCAATGCTATCAGAAAAAGATAAATGGGTGAGGGATTTTTGGGCCAACAGGTAACACAGCCTGCATGTGGAAGTACCTGATTGTGGAATGCATTACTACTTTTCCACAGTCACCAAATGACTGATTGCTTGTTTCCAGATATTTGAGCCATTCACACTACCTTTACTCAGGACCCTGGAGTGAAAATTTGTGAGTTCTGATGAAATTTAACACTATTTGTAGCCTCATACACAGGCAGGACCTAAATATGACAGTGACAGCAATGTGTTATAAAAATCATCATAAAATATTACAATTATCAAGAGGCTCAACTGATTTTGCAAGGATTTAAAACCAGACACCAGAGATGGGAGTGTAAGATCCTTGGTCCTTCCTAGAAGCAATGAAGCACAGAGAGAAGTGACCATGCTGGGACTGAGCTCCTTCACTGCTTCCAGGCCACTGTGAGGCTGCATTTCAGTGACACAGTTTTACTGACACCTAAACTTCATAGAATTACAAATATCTCCTCTTGATATCTTAGTTCCTTGGCATCCCAGATGCTCTGGGCTGATTGTGTGTTCTTCCAGTTAATGGTATTTGGACTCAAGGCCGATTTGTAGCTGACTGAGAAAAGTGTCAATGGATGTCAATGAGTGGAAGAAATTCTTATAATGCCAGTTGCCACCCCCACATTAAAACTTTCTCCATGGCTTGTTACAGAATGGATTTTGTATGTGGCTCTGGTATTACCAAGACTTAGAAGAGAGATTTATTTTGGAGTCTAACTGCAAATGGGCCAGTAATGATCTGTAGCTATAAACATCAATAAAATTTATACGTATATAAGATAATTTCCTCAAAATTTCAAAGCTATTTTCAATAGGAAAACAAATCCACAGAATAGCGGTTGGTAGTACTGACATTCTTCATTAATCTCCACTGAATGGTTATGAAGGTAACATGCTGTTGGTCTTTTCCAGGTGAGCTTTTTTGGATGCACTGTAGAACAGCTCTCTATTTTCAGTTTGCTTCCAGTAGCATTGCACCACTTATTCTTGAGAAGAAGAGATTAAAACAGGAGGGGGAAAAAGAAAGAGAGAATGTGTCAGCCAGTGACAAAGAAGATAAAATACCTGCTTTGAGATCCTAAGGAACCTGCTTGCCAGAAAGTCACCTCCTTTATTAACATACTGACCTTTCAGATGAGACACTGAGGAGACAACATGATACCATGGTGTCAGATTCTAAAACTTCATTTTCCTAGGGTTGGAGCTGGCCAGAAATCAGATGCTGAAATGAAGCTGGGTTAGGGATTTGAGAGGAGTTAAAATTCCAGCTCCATGGGAGATACTTTCTCTATATTTTCCATCCCAGTTGCACTTCCAAGATAAGGCAAACACTTACAGATGAATGACTGCATGTATAACATAAGTACCCTCAGATTTTAAGTTCTCTATCCATGGACAGAACTCATTTTAGCTTTGCACAACGGAACATTTCCCTCTAATATTCAGATGCATAAGGAAACCACACTTAGGCATATGTGTTTAAATCATCAGTTTTTTTGCAAATACTCAAAATGCAGAAGGAATGAGTGAGATAAGCACCAGAAAAATCCACAGCAACTGTTATTTTTCTCCCTTTTTCCATTGAATCTGGATTGCCAGATTTGGCCAGCAGTGTGTTAGTTACATTTTTCCTAATTGGCAGCCAATCAAAATTATTGCTACACTTTTGAAGACAGGGGAAAAAAGAAAATACCTGATTATTTTTCAAGCACAGGTCATTGTTAACAAGTATTCTCAAGAGCAAGCAGCTTTGCTTAACCACAGAACCCTTGTACTTCATTAGATTGTACAAATAAGTGGCTCACACTCTCCATTTGCTCTCTCTGGCAGCCAAGAATTGCAATGATCAGATTCACAGAATTGCAATGGCTTCAAACGTAATACAATCAAGTGCAGATCCTTTCCACCATTCAGGTTTTTTTGTGATCTGTTTATTCCTTATTTCTTCTTTGGCCTTTAGCTGCCTATAGTGCTGTGTGTGAAAAAATAGACTCATTAATCTTGTTTGGTTTCTCTCAGTAATTGTTTGGGCATTTTATTTTCAACACTTCTGCTAACTCTCAATATTACTTGTGTATAATGACTGCTAGAGTGCTATTACTGACTTTTTTTTTCCTAAACATTTACATCTGTTCTTTTTCAAAGTCTCAATTACATTTCAGTTGAAAAATGTTTTATGTGTCTGAAAGCCACTTATCACTGCAGAATTTGTATCTCCCTATCCCTTTGTGCAGCCTCTTCTGAAGTGAATGCCTGGCTCAAGGGAATCAGTAGGAGTTTTATACTTCATGTTGTTGTGCTCAAAACTTAGCTCTCCATCTTGTTTCTCTTAAAATTCTATCTCTATCAGTTCTATCTCTACCCAGAATAACATGGAGTAACAAATTATGTTGGTAATTTTTCATTGGGAATGATGTGCTTCTAAGAAGAAATTTAGTGAATGTATTTTAAAATTCTAATTTGTCTTTTAAACTTTTTCCCGTTAGATCTTTTTCTCCTCTGCACTCTTCCTCATTAAATTCAGCTGCAGAAGCAAATTCATTATCCCTACTACTTGTTATTTGCATGAATTTTCTTTACGGGCTGAAATGTATTCCTAATGGATGTGTGTATTTACTATAACAAATAACTTCATCAATAACATCACAAGTTCTGGATATTCTGTTTTTTTACACAGGCATCAAAACCAAATACAGGAAACTACTCATAAAATTTTTGCTTTTTTAGATAATATTTGAATAGGGATCAGGGATGGCTGCACTTCCAATTCAACTTTGATTTCCATATGGGTGTTCTTCTGAGCAGCCTTCTCAAAAGGATGGGATCAAAACTTCATCTGATCTATTTTACGATTTCCCCAAATGTTCAGCATTATGCTTTTCTTTTACCTTGAACACATTAAAAACTTAGGGGTGCAATAAGGACAGGAAGAAGATAGATCAATATAACAAATATTTTAAAATATTTGGCTCTCAAAAAGGTCTCCATATTTCTGAGGACAGTCTATTTGTTTATTTTTATGTTCCTCCCTCAACTGGTTTATTCTTCCACTCCACTCTGGAATGTTGTTCACGAAGCCACCAGCAGAGCTTTCTGTCATGGAAGTGCTGGCAGCAGGAAAAAAATAAACTTTCAACTTTCTCTGCTGGGTTTCTCAAGAAGGGGGCTAGTGACACAAAATTCATTTACATTTAAATATTTTCAATTTTACAGTTGAACTGGCATTAGACACTGGGGTTAGAAAGGATGAAAATGGAAACACCCAGAAGGAAGACAGGTGAGAATATTTTTGTGATGCTGATAATGAATATCCAACAAATAAAAAACACCCTGCAGATGGAAAAAAACATAGTGCTACAGGAAAGATTGATCAAGAGCTTACAAAAATTATATTGGTGTTGCTATGGCCACTATACTGTGAAAACAGAGACAAAAAATGAGACTTTAAAGCTTCAGGTTGTATAAGGTTCAAACTGGCTCTCACACAGTGAGAGAAGCAGTACTTTGAGCTGTGCAGCCCTTGCTAGGAAACTCTTCAGAGGTTCCAAGCCATTCCCCTCTTTACAAGGGTGTGATTTTGAGGAACTCCAGTTCAGAGGTTTGTGGAGTGTGTAGTAGGTGCAAGTGAAACAAAGATACAAAAGTACGAAAGTCTTTCAAAGAGGTGGTCAGGTTGGAGTCCAAAGCAGTCAGAAGAACATGGGGGAACTTGGTTCTAGCACTGAAAATCACAGATGTGATAACAAACCCTTATTGTTACTATGACTAGCTGGTTCTTAGGGGATTTAGTGGTGACACTGCTTATATCAAAGGTGGTAGGCTGGTTTCTGGTTACTAGTCTTCAAAAGTTATTGATGGGATGAACTCTAAAGAATTTTATTTGGTTTTGTTGTTTTTGTTTTTTTGTTGTTTTTTTTTTTTTTTTTTTTTTTTTTTCCCCAGCAAAATTGTATCTGTCCTCTATCTAAATCATAGGTAAACTTGCATTTTTATGACCCATCACCAGAGTGTTTGCTATCCCTGTATTTTTTCATGGACCAGAAACAAACAAATGCTATATAATCAATAAAAATCCAATTTTAGTAAGGGAAAAGAAATACCTGTCATGTATCCTGGAAGGTGCAAAGTGCCAACAGGATCAAGAATGATGCCATCCTCTGAAAGCACATATCTTTTTTTACCTGAGTTTTGAACATATTTCAAAGATAAATTTTTCAATGTGTTACTTCACACTTCATTAAAAAAACCCTCTGAATGAATGGCAGAAAAAGAACTTCAGAAATACAAAGGAAAGCAGAAAGAACAAATTACATTGGTTATGAACTTTTTTTATCTTGAAGAGGACCAGAGCACTGGATACTATATACAACACAAGTTTCTGCCTAGAGGAACACGTGTTTTAAGAAATTTCTGGGTGTTGATTTTCAGATCCAACTTGCACAATATTTACCTAGAGATGAGCAGAACAGTGAGAATAAAAGAGAGAACTAGGTGGCCAGCAAAGCCTGAGGGGTTCTCTGTCCTGTTCAGTGTCTGCTCCTGCCACAGGTGCATCCAGGAGCCCACTCAGTTTTTGGAAGCCTCCACTGATCCCCCAGAGGAGCCCAAGGCTGCTCCACCCCTAAGGTGCCAACCTGTAGTGAACAGCACAGGGCTTGCTTGTTCAAGAAATCCTATCTGCTTTCCCATCTCTCATCTTCAGCAGAGACAGGCTTTGGGTTGTCCTGGGTTCCCCAAAACAGATGTTCCTAAGCCAGGAAGAAAGCATGGATGGCATCCAGGACTGAGGAGGGGTGCTTGACACAGCTCTGTGCAGAAGGAACTGCCAAGGAATTCTGCACCTGCTCAAAAGCTCTGTCCTATCTTCCCCTGCCAAGACTGCCAGTGTCTGCTGTCCTGGGAGGCAGAATCTGCCTAGTTAAAAGCAAGGTGGGAAACTGGGAAACTCTTCCTAGTTATAGCAGGATTTACAGCCTTTCCAGGCTCTGTATTACTATGGTATTTCAACCTCAGCATACTGCACTGATTAATAACAACTTTAACATGCACTGGCCTAGGTCCAAATAACTGAAAATCCACAGGATGCACAGGCTGTCATTTTTCAGAAGCTTGAGAAAGTGAAGCAAAATGTCTGTATCTTCTTCCTCAAACTGCCTGCAACATTTAAAGCCTAAAGTAAAACCACAGGATTATACTCTCTTTGAATATCCATTGGTCTAGCACACACATAAGACTTCAAGTAGAAAGCATTTAAAATATGTGATAACTCTGGTTAAGAGCAGAACTTCAGTAAAGAAATTTCAGTACTTTTTAAAGTTCTCTTAATTTATTTCATATGAACATGTAAAAGAGATTATACTCTCATAAAAATTGTTTGATCAAATTGCTTCCTTGGCAAAGAAGGAGTCCTATCTAGCCTTTTTCACTGTAATATTTCAAAAAATTAAAAGTGTCTTATTCAACTAAGCTATCTTCTTCCAAAAACCTTCAAGTATCTAGGAGAGACATCTTATATAACTTTATTAGGAAATGGAGTGTCTGATATTCAAAATAAATCAACTTCTGTGCATTTAACCATGAAAACAAAAGGTGCATTTATGTCAAACACATTTCAAACATGAATGCCTGATTTGTTCTGTGTACTTTGTTTAATACCATGGGTTTGGAGACAGCACAATAAATTGGCACTGGGTCCAGATTCAGTTGCTGTAACAATTGTTTTCCCTTATAACTGATCTTGCCTGTTCCCTTGCAGATCATGTTGCCAATCCATGTTTTTACTGTGCCCAGGTCTCCCAGTACAACAGCAAAAGGTTAACTGGGTTTACTGGGTTTCCAGTTCTTGATGCTGCTGCTGCCTGGCAGGAAGCCTTCAGTGGGTGAGTGCAGGGTACCAGGGGCAGCTGAACAAGCAGAACCAGAGCAAGCAGCAGCCCTGGCTGGGCGTGCAGGTCGTGTCAGGTGAGGTGTGAGGGCTCTTCTGCTGCAAAGCTTAAGCCTTTATATTCCCATGGAAAAACTGCTCCTTCAAAGCCATTAAGGCTTTGGAAAAACCTGCTTCCACACATCAGCAGTGAGCATTTGGAGGTTCAATGTGCCAAGGACCTGCTGTGCATTTAGCTGGTCCCATGCTGGCTGCAGCACTTGGAGGATGACACAGATGAGACACTGAACTGGGGCTCATTTTCTGTGACACCCGGTTGGAGGATCACCCCACTAAAAGCAAGCAAAGAGAGGAAGACCCTAGAATAAGGCACAGGATATTTTTGGAGTTTAGTATTGTCTGGAGGAGACCTGTCCATGGGGAGTGGTGAAGAATTGGAGCTCAAAAACCATGCAGATGGGATCTGAGGAGAGGAGAGTTCTGTATGGGGGACATAAAGAAACAGAAACTATGAATTGGACAAAGAAAAAGGCCTTGGAGTGGCAGGGCAGACCTGGTGCAGAGACAAGTAAGGCACAAGAGCAGAAGCCATCAGGGTTAGAGGGACCAGGGGATCAAAGGCCCTGGTGAATGGAAGATTCTCACCTGGAGTTAAATCTGAGAAATGAACAAAAGGCACCTGTATTTTGATGCTGGTAAACAAAGTGGGGCAGTGAGAAGCAAAAATCTCCCATGATGGTGAGCTGCTGTGAAACCTCCAGTGCTTGGCTTTTGACCTTGCACACTTCTGGAGCTCCTTTGCTCACCTGGTTTGGATGGAGGCAAGGGAGTCTCCAGGAGCAGAGGCTGGACAGCTCTGCCCCATTTTTGTGTCTGGTACCAGAGGGGTGAGCAGCAGCCAGGACTGACCCCTGCACACATGGAGAAGGGTTAAAATTTCTTCCCTGTTGGAGAACCACAGGACACCATGGAGTGTCATGCCAACAACTGAAAATTAAACAAGCTCATGTCAGGTATTTTAAAAGTTTAGGGATCTGTACAACAAGAAAGTTCTCCCCAGAATCTGCCTGGAAACAGTGCTGTGATAACTGCACCAGCCAAAAATGAGGAGCACATCTCTTCAGAATCAGCAATCCCTTCTTCAAGGCACTAATGGACTGGAATTCTGGGGCAGATCAGGCTTTTTGGGGCAGAAAATATTCAAGTATCCAACTTTGCCCCACTTTGAAATGGTTTCACTTGTAGCAAGAACTTAGGAAGAGGTGAAGGAGTGAAGGAGGGAAGGCAGGAGTGGGAAGGATGGTCTCACACTGAAATGCTTCAACTCCCAAGAGAAACCAGATCTGTGCTCCACAGTTGTCACTGCCTTACCTGGGAGTTTAGACTCTCAATGAGCTTTCGAATCCAGGGCGGTCCAAGAGACTGTAACATTTCTGGTTGGATCTGGCCCATTTGTAACTATCATAACAACTAAAATAATCAGCAAGAAATCTTCAGAATATTGTCATGAGGACAAAGGTCCAAAGAAATAAAAGATGACGCTGTTTTGAAGATTGAGCAATTCAAGGTTTGGAGTATGAAGAATATCTGACATCTGTAAACTGCCATGACAACCTGAACCTATGTCAGGGACAATCTGTTCCAAGTGTTGTCTGCAGAAGACAAAGCTCACACTAATGATATTTATTGTTAGAACTGTGCATGAAAAAAAGGAACAAAGAAAACAAAACAAAAAGCTTCATGGTTCTCCAAGCAAGGAAGGTAGAAGCAGATATTTGATTATTGCAGATATATTTGAGCTGGAATATGTCCCTGCAATATCATCTCCACAGGAACAGAGAAAAAATAATGATAGAAAAATGTCCAAGAAAGTGGGAACATGATCAATTATGAAGAATATATAAGGCAAATATGAGAGGTAAGGTGTCATGGATAATGGACCAGTCGGCCCCTATCCGAGAACTTTGTGTTTTATGGTTGAAAAGAATTTCTCTTAAATGGCAAAAAATGTCAGCCCAAACCTAGCATTTTTCCTATTTTGTATTTCATCACAAAATGGCATTTTTAGGTCATCCAATGGAGCTAGTCAGAAATATATGAGTATGCAGTTTGAGAAGAATTTAAGAAAATATGGAAAGGCAAAGCCTCCCAAGAATATTCAGAAGTAATATTGCTTATTGCTTTGCAGTAGATCCAGAAGCAGCTATTCAGCTCTTCTCCTCAGCACAGCACTGCACTAAAGCAACTACATCACCAAATGAGCTTTTTGAATCAAAAGTGAAAGCTTTACTGAAGACAACAAAGAAAGGGAAAACTTCACTAGTGATTTTGTATCCTGTTTTTTTTTGGTTTTTTTGTTTGCTTTTTTTTTCCCAAAAAGTTTATGAAAGTAGTTAATATACCATGGCATTATCTTGAATCACCCATCTGGATGGATTTTGTTGTGTGGGTTTTCTCAGAACTAGTCATTTAACTCTGCCACAGCAGTGCTGTGCATATGTCTTGTTGACAGGAAATCTCCATTACTGTTTTTAGAGGATAACCAGGAATGACCCCAAAGTCTCACTTCTGTGTGATAATACTATTTGTATATCTCCTATTAAACACACAGAGATAGAGTTCTTGTTCTTTCATTTGGATTAATTTCCATTTATCCCCCATGAATATCATCTGATCTTCACCTAGTCATTCAGCACTGTGAATTTTCTGCATCTCTGCAGGAATTCAGCTTCAGAATTAGCTATCCTGAACAATTTCAAAAATTCTGCAAAGTTGGTTCCCTACTGTTTACCTTTTTTATTATAATTTGTGAATATCCTGATAATGACAGGTCCTACTGCATAGCTTTTGATCCTATCAATAATATAAGATGTTCATTTACTACAACAGGACAGGTCAAAAATTATTTTGGTTAATTGAAAGAAAATTTCTTTGGTAGTTTTTACTGAAAGCCCTTGTTGGCCTATTTTATTAATCCCACATATACTGGAATGACAGGTTCACCTATCCAGTAAACTGCCATCTTCATAGAATACTTACAGTTTCACGAGACATTCCTGTGACTCATCCCAAATCTATGATTTCATCCATATTTGTTAATTCCATTTCTCATTACAGGTCCTTGCCAATCTGGCTGGTGCTAAAGCCAAAAGAGCTGGTTGGTCTTTCCCAAGACGACCTGAGTCAACCTTTAAGATACTTATGGCACCATATTAACCGTTTTTTTTATTCCCCTGATTCTGGGTCAAGCAGCATGTAGATTATTTGTTTTATAGTTTGTCAAGTCTATGATTCTACAGAGTTCCCAGATCTGAGTTTCTTTTTAAAAACAGAAACTTTGCATTTAGTTTATTGATTTCTGAAATGCTTGCTGTTGATAATTCTGGCTGACACAAATTTCCATGCTCTTGGTCTCTGCTCCTCTGCAACAGTGATAAATTTCCTACCTTCCTTTGCAATAAATAAGGATCAAAACTTTTCCTCTTCATTGCCTATTTGTTCTACTGACTCTGACAAACTCTCTCTTTCTGATATGTTTGAAAAAGTTTTGATTGTTGGCATTTATATTTTTTTTTCTCCAGCTGCTTTCCTGTTCATTGGTATTTCATTTGCCATATCCTTTCATCAAGTGAATACCACTGCCACTTTTACCAGTCTGGGTGTTTTTTTACATTTTGCTCTTCTGTTCAGATATACCAGCTTTAAGGTGTGGGAATAGTCCTTTTAGGCCCTTAGTTTCTACTATAATGTATTTTAATAACATTTTACCTCATCATCTGCTTACATTAAGTGTCTCTTTAAAAAGCTTGCTCATTTTAGGGTAGTTCTTTTCTTTTCCAGCATTTCAATCTACTGTGAGGGATATCCATTGTTTCCCTCTCAGTATCACCATTAAATCCATATATCTTCTGGTCACTGACATTGGGTGGTTCTTCCATATGTCCATCCTCAGCCTCCAGCCCTGGGACCTCCTCAGAGCTAATGGGTGCTTGTCCTGCTGTGGGTCTGTGGACTGTTTGCCATAAAAGCAGGCATTAATGGGGTGACTGCATCTTGAAATTAAATTTAGCCAGGGTATATGAGATAAGTGATATCTCCCAATGCTGTTCTCTGTTTTCTGCCCTGATTTGCCTCCTTCCAAAATGATTTTCAGCACAGCTCTCAGAACTCACTCCCACTGACAAGCCTGCAGGAGGAAGACAAACTGTTTAGAGACATTTATCTTGCTGAGTTCTCTACCAATCTTCACAAAGGGAGAAAAACTGCAGAGTGGAAGGCAGATGATAAAAACAGTCTTTACCTCTTTCCTGCCCACCAGAAAACACCTCCCTTTCTGTGCTTCCAAGTGCATATCACTCCTTCTACACTCACTGATGCTCAAGAACAGCCACAAAAACTCTCACAGGAAAAGATATCCAGCTCTCATAATTTAAACCAATTCAGGACTGAAGAGGTTTTTCCATTAAGGAACATATAATGACATAAACAACTGGCACCTCAGGATGAATCCTTGTCACACCCTATAACCCACTGATCCTCATCCCTGTGAGAAAGCCCATCCAAGGTTGCAAACACTTGAGGTGAGGTGAGGTGAGGTGAGGTGAGGTGAGGTGAGGTGAGGTCCTCACCTGCTGCACTCTGCAATTCCCTTCCCAGCTGAATGCAGCTCACAGCATCTGACAGGGTGGCTCCATCCCACTGAACAAAGGTAGAGAGGACTTCAGGGCAGATTTTGAGTGCTGCTGCTTCCGCTCAAATATCTCTGGTGTTATTAAAAATGTTCAGGCTTCTTTTATACTTCTTTTTAATCTTTTCATTCATTTCTAAAGCTTTGCAATTTGTATTCACTCTTTGATCTGGCCATCGTCCTCTTTAATTTGATGGGTTTGGGGACAATGCCTCCCAGCTAGTTTTATATATTTGATACATCCATAAACTGTTCACACTGTGCTCTTATCTTACAAACTGTGGTTAAACAGGCCCCTTGCCAAGGGTATGTCATGCAGGCACCTCCCAAAAAGTGCAAGTCAAAGATCTCTGACTCTCAATCCACAAAGGAAAAAGAGACAGTGAGACATTACTCCACTTATTTTCTTGAGGACAGAGGTGAATTGGTCCAGGTGAGCATAGGAAATGTGCCTGATTTTTTTTTTTTTTTTTTTTTTTTTACATCTCTCTGTATTATTCTGATACCTGTCTCAAGTAGTAAGGCTTTTTCTTTAGTGTCCTACAGGAACCCAGTGTTCTTCCCCTGATGTTGAATAAGACTCTTCTGCAGGTAAGTTGTATTTGGTGTCTGGAAGTGAAGACCATTAACCATAAACATAAAGAGACAAGGTTTTTTTAGATTCTCTTTCACTTCTTCTATCCATAATTCAGAAATTCAAGATGATAAGTGGCTGAAAAAGTCATAAGGATGTTGTAACATGAAAACAATGAAATCAGTTTTTATCATAAACCTTGTGTTGGCCCATGGACAAAAGTAAGAGATTACTGAAACAAAATGGTCAGTAAGCTGAAAATGATCTTAAAGTACATTAGCTGATCCACATTAAATCTGGCACAGGGTAGCTTGTTCCAAAGCCTCCTCACATTTCTGTGAGCACTGAAACAGAGAAAAACCTCTGAATTTTCCTTTAGAGACTCCTAACTTCCTTAAGAATCCAGAAGAAAAAGGTAAGGACTGAAAAGAATTGGCTGCAAGAGATGGCAGAAATAGTTAACACTGAAATAAAAAGAAAGTTTTAAGCAAAACCAAGACACTCAAGTGTCAGCTTGTCAAACTAATAGTATTAGTAAACAAGGTAAATTGTAGAAACTGGAGATAAACATTTTTTAAAATCAAATTTTCTCTTCAGTACTATAAAATAATCAGATTGATGAAATGGAAGGGGGACATTTGTCACCCTTCTTTACAAGATGTTGTGTGAAGTTCTCTGTCCTGCCAATTAGCATTGATCTACTTCAATTGATGTTTCCATTCTAACAATGAAGTAATAGAAACTGAAACATAATTTGCTGAAATAATTTTTTTCATTAGACTGCTCCAGGCCTACTCAATACCTTAAGAGAGTTGGCAGTTCATCGTTTGCAATGATATCTAGTGCAATGTTGCCACATGGCTTTAGATTTCCATTTGAGATCTTTATAAAAAAACAAGCTAGTCTTCAAAATAAAACATGTTTTAGAGAAGATTTTGGTGTTCAAGTTGGCGCAGAGTTAAGTGACATACGGATAGAGGTAAATGCTAGATGATAAATTGCTTTAAAACAATGATGATATTTGCTCTGGCTTTGAATTGTTGTTTTTTTTGAAGCAGAAGTGAGATGCATCTGCTTTCAGAGACAAGTTAAGTCACATTTATATCAAATCCAAGAAAATAGAGTAGGCAACCTAGATAATAACATTATTTTTTTTTGACCTGTGCTTCTTCATAAAACGTTTTCCATGGCTGTAGTTCTACAACATTTCAGAAAGTTATCTCACCAAATCCTTGGTTTGATCTTTCAAACTAAAGATCAAAACTGGGCCTATGAACAAATACAAATAGCCTTCTGTTATGTAATTTCTTTCTTTCTGTTTTCAGGGATTTCATTCATATCTCCCTATTCCTTTAACACTTGTCTGCTTGTAATTCTGCCTTTGTTTTAGAGTCAACTTATAAGCTCCTCAGGGACAGAAATCCTTCTTTGTAGTGAATCTGGGCAGTGTCTCACTCAAAAGGGTCAAGGTCTAGGTCTGGAGGAATGAGTTTCATGGTGCAAAGCCACCAGACCTTCCAGCACTCTTCCCTGCAGGTTTTCTCAAGCACTTCGGGGGTGATTGGCACAGTTTTGGTTGAGATAAGTGTCCTGGTTTGAAGGACAGATGTCTGCCAAGAAAGGCAGGAGCTTCTCTTTGAAATGGAGAATGTAAACCCCCTCCCTCCAAACTATTATTGTAATTTTGAAATTAAGAGGCTCTCAGGAAAAGATGTGGGAATTAGGAATAACAGTTCTTTACTAGGAAAATTAAAATAGAAACGCAGTATTACAAAGAATAATCTATGGTCCTGTAGAAGGATGTAGTTTTCCTCTGAAGATCCAGGGATGATGTGGAAAGGTCTGGTTTTCCTCTGGAATCCAGTGGAAAGAAGGTATCTTGCTGTCCAAAATCTCAGTTTTTATCTAGGTAGGAAAGGCTTGGCTCCTCCCCTTGGCTGGAGCAGCTCCCAGTGGGATGATGTAATTTTATCAGTCACACAGTGGGACTTAATGGCCCAGCAGCAGATGATATCTTCCTGGAGGGAGGGTGGGTTGTGGAAAAGATAAAGATGATCGCCCCAGCTGGTTTTAAAGATGGCCCATTAGCAGATGGTATGTGCTATGGAGATAAAGGTCACTGCCTCACCCAGCTGCAACAGATGGTGATAGAATACACATTTCTGGCCACATCCTGTATTGCAACCCAAGACAATGACTCAGATAGGGCTGGCCTGCTTTGCTTTTTGACCTCTTAGATGGCCAACAAAGCTTCCACTGCAGTCACATTCTGGCTGGGGACACTGTTGGGATCTGATTCGTGGTGGTACCTGGTTTTGAGTTTTGTGAATTGTTTCCTGGCTGCTGCTGGCCTTATCACCCTAATGCAAAGTGACTGCAGAGGAATTCTAGACAGGTTTAATATATGTAGACATAGGTTCATGCAGACACCTAGGACTGTAGATCCTCACACTCAGCTGAGTAAATGTCACACTGAATGTCTTAACCTCTGCCTGCAAATGCAGACAACTCCCTTTCTTTAATTTTGAACCTGCAAGATTAATGAGAGTCCAGTTGTTTTGTTCCACTATCCCAAATGAATGAGGAAAGGCCCAATATAAGAAAGATCTTATGGGTCCTGTTCTGGGTCTATGGAAGGATCTGCTGGGGTGGTTCTGGAGGAGGCCACAAAGGTGATCACAGGACTGGATCACCTCTGATGTGGAGACAGGCAAAAAAAGTATCTCAGCCTTTTCCTCCTTGGTGGCAATGTTCCCTCCCAAATAAAGGATAGAGATTTTCTTCAGCCCTCCTTTGGCTGTTAATGTACTTATAAAAACATTCTCTATTGCCTTTTACAGCAGTGACGTCACAGAATCTGTGTGCTTTACAATGCTAGCTAACAAATGCATAAATAAGTAAATTTTAAAAGTAAATCAAGAGTCAGGGAGGTTCTTGAACATGAAAACATATAGCTGTAGATTTGAAGTGTGCTGATCAAGATTTCCCAAAAAGATCAAAAGCAACATAAAAGCAGCCTCAGTAAGTACTTTGTCACTGAGATACAAATGGATTTCTAAAAGCTTCTAAGCAAAATGAAGTTTATAATTCTTTCTGAATGAAACCAAAGGAAAATTACAGACCACACCAAGCCACTAATAACCTCACAAAAGCATGAGAAAATTTATAAACAGAAAACCATTAGGGGAGTCTTCTGAATAAGAAACACCAAGTTTACAGTAAAAAAAAAAACCTTTAAATATATGCTTGCACAGGAATCTGTGCAAAATAAAATAGAAAGTCAGCTCAAGGGGAGGGTTAGTAACATAAAGGTTAGAGTTTTCCATTTTATTCTGTACTTTCTTCTCAATAACATAATTCTGCCCTCTTCTTCTAATACTACTCCTGTGTTCACCAAGTTATTTTCATGACAGATAAGTAGACATTCTGATCAGTTCTGTCCAGATTTATTGCTTTTTCTCCTCTAAAGTAAAACCATTACTTACAAAATTCAATGCTAATAAAGAAATTTAATTTACTGTTATTAAGTGAATTCAAACAGCATGAAGCTCAAGAGCAGCCTTCCAGAGCAATTGTTTTTCTTCTGGGTATTCAATTGTACTTGCATCATAAAAGTACCAGTATCCAAAGCACTGCCAAAAGTCACAGGATTTATCTTCAATTTTTCCTTTGACTCTTTGACTCTTGAAATAGTTTATGGGAAGGTTTCAACAGGTAACCACACCACCCCAATGGTACTAAATGGCTGAGGTCTTAAGCAGTGCTAATGGCAGTCAGAAAAAAAATAAGGTAAGAATCTTCATTAAAAAGCAAAAAACAGAGGGTTCTTCACATCTTCAAATAAAGCAGCAGTCACTATTGGAATAGCAAAGATTCAGACTTAATTTTGGAAATTGAAAAAATAAAAATCTAAATTTATAGAATAATGTAGCCTAAACAACACACCCACTTACTGGCAATTTTCCTTCAGCTACAAGAAATTAGACTCTTTATGGGAAGTCTCCTAACTTTGAGTCAGACCAGCCATGAGAAATTAATGTTTCTGATTCTGTTAAATATATTAAGTTTTTAACAAACTAGCTTTCAATCAGAGATGGTCAGGCAAAAGGCATCATTACAGAATGAATGGAAAGGGAAAATTAGTGCAATATTGTTTAAGTCTGTAGATAATTGTAAGCCATAGATTCTAAATGTTCCTTTTATTCCAAAGGAAATGTCAACAAATAATTCAACAAGTCATTTTAAAATATATTAAAACCCAAAGATTGTCAGAATCTTTTGCTGAAGTAGATCTGTTGAATGCTGTGAATGCCTGGTTTCAGATGCTTAAGCAATCACCATCAAAGCTACTGGCAAAAATCAGGTTTTAATATCAATTTGTGTAAGTGCACCTTTAACAGAGTTTCATAACAAATTTCACTGTGTTACTTACCACATAGATGAGGCATATCTAGGAAAACTGGATTAGAATAAATTTAGAATTATTTACACAAAGACCAGGGCTGCAAAAGGATAAGGGTGCAAAGGATCTAGAAAGGGTTTACCAACACTTAAGTTCAATAACAATGGTTCCATTCTACTCAGGCTACAGTTCAGGTAAATGATTTTCCAAGGCTAAAGAGGATAGCTGCAACTTTTTCCCCCACCTTGGTTGGGAAGAGGATGCTCCAGTTACCACCTTTTTCTATGCAGGAGCTCCTGGTATGGTCAGGGACGCTTCACCACCACAGTATAAAACTCTTAATGGAAATGGACCCAAAAAAGTGTCTCTGGATGAAATTTCTTGGAAAACTGGCAGAGAAGGAAAAAAACAGAAAAAACAAAACAGAAAAGAGAGAAAAGAGAAGCCTGATAGGAGAACCAGTCAGCAAGTAAATAACCCTGCTGCAGGGTTGATTAAACAGAAATGTCTTATTAAAAGAAAGAAAATTCTTATTATGTAATCTAAAACTGATTACTATAATTTTAACACTATTTACTAGAGCTAAAAGCCTTTACTGCATTAGTTTTATGTAGTCTATCACATAATATTTGTAATTACATGTTTCTTTTGAACTTCTTAAACCTCTCTGGAAACTATTAAAGCAAGCCAAGCGAAAGAAAATGTTGACACTGGACCTTTGTACACTTGTCATGGCACAGTATGTACCAAAGTGGTCATTCTGAAGAAAAAAGGATAAGGACTCAGCTCATTCAAGAACCAGAGAAAATCATGGGCACATTCAATGTTAAATTAACACATAAAATCACTAAATTATGTATATACAGTCATGGGAAGATGCCCATAAGAAGAAACTTAGTAAAGTCACAAAGAGTGAGCAGAAATCTCATCATATGAAAAAAAAAGAGATTAAAGACTGCTGCATCAGGACATCTTGACCATAAATCAAGAAATGCAGGGTATTGCTCTGAAAAAACCTAGCACTTGCATAATCCTTCATATCAACATTAATATCATTTTCAAATGCATGGAATAAAAAGAAGTATGTTCCTCCAACTGGAAATGTCCAGGAAAAAAATATTCCACCCATAAACACAACCTGGCATTCCATTTTATGCGCTTTTTTTTTTTCCTTTTTTCACAGATTTTTGACGTTGTTCTCTTTTTTTGATGGGTTTTATTTTTACTCTTGCAAAACACATTAAAGAGTACCCATTATGCCTCTGTATAAAACAGAAAGAATTCTTTAAACTATAAATTCATTGCAAAATATACGTCCTTGTTTTCTTAACTGGTTTTAATCTCTCTTTGTTATAAGAGCATAAGGTTATTATAAGATACATTATTTTAATCTAGCTTTTTTATAAGATAATACATATGTAGTAGATTACTTTTAAATGTTCAGTTTAGTTAGAAAACCTTGGCATGGATAACAAAGATGTTGTTTCTCAAAGCCTGTGTTTTCATTTAATTATTGTATTACTGTAATTTTCTAGATGAGGCACAGACAACATGTTAAGAAATTGTTTTACTACTAAAATTACTAAGAAACACTTGCCTGTTTTTCTAATGCCAAGAAAATGAAACTCTGAAGGCTCTCTCCACCAGGTTAGTCAGTATCCTGAATGAGATACAGCTTCAGATGTAGACTCTAGGTAGTTTATTTTGACTGCTCCAGGTGAAATTGAGATGTCTGTGAGTTAATATTTAAAGCTCCCATTATAGCTGCTGGAGTCTAAAAGTTTAAGTCTCAAGCAAATGAATAGGTGCCTCCTGTGAGCAGGATCCCACACAAAAGTTATTTAGTAATATGTTCCTTCTTTGCTTTCCTACTGAAATACAAACAGTGCCCAGAATAAAGTCACATTTTAATATATTTTTGTCATTCATGTCCAGTAGTTTTATTCTTTGGTGAGAGGCAGCACTTCAAGAAGATCTACATAGTCATGCTCAAAGTGAAATGTGCAGACATTCACAAACTTCCCTGCCTAGAGGAAAGTAAGAATAAAAGGGCAGCTTCTGTAGCCTTATTAGACACTCTTTTCTGGTCTCAAATTAAAGCTACAAGGTCTGGATTTGAGGCTGACACTGGCACCTGCTCAGTGGTTTCAGGTAATTTTGTGTCTCAGTAGGGATACTGCACTTGTGAATTACCACACAGCAACAATAGCCTGCACTCATTGTTTAGGGAAGTTTCTGAGCCCTCTTGATTATTGGGATTTGTAATAAATTCAGAAGCAGTCCCCAGCTAGTCACCCAGCTGGAAAGTTACTGCTTTTCTAACCCTCCTGCTGTGACCCAGTCACTGGCCAAAACCAGTGCTCTGAGTGGCTATGAGGACCCTGTTTATGCAATGCTGTGAGAGATGTTTGCCAGAGCAGTGGTTTTCAACAAGCTGTGTAAGCATCTTCCTGGAATTCAGCACATTAATCACACTGCATTTTGTTCCTAGGGCAGCACGCTACAGGGGTGGTTATGGAATCAATTTTGACAAAGGGGAGAAAGTTCAGGCTCAGGAACTCCAGCATTTTAGCATTTCCCAAGAACATTAGATTAGGCAATTTTTTCCTTATGCTCCAAAACATGGATGTTTTGTGAAACAAATCTCAAAATAAGCTTCATTAGATTTATATACTACATTAATGAACTCTGATTAAGCAGAATTTGAAACTCGTAAACTTTACATTAATTTTTTTAACAGGGCCCAGACACTTCTTTCAGCAGATAGAATGAACATAAAAAATAACAAAGGCCAAGACACCCTGATTTGGTGGGGAACAGGTTCAAACTCTGCATAACTCTGCCCATAGCTGTTATGCACAGTAGTGTACCTAAGGCTCACAGTATTATCAGTTCCTCCCATATCTGTTGACATTGCAAATTTTGATAACTTACAGCACCTGAAACAGAAATGGAATTTCTAAAGCAGCACAATTAATAATATTCTCAAAGAAAACTTCATGAGGCTTTAAAAAACCCTAATTTAAAATGTTCTTTTGTAATCATGAATTTCGCAGAGGACATTCTGTAATACAGAATTTATTCATTCACTTAAAATGCCCAAGATCTGCCAAACTATGAATTAATAATGATAGCTAGTCTTTTATGTCAAATCAATCTTACCACTCTCCCTCCTGGGGGGAAGTTCGTGATATTTTGTTATTTGCTTCAAGTGATTTCAGTGGACTTCAAGCACGCGAGCTCAGCAGTGGACATTTTGAACCCTGCACTGCCTTTCTCAGCAAGGTGGAGTGAGGTAAGTGAAGATATTGGCATTTATTTGTTTGTGGGGATCTCTGGTTGTTACTGTGTCCCTAGTGGGAACAATTCTAGTAACTTCAATGAAAGCAGGGTCAAGGAATTAAATGGGGAGGAGGGGGGGAACATATGACTTTGGGCACAAGACAAACTGTATGTTTATAGGCTGCAAAATGGAGCAAGGGGACAAAGATGAGGTTAGTCCATTATCCAGGGCTGCATTTCATGACCTATCCAAAGTGAAAGAGAAAAAGGACTTGTTTTCATTAACACAGTCTGCACAGAATGAGAGATACTTCTGTGTCTTCCTCTTTGATAAATGAATGGCAAAGGTTCAAACACACAAAACAAGTTTGAGAGAGTAAATCCCATACTGTAATCCTACTCCCCATCTCCCTTCACCCAAAAATGACTGCTGGACTCTGTTTAAGGACAGGATTTGTGGATTAAGGATTTGTGACCAGAGTACTCACTATTTTTATTTTTTCCCCTTGCAGTCCATATAACATGAAGTGTGGGCATAGCTGAGGTAATAAAGGCTGGGAAAGTCCCAGAAGTCTAGCTCATTCACAGGTTTCTGCCAAAGCACAGAGGTTCAGCAAAAGGAGGTATAGACATAGCCCCTAGCCAGGGCTGCCTACAGATTTTTCCTTAGCACGTTATTTAGAGGTAATGTTTGTGCCTGAGACACGAGGCAGCTGAGCTCAACCCAAAACCTCAGTGTCCCTCACCAACACAACACACCTGCTTACAGCCCCTACAACCACATTTCCTTCACCACCACCCTAGAAACAACCTGGGATCCTCCCCAAGCTGCTGCATCCCAGTGAGTGACCTGATGCTTCCCTTACTGCTCTCACACCCCACCAGTGCAGCCATTAATCCCTGAGAGAACAGGAGGAGCAGCCTTAAAACACAACGCTGCAGCCAAGCAAAAAAATCTGGGCTTTTTTTACAGCATATTCTAGATCTGGAAGGACATGCTTTTTGCTTATCTGCCTTCCAAATAACCTACTGCCTGTTCCTCATTAGTGCACATTAACACAGGCTAGGGAGACAACCTGGCATTACAAAGGATACTGAGGGATTATGAGCTTCTGTGGTTTGTAAAATGTAAATTTACATTTGAGGGCAGGCAGGGGACATCAGATATCTCTGTTTCCCCTGCAGGGATTTTTGGAAATTGCTCCATATCAGATCATGCAGTGGAAAATGCTTTCAGGTCTGGAGCATGAGGTAAGGAGTCAACTGAGCAACACAGAACATAAAGGCGACAGACTTCTGTAAAGCTGGATGGAGCCTGACTCACCACAAGAGGGTTTTTTTAAATCACAATGGGTGTTTTATTGATGGCACTTTCATACTCACAGTTGAAGTCAGTGGCCTGGTAAACATTTGATTTATTGTGAGTTTCACCACTGGTAAAGAGCTGCTCACCACTCAGCTCTGGTGGATGTAGCCAAAGCTTCAGCAAGGCTTGACTGCAGGCTACCTTCAGGTACAGATGGCACAGATGTTACCTCCAGTGCTGTTTTCTGAGCAGATGGCAGAAATCCTCTAAGAGCCCTGACTGCAGGAGAGAAGCTTTGCCTGTCCTGAGCTGAGACACGTAGTCGGGTTTTTCCTCTATCCAATAATCCGTGGCAGAGCTGAGCAAATGGAATCTTGAATAGGTTATGTGAAGATCTTCCTGCCTCACTACAAGTAGATAATGGCAAGAGGTCCTGCTTTTACCTTCCTACCTATGTATGCAAATGAAAGATGAGTCTATCAGCAGCATGAATGCATAAATCCAATCCATGTGACTACTTTTATTCTCAATGCTCAGACACATAACAAAAATATTTGAGTTTTAGCACAAAGCTATTTCACTGTGGTCTAAGATATTATGTATTTCTTTGCATTTGATAGGGGCTGAGCATGTGCCAGTACTCAGTCATAACTGATTTTGTGGGATCCCGAAGTAGCAGTGGCAGTAAAAGCTGTGGAATTAGGGTGGCATGGCACATCTGAAGCGTTGTGCTCAGAGCACAGACATCCCCAGTCCCAGGGGTTTGGTTCTTGGTGCTCATCCAGTAACGAATCCCATCATATCCTCATCACCACACAAGGTGTGAAGACACCAGCTGTGCTGCAGGGTTGCTGTTCACCAGGTTAGGTGGGTACCTCCACCTCCAGCTTTGGCTGCACAGGGACCTAAACCACACTGGTTGACACAAAAACCTTCTGCACATCTAACTCTTAATACATTCAGAACTTTTGTTTATTTTTCATTTAGTGAAAGGAAAAGAAATACTATTTGGCTGCTTGTCTGAGCTCAAGTAGTATAAATCACTGGTTGATACCCATAGTAATCCATAAATTAGCATCTTGCTCTGTCAGAAGCAAACTCTGTGGGGAGTGACAGGTAGAGCTGAGCTTGCTTCAGAACAGGGAGCCTCTGAAAGTCCTTTCTCTCTGCTTTCCTATGAGGCTATGCTGCTTTGAGGAAACATTTCTGAGGAAAGCTGTGAGTAGTGAGAAAGCACAGGCTGTACTTTACCATGCTGAATAATTCACACATCAGTATATGGACAGGAAGCTGTAAATTTTCTCACACTTAAATGAAAGATAAACAATGTTATTATAAGAAATTAACTTGTACAGGCTCACTTATCTCCTGGACTCCATGTATGAACCTAGCCTGAAGAGATGGATACGTAATTGCCATGTCAAGCAACAGCATTGCTACTGATCTAAAAGTATATCAAGAGAAGACATCCTTGTAATCCGAAAACAAACATAATTTACTGTTATACACCTCTATCATACTCTTATTTTTTACAGAAAGTCAGATTTACACAACAGCATTTAATAAATACAGCTCTTGGCATTACCTGGATTGTCATATATTTTGAAGAATTTCAAGCCTTACTTAACTTAGTTTTACAGTTGCTGCAATACACAGAGGTACCATGGAGTCAGAATTCATCTAATCTCCCGAGACAAAACAAATGCCACAGGTAGCAGCCAGGTCCTTCTCCTCTGAAATGCCTCCACCATACCTCAGTGCCAGGAGCCAGTGCTGACCTAGGCTGATGCATTTTGACTTCTGCTTGGTGTTGCAATCGTATTCCCAGCACTCTTGTTAAAAATCATGGGCTTAGCTCAGCTCCTGAGTTTGTTCCAAGCTCAAGAGCACTTCTGTCCTCTACTAGAACCTGCTGTGGTCTCTGCTATGGTTTACTAAATTCACAAATCTGATTTCAAGGTTCTTTAGAAATTTTTCAGAACTTCAAGTGGAAAACTTTGTAGCAACTGACACAGTCTGGATATAGCAGGGAGTAAGAACTCAAGACCCAGACTGAGGAATTAACCTGATAGTATCCAAATCCATGGGTGTGTGTTATGAGTCCTTCTCCTTAATGCTGTCTAGTGGATCAGCTCTATACAGGAACAAAGGAAAACTATGACCCATGAAGGAAATAACAACATTCAAAGGGAGAATTTATACCTCTACAAATCACCCCATTAAAAAGGTGAATAGATTTGGTCCTATCTCCACAAATACATGGAATATTGTACAGAAACATAAGACTATACAGGAATTCTTCCATTTTCATGCCCAGTTTCCCAGGCACAATTTAATCTGCTACTGCTTTGTCTCCTTCTGGCTTTTCAGCTGACAAATCTGACTTTGTTTCTCATACCATGATCTCCCTCTTACCACACAGAGGAAATTAACAGCACAGAAGGGTGCTTGGAAAGAGGTAATACAACTTCTTTCTGTGCTGTCTGGGGAGCTTTCCCTGTTAGTGGGTGTACTCTACCCAGTGAGGACTCCTCCTGCAAAACCCAGAGACAATAATACCACCCTAGCTGGCATATCCAGATATCTTTATCTTTTAGAGGGCTGGAAGTTCCTGAGGAGGATCATCTCTGTAGATGTGTTTATGATTATAGTCCATCCTTATGTAACAGTATACACTGTAGTTGTTGCTAATATCAACAGCAATTTCACTACCAATTCTTGATTTGCAAAGCACAGTGACTGCAAATTACCCTTGATTTGTTTGCATCAACAAACCTCCCAAAACACAAGTCAACATGTCCATCTTATTTTTCAGTGCAGCCTATTTTTAATTCAGCATTTTTGAGACACTAATTTGCTTATTGCTCTCTTTGCACAGAATAATGTTCCATTATCATAGTATTTATATCAGAAAATACCAAAGGCTAAATTTGTAAAAACAAAGTTGAGTAACTTTGAATTGATTTGAATACACTTTGATTAGCAACCATAAAATATTGCTTATAAAATCAAATGGCCTGGAAATGCAGCTTCCCATTTCCTGATATCACAGATGTCCTGTTATTGTGTCTCATCAACAGATATGCCAACAAGGCAGCTACCAGACTTTATAAACTTTCTCCTAAGTCTGCATTGCCAGCTATTCTGACTGTGGTATGGACTACCACAATTACTTCCACCAACAAATGCAGCAATTTGCAAGAGGTAGGAACCTGTGGGATATAAGCCAATATCTTTGTATTAGTAAAATATTAATAACTTAATAATGGTATATCATATTCCTTAGCATGAAGGAAAGTCCAAAAATACTTATACTATGCCAGGTGGAAAGACAGAAATTATCTTTCAGACTTATCTCTTTAAATTAGCATTTACAGACTAGGAAAGACTGGGTCCAGTCTAAGGATCACCAATGCACATTTCAGGCTGCAACTCAGCAGTCAGGTATTATTGACTCAAATTTGATCATCTTTGTCAGTCTTAAAAAGGAAGCAAATGACTAAAAGATGTGACTGGAACCCCCACTTCTTGTCTGCCTTTACTCTTGCCATGAGACCTATGTTTACTACTGGTTGGCTGAAGGCTAAAGTCTCTACAAAGTACTTGTTTTGCCTATTTCTACTGTCACTTTTGTAGAGTTCCCCTGTTTCTCTGTGTAATCAGATGCTGTGTGTTTATTAACCACTAGCACAGATCACTCCAGGAAAGAGACACTGCAGTACTCACATGAAACAGGACTCAATAGGATGAGGTTTTGGTTCTACCAGATGGCCAATATAAAAATAAAAAAACCCCATCACTGTGTGTTTGCCAGCAGTTCCAGCAGGATAATATCCCCAGAACCTGAATGAAGTAGTGACTCCATGCCCACATGGTCCCTCTTGGTACTGCTGTGGTTCAATGGGAGGCTGCTGCACAGTGTTCCACTGCCTTAGGCTGGAGCAGCCTCCAGGCACACACCAGTTCCAGAGGGCAGGATGCTCTGCTTGTTCAGAACCAAAAATCACTGATGAAGAGACATGAAAATATTGCTTAGCTCTTATCTGTGCCATATCTTGCTTGTAATGAAATAGAGAATTCAGGTTTTCAGCTTGGCTAGACATCACAGTTTGTTAGCTTTAATTCATACCACAGCACAGACACTTCAGTCCCCTCTGGGCTTCACAAACGTTCCTGTGTCTCCTGAACTCTCTCTCATTCCAGAATGAGGTAACGCTGTTCTCTGTCTTCCCTCTGCCCCTGACCCTTCTGAACACAGCAGATACAATGACTCCTCTAATGGGGAATGTTTCTCCTAAAACATCAATAAAAGTGATTGGGAACTTTGGGTTTACTCTTCACATTGGATAAGAGTAGGACTGATCACAAACAGGGGCTTTTGTGTTTCAGCTGAGGGGAGACAAATGCAGCAGTGTAAAACACTTCTGTTTTCTGCAGCTGAGTCCATCTGAAATCCTTTGACTTTATATCCACTAATCAAATATTCATTTGACCAGAAAGAGAGGGAATAAGCAGAAGGGTGACACAGCATGATTGCCATGGCACCTTCTCACTTCTGTCTCCTGTCACAGCCAAGTAACTCCTTGATGCAAAATAAAGTAGCCAAGAACTGCAGTGCAGATTGCTCTGCTTCTCAAGGAGTGCCACAGCTCCTCTCAGGAGAATCATAGGCTTTAGTGATGCTGTAACCTAAGCCTGATTTGAGAATTCCCTCAGTCTCTCTGGTTCAGTCTGGCCCCTTCCCAAAACAATTTTTAGCTTAGTGATGAGGGGTCTCACGTAGAAAACACAGATTTGATTGCCTTCAGGCTGAAGACAGTTTGGGATTACAGACTCTCCAATCACAGAATATTACTGTATGCTAAACTGTGGTTGACAGCAAGTGATTAGCAATATATTGGTAATTCAAAGTTTATGTCTATTTCTTAACTCTTGTCAGGGCTCTGAACAGTATATGTGGAAATCCTTCCTGTATCCTAGGAGAGCTCAGATGGAAGTTACATCCGTGCTGAGACAGGTTGAGGCACATGAGAAATGCTGGTGCTGAAAACAGCTCTCAATGCACTGAGAGGCTAGGCAGAAACTGAGTTTGGGTTCTGGTCATTCAGATTTTGACATCAAGCATGTAAAGCAGCACCAGCTGTAGCTTATTGCCTAACTCTTTCAGGGATCCACCCTGGTCCTATGTTTGTTGTAGCCCATGGAAAAAATCTTTGAGACAATGTATATATTATTGATTATATTGATTATATCTGCAGGTTGACTTCATGTGAGAATTCTGACATTTCAGTACTATATTATAGTAATGTAAATGTTATTCTATTAATATATTTATAATCTATTTAACTATTTCAGTGTTAGTGAATGGAACTTCTCCACTGTAGACTGAATATTTCCAAACTGACATTTTATGACAATTTATGAATTCCAATTTATGAAATTATGTATCTGTGTAATCAAGTTCACATAAGAAATGAAGAAAGGAATGAAGGACAAGGATATTTCAGAAGTGTGCTTGTCATGTAACTTAAAGTATCTTTTTTTTGTATGTTCATTCAGATTTAGATACAATGACAATTGCCATAATTTAGCTGTACAAAATGCTTTTTGCCTGTAATACATCTACAATTATTACATTTTGCAAACACATCATTCTGTCAAATTATTCTCTCTGTTCTTATGTCCCACTTCCATTTTTCTCTCCATGTTGATGGATGCCCTGTCTTAGGACCGCCTGAGGAATTTTAAGACAGAAGGTAGTTTAGCTGATCCTAGTTGTTCCTAATATTTTTACTATCATAATCCAACATACTTGAAAAGTAATTATTATATATTATATTTTTATTTAGTAATTATTTCCTCATTGAAGTTCACGCCAGTGGCTGAAAGCAGTGGGTGCTGGTGATATCAAGGATGTGCACACAGACTCTTGTCAGACCACAAAATTCTCCCTGTGTCAGAGGCAAACATCTTGCCTTGCCATTCTCCTTGGGATGATTTTCCTGCCCAATTTCAAATGCAAAACAATGCACCATAAAAAATGAAGAGAATCACTTAAACTTGTTTTGACCTATCTATTAAAACCACCAGAATCTCAATAAAGTGAGGCTTGTATTCATAACAAAGGAAATGTTCTTTTGCCTTTTACTTTTGAATCTGTGTTAAAAATAAATTACAAGCAGTATTTTCTCAGTCTGTCAGTAAAACCTCATTTGTTATTCTCTTTTTGTTAAGAACAATTTTATTAAGTTGAGATCTGTCTCCTATGGGAAATGAGTGAAATGATCTTCAAGCCCCTATTCATATTCTCTGCAAGATCCAACAACAAATTCTTGTGGTTAAATAATTTCATTTGTTATACTGTGTCCTGAGGTACCAGCTTTGTTGTCACAATGGCTGGCTTTGCTCTTCAATATAGATGTAATTTTTATTAAATAGTCATGATGTTTACCTCTGGAAAAGATTGCATTAATTCAAGAACAGAAGAATCAAGCCAAGTAGAAAACACTTCAGTTTTGACTACCCAGAATATTAGGAAATAACAGAATAAAATCAATCTCTAGCAGCAAGACTGGCTTTTGGAGGAAGGAGAAGGAAATGTGGCTGTGAAACTACTAAATGAGGTAAATGCATAGCTTGGAAGAAAGTAGTGCTATGTGTTTATTTTAATATTTCACTTTGAGGGACTACAGGTTAAAGTGAATATATTGTTTATGGCAAAATTGGAATATTTTCTGGACACATTTGAAACATTCATTTGAAATTTATGAGTCAATCAGCTTGATAAACACTGTATTAAAATAATTAAGTATACTGGAAAAAATATAAAATTAAAATCTCAGAGGAACTGGAAAAGGAATAATGTGCTTTCAAGTTCCTGGCCATATTTAAGCACAGCAGGTAGAAGTAGGATGAAGTGCTGTTCCTTAGGGAGATGGGGGCTTCAACTTCTCTGGTTTATAGTAACAGGCACTCAATAACTTGTAGAATTAATTTCAAAGCCATACTAGAAGCTGAAAGGGAGAGTAAGAAAGCACAGTCTGAAGAAGAATTGTACTTTGGGTACAATTTGATGCACTACTAAATTTCACCAGTTATCACCTGGAAGGGAAAAATATATTTATTAATAGATCAAATCAAAGAGCAGATGAACATCTTGGGTCCAATATATCGACTGCCAGATTGCAGAGAGCAGCTGTGATTTCAGCAGCTCACCAGGATGACTTTTGTACAGTGGCATCAGAAAAACATGGTTTTACAGACAAAATATCTTCATTGTTCCAGCTCCCCAGAGAAACATATACAGAGAGTGCATAATTGCCCTGCATGACCCCCTTAATGCAGGCTGGGAAATAGCTCTGGAAGCAAGGCACGCTTTGGGCAGGCTACTGCATTATTCCTTTTAGGAATGATCTCATCATCTAGTCAAAAAGAAATGTAGCCTCAGTGTTTCTGGAAATTGAAATTCCCTCAGTGGAGAAGGGTTGTTTGCTATGGGGATTAAAACATTACCTCTCTGAGGAATTTTTACAGAAAAAAAAAAATTCTAATAGAGTTCTATACTTGAGCAGGACCAAGGGGTGTTGAAACCCCAAAGGAAGGCCAGGAGTGAAGTATGTTGGCCAACTTCAGATATAAATACAGAAATGAAAATCAATGTTGAGTAAAACCCTGTAACATGTTAAAAATGACATCATAGCCTCTAGGAAAGCTCATGAAAGTCCCACCTTTCATCAAAATTTGGAGCAGAAAGCAGTACAAAACAGGTGCATTCCATCATTTCTGTCAGCTGACATTGATGGCTGCTCCTCATGGTCAGAAATAGTGCATTTGACAAATTTCTGCTGTATACACTTGATACAATCCACAATATACTTGTCACCGATATGATGCCTGAAATTGAGAACTCATGAATATACAATTAGTTTAATTTATGATTAAAGATACTAGCAACATGACAGTTTAAGTAGTATCTATGTGAGGTTTTTTTTTTTCTAAAGGTTTCCAAAAAGCAAACCAAAGAAGCTCTATTAGTAACAACTTTTGGAAAGAAGGCAACACAAAATATTTTATTTACTCAGTGTCTGGAACTGTGAACTAAAGGTTATGTCACTCCCCAGTTTGGTGAGACATAATTTTTTCATTATATCAGATAGAAATCAGCTGTAAATTGGGTCCTCCAAACTCACATTGATGTTCAAATCTAAGAAGACTTAGGGTAGTGGTTTTAGCTTCCCATGGATTCTTGAAAGACAAGGATGCATCATTCCTTTCGTCCATGCTTAAAAGAGAACCAAACCAAAAAGCCCCAGTAGAAGTGCTGTACCCCATAATTGGTTTAGAGTGGTAAATCCTAATATTCTTCTCATAGTGTAATACTTGATGTCTAAGACCCAGAAAAGGGCAAGATTTTAGATTCATGTCATGTGCCTACTTAGATGTATGGTAAATTGGCTCCTAATTTTGGTAACAACTCCTAAGTCTAGTAATTCAACAGTGGAGTGATGGATTCTACTTCAGTGTCAAGTTCATTACCTCAAGACAGTTCTGATGACAACCGTATCCTTGACAGGATTTAATCATTCTGCTCCCATTAAATCCCTGGAACAGCATTACTTATACATATGGCACATGTTTAATCTCCTATGATTAAGTGACTCCCAAAAAAGCAAAGAGATATCTAAATGAAGAAGAGTTGAAGGATTATTATTCTTCTAGCAGGGTGACAGGTCTCTCACATCTCCTGATTTTTTTACATGGCAGTGCTGAGTGGTGGTGTTTGGCTTGTCTTAGATTTCTCTCTGGGCTATAGAATGGGGAATTGGGCTCTGACTCAGCAGAAGGAGCCAGTTGAGTCATTTTAATGCCATCAGACTGTAGTGTCTAAACCCTCAGTCTACTCTTCTCTGAAACATCTGCTCCTCAAAGGAAAGGGGACAAGAAAAATCCAAAAAAACTGCATAAACAAGGCACCAAGCATTTCACAAGAAAACTTGAGAAGCAGAGTGAGATATTTTTCTTCCAGACAGCATTCTACATCCCATATGTTGTAGACAGAGATGGATCAGTGGGTGTGAGTGGACAGATCAGGTTTTATTTCTTCTTGAGGTCAGAAGGAACCTACAGCATATGAAAACCAAAGCAAACAGGCAAAGCACTCAGGCACTAACAGGTTAAGAGATTAAGAGGTTAAAGTTAATTAACAGAAACTACAGAAGTTGCCTTGACAGAGCAATATGGTTGCAAAGAGACAAATACCCCATGGTTGGCAGCTATTTGATGAACTTTGAAGCACTCTAAGGTTGCACCATGAATGCATAGACTGCAGATGGCTCTCAAAGAACCTGGAGTGATTCTGAACATGCAGGGACCACATCCAGGGACTGCCTTTTGCTGTTCTCTGAAAGAAGCAGTGTGTAAGGCTGTAGAAGTGAACTGCTGGGGTCAAAAAAAAAGGGAGTTAAACAGAGGATTTTTGTGCAAGACTAATCAATTTTAGAGGAAAGTTATTTCTAGTGCAACCTGCAACTCACTGCTTAAGGGAGCAGAGAAGGAGGATAATTCAGAGGGTATTCAATTGTTAAAAGAAAAGAGGATAAATAAACACTAATTCAGCATAAAATCAAGATGCAAAGAACAAAATTAATCAAGGCACTCAGGGATAAGAGGAGATAAATGTGTTAATTTACTATATAACAATGTTACTGACCTGTGTAATAATAGGAATTAAAATGCATTTTTGAGCATAAATTCCTCTTTCTGTAAATGAATGAAACTTGGTGAGATCTTCAGGACTGGAATGCTACTTCTTCTGCTATTACCTGCTTAGGAAGGTATGAGTGGAGAAAGAGGGAGGCAGAGTATTATTCTATGTTGTTTGCTGGAATCACTTAGAGCTCAGAAGCAAACATTTAATGACTCTTTACAAGCTAAAGAGTCCTACCTATACAGGTAGGACAGAGTGCCATAGATCAAAGATGAGCAGAAGCTGATGAGCCTCACACTATGAGCAAGAAAACATGTAGATTACTGAGCCATGCAAAATAAGGGAGGTGAGGCTGTGGAGTTGATAGTCATTAGTAATAATTCACAGCAAAGAAGAGGAATTATCCAGTAGTCAGAAAAAAAAGTACTTACATGATAAGCTGCAAAATTCCTATTAGAAGAGAAAAAAAAAAATAAAAGAGGAGGAAAAGAGGAACACAGGAGGATGGAGGATCCTCCCTTTTCACAGATCAGTTTGTTGATGTCTAGTTGGCCAGCACATCTCATCGGGTGTCCAGCAGTGGTGTGTGAGCATGATAATGGTTGGGCTGGTAATAGGTAGTTTCAGATCATTGCAATGTATAGGAACAATAAAAGAGATGGTGGCTGTGTATTCCCAAACTGTGTGTCTGATCTCTTCAGCCTCTGCAGCTGCTAAATGGTGACATAATAAAGGTAACTTCAGTGTCACATCCTCACTCATCAGCATTTGGCTCCTTGCACCTGAGCCAGCTTGTTTGCACCTTGCCAGAATTTTTGAAAGGCACTGCTGAAAAGTCTTGCAGTTGCTGCTGTTCAGAACACAGCTGTTGCCTAAAAAAAAAAAAAAAAAAGTTTTGATATTAAAATGTGAACATGGGGAATACTGCTCCAAATCATCAAGTAATCAGACTTTTACTGCTAGCCTGTTCAGAGTGAGCTCTGTGTGATGCTGCACTGCTTTATGTAGATACAACTTCAAGTGCTCATGATTTGAGCACATCTGTTCTGCATCTGTGAGATCTCTGCTTTACATGAGCAGTTTCACAGAGTCAAAAATATGAGGACAGCTTTGATCACATCAGTTGGAGGTAAAAAACCCAAATGGAAAAGCATGAATAAAAATAAAGTTCAAACAATTAGAACTCTGACTGTAAATGAAACCACTCCAGCTAAAAATTCCGACTGAGTGCTAAAATGAGATAATGGCAATAATAACAATAATGTTAAAAATGTTTCACAAGCTTTGGAAAGAAAGAAAGAAAGAAAGAAAGAAAGAAAGAA
>JAOTQP010001652.1:59039192-59062497 GCA_026413545.1 Cichladusa arquata | reverse complement strand
ACATCTGTCACTGCAGGAGGATGCAGCCACCATTTAATGGGACTGCTACCAACACCCTGACTGATGGGGTGTCAGGTTGTATTCTGACTCTGACAGTGTTTTGTGTTTTGTATGACTGTATTTTTATTTAAATTTTCCTAGTAAAAACCTGTTATTCCTATTCCCATATCTTTGCCTGAGAGCCCCTTAATTTAAAATTTATAATCATTTGGAGGGAGTGGGTTTACATTCTCCATTTCAAGAGAGACTCCTGCCTTCCTTAGCAGACACCTGTCTTACAAACCAAGACAGTGGGACACCACGTATGTGAAAATAAGTAATTTCTTTCAAGATGGATTTTGTTAAAGGGCAGACAGTATGAAGAAGGCATATGGGAAGGATGAAAAGATAGAAAATTTTTCTTTATACTGATACAATCAAAGAGCTCTGCTGGCTTAGATTTATGCAGAGAAGATTAAGGGGATGACTTCATGTAGATTTGTAAGTACTGACATAAGAACAAAAATCTCCCAATAAAGTGTGTCCTTCAGTACAGCAGTACAGTCTGAGACATAATAATAACTGTTGGGTGGAAGCTCAGGTAAGGAGGATGAGACAAAAAAATGTGTTAAAGATACTGGATCTGTCTTTTTCAGGAGTTTAAATTAAATGTTTAAATTAAATCTGTTTTACAGGGAACAGGACAGAGAGGGCTGAGGCCACCCTGAGCACATGTCAAGAGAGCTCCAACCCTGTTTCTCATGAAGCTGAGCAGTTGGGCAGCCAATCTGTAAGCTCAGCTGGTCACCAGGGAGTGACCTAACTTTGGTCCAGTGGAGAGTGTACCAGGTGGAAGGCAGGAGAGCTACAGCTTTGATCTCTGGTCCTGGGTCCTCATTTTTGCCTTTCCCACAAGAAATCAATTCAGGAAGACTCCATTTTTATTTTTTTTCCCCATTCACTCACTTCCTAAAGGACTTAGTGAAACAGAGTCTGGATTAGGCTACAACGTCTACCAATTATGATTAACCCTAGCCCAGTTACAACTAATGGTAAAACAGAGAAAAAGACAAATGGACAGGCTGAACACAACTGCCTCATGAGGAAAAAAATATTAGAAAAACAATTCTAAAGAATAAAATCCATCTTCAAGCTAGCATTAATTTTCCCCACACAGGCAGAACCTTTTCAAACTCTTCCTGGAGAGTGAAAGCAAATGGAAGGTTAAAAATATGGAGATACGTTTCCCTGATGCAGGAATGTCTCACATTGGCATTAATATAAATTACCCATATGCTTCACAGTCTGAGCAGGCTCAGTGTTTAAATTGACTCCACGGGAGCTGTTAGGAACAGAGCAAACTGCACAAGAGGCTCCTGGAACACCTAATGCCACAGGCTAGTAAGAGCTTCCTTTATTTTCTTAGGACCCCCATGAAGGTAAATATGTACCTTGGAATAGGAATCTAAACATTATTATCCACACACACTGGAGGCAAAACTCATTTTTTTAAGGATGGAGACCATATGTAAAACCTACTGAAAATGGGAAATAGAAGATATATTTTAAAATTGCTATTTTAGCTGTGAGATGTCTTTTTTAGATATGTCAGTTACCGTCCAAAGCCTAAAGTGATTTTTTTCTTTCTTCTAGGTCTTTGTTTTGTGGATTTTTTTAGTTCAAATATAGTGGAGACCTACTCAAAAGCATGACAGCCTTTGGAGGAAGATTTCCATGCTACTGTAGACAAATTATCTCATGCAGCAGATTTCTAGATTGGTAAAACTCTCTTACATGTTTCTGTCTTAAAAATTTGTACTTCTTCAAATTCATGTATTCTGCTTATAAAATTAAATCAGTTGATTCTCAATACAAATATGCTGTTTCACTTTTTTTTTGGAACAGCTGTATGGAAAAAAGTAAATAAGTGAAACGACATATTTTAATTTTATTTAGTTATTCAACCAATAAATGTTCATTGCTTGACTGTTCCTGAATGAATACATTTTAATTGTAATAGTCCCCAAGATATTAATATCATCAGTGTGCTAGAGCAATAAACTTCATAGACAGATCTACTATCCATTATTTTTGCATAATATTTTAGTTAATTTTTTAAATACTAATGAATTCAAATGAACAAATTTTTTTTTTGTAACTTCCATCACCTACACAGTGTCAGGAAACATATTTCATCCAATAAACTCTAGGGCAAATTGATTTGTGCTACAAGAAAATGTGAGCCAAGATCTGTAAGCATCTAATGTAGATATCTTACTATTTTTTATTCCCATAAGGCAGCTGGAGTGTGAGCTTGGTGAAATCTTCCTGGCTTCACAAGTTCCTGCGTTGGCAACAGTGGATTGAATTTAATCTTTTTATTTTAATTTAAATCAAAGCCACAAGTGTAAATTAATCTTGGTTTTGCAAAAATTCCTCCATTGATTCCCCCTTCTCAGCTATCCTTGCTGGAGCCATAAGGTTTGGTTTTCTTTCTCTGAGCTAAGAATAGTGACTCTTACTGATGCTGAGCAGGTAGAGATGCTCAGTAAGAGCACTGTGAATGCTACTGAACATCCTGAGCACTGGAACAAATCCGTATATATCTTAATTTTAAAATTACTTCTTCATCGGAGTCTTTTTATATCCTTGAATATTTCTGTAGAATTTAGCATAAAACCGATCTTGCATAGTCTCATGTGTATTTGCAGGATTGGGGCCGTAGAGAATAACCCAAATCAGAGCATTATTTTTAATTAAACTCTACTATATGAATAAGCCCTCAGTAGTCATTATTAATTTTAGATGAAGCAAAACATTAGTTCAAGTAAAAATCTCAACTGCCCTTGCTGCACTGGAGTAGTTTTTCAATTAAGGAAATACTTGATCCGTTAAAGTGGTTGCTAAATATGATATAGATATCATAAACACACAGTACTACACTGAAAAATACTTGCAGAAAATGAAAGCTCCCTTTCAACTCCAAGGGTGTAAAAGATTTATTAGCAGTTTAGAAAGCTCTTATTTGAAATTGACTACAAATTTCCTTCAAATGTAGATTAAGTTGTTTTATTTTCTGTTGTGAAAATTCAAATATGTGTTGCAGGTGCAGACAGTGTGTGTGATCCCCTCTAAAAATAAAGCTAGGCTCATTCCTTGGATAAAGTTCTTTTCCTCTGTCCAGTCACCACCCCCAAATGTACATGCATGTAATACAGTGACAGCACTGCCTTCCATACCCAAATCTGTTCCTGTGTGAGGGAGAGGCATTTTCACACAAGACAGATATACCTCTGCAAGCTGTGCTGCTGCATATGCCACTGCAGATATGCATTTAAATATATTCTTTAGACTAATGTGTCAATTACCCTAAATTTCCCTATTGAACTCTTTTCATTGAGGGCAAAACTGACAGAGCTGCAGAAAACTGTCTTCAGTTGGAAATTCATCCTCCATTTAGGAAGCCCAAGGCAGTTAAAAGGAATCTTGCAGTATGCTTGGCAGTTCAACTCATGTTGCTTCATATTTCCTCACAGCTTGCTGAGAATCTTCTTTTTTTAAACTGATCAAGCTACTACCAGGATCAAAATCTTTGTCCAGATCCTTAAATTCAAAGACATACAAAGGACAGATTTGAAACCTACCAGATTTTAGCCTTACAAACTCACAGATTAATATCAGTTGGAAGGAGTTTCTGGATACTAATTAGTTCAACCTCCTGCTCAGAGCAAGGCCATATTCAAAGGTGGATCACCTTGTCCAGCTAAGTTTTTAATGTCTCCAATGATGAAGATTTCACCTGGCAATTAGGGTTATGAATACGACGTTTTAGAGAAAAATATTATATTTTATTAAAGAAAAATATTATATTTTATTAGACCAGCAGATATAGCTGAAATAAACAGAAAAACTCTCAAACTCTTCAGAATTATGTAGATAAACTGGCATTTTGAGTCAATCCAGCACTGTTAATTACATCAAAGCCATCATTAGCAACAGCATGAACGTTTAAACTGTTGCCTTGAGATGGAAATTAACATTTCAAGGATCAAAGCAAGGTTTTGGATCATGCTCAGACCTTGCCAGCCTTGACATAGCACTAGAAGGAGGGTCATGAAAGGCTTTGGAAATCAGCATTTTTGCTGAGAGGACTCATGTTCCTGTACTGAAGAACTGCTGTCTCTTGTTCCCCAGCAGTTTCCCTCTGGTAGCAGAGGACAGTAACTTTTCAGAACCCCTTCTGGGCACTGTCTTGTGTCAGTAAAAACAATCCCCTCAGCTGCCATCACTTGGAGGGTTTTGTGGCCAAAGGGAAACTGTAAAACTTACTGAATGGTGTTGTATTACATGAGATTCCTGTGTGCATTCAGATTCTATATTCACTGCAGCAATGAATTGCCTTGATCATTGGCATTCGAGTGGTATTCCCTAATTGTGCCACCTTAATGCACTATTCTGCAGAATTACTGCAATACCATAATGAGGTATGCTAAGAACCTATGGAATTCAGACTGCACTAAGTACAGCAGGGCCCTGCAGCATGGGATCAGACTGTTGGAACTCCCCTGAAGTCTCTGGTCTTACTAACATTTCCTACTGAAAGTGCTAAAATGCTAAAGTGTAATTATAAATATCCCTCAAATGCTGTGATTTCTAAACTGTGTGTTTACTTTTCTGGAGGGGGAAGTTGCTGATTCACAGAAGAGGGATTTGGAAAATTTAATCCCTCAAAATTAAACCTTCTCCAAAGTACATATTCATATGTCCGAGGCAGTTTAATCAAGAATGAAACAGTAAGAAGGTATTTCTTAGAATGTGAATGCTGGGAAATTACTCAGTTAGAGAGTCACACTGATACAAGGTGGGGCCTCTCATCCTGGCTTAAAAGCTGCTCTGCAGAGGCCGTGGGATGGCTGGTGTGTGATGCTCTGATTACCCAATGTCTCAGAGTGAGTTGTAATGTGAGATCCCATGCTGAAAGGAACATGAGCAGCCCAGAACATCAGCTTGTTTAACTTCTAGCACTGAAGGATAATAAAACTGTCTTTTTCTCATGCTTAGTTTTAACTTTCTGATTTATCTATCAGACTGTATGTACAGCTGGATTAGGGCTCCAGGCTGTGGACTCCTGAGGGGTTTTTTATCCATGTGTAGTTCCATGTGCCTAGATAAGAGCTTAGTCTCAGATATGACCTGTAGAAGGTGGCTTCAGCTGATGAACTGTTGATATCTGTGGCCTTTCAAGCAGATCTTCTTTCAGTCAATGAGCAGAATTTACTCTTCAGATATCAATTATCCTAAAATAGACACCTATATTTGGTCAGATAAATTTCCTTCTATTCGGCAGAAACTGGATTTTAGGATGACACAGACATAAATATCTAGGTCACAAATGTGTTAAGAGAAGTGAGTCCCCCAAGCATTCATGTTTTTATACACCTGTTAATACAAATGATACCCAGTTTGGATCCTAATTTAGCATCTGTACCAGGACTACAAACCAATGGTGTTGTCACAGTCTAGAATAATTATAAGAGTAAATTTAGGTTGGTTCAGGCTTATCTCTTACCTGAGGTAAGATACTTAGGAAGGCCTGAAAAGAAGGGCTGACACATGCCTTTAAAACCATATCTTGGGCCATATTTCAGTAAGAAAAACATTACTTTAATTCTGTCCCAGTGGATGAAACCACTGTGAAGAATGAACACAATGGGTTATTTGCTTCCTGTTTAATAATTTTGATTCAAGCGATCAGTGTTGAAAATGGTCACTGATACTACTTTCTGTCAGAAACATAAAGTTCCAGAAGGAATTCATATTAGAGGCTTGAACCTAGAACTTCCAGTTAAGCCCCCTGATCCTGGGGTTCTCCTAATATGTGACAAATCTTTCTTGTTTGATCAGAAGAAGCTTTGAAACATTTGGGAAAGAATTTTTAAAAAATTTTGAAACCTGAATATTTCTGTTAAATGAAGTACTTTTCACTGCTTTCTCCAGTTCAAATTTTTTATATTTATTATTATTCTTCTTTATGAATTAGCCAACTACAGAGACTGATGTCATAAAGAGCTGGAGTTCTGTGATGCTCATCCGAGAATCAGACAGATTTATTTAAATGAAGATATTACTGCAAAACAGAGGATGTCTTTCAGATAATAACTTTTCTCAGATCCTGCACAGAGACAGAATTTTCTAATCCATTTAAATGATACTGGTCTGGTTTCAGGCATGGTCCATATGGCACTTGTTACTGTAAATATTGCTTTCATCTTTCTTTCCCCTTTACAATTCCAGTCTTATGGCTTGGTATTTAAAGATTTTTCACCTGCCTTCTCTACCTGGTATCAGTCCCATTACCAGTAGTAATGATTTTGAGCCAGCATTTTGTGTACTGTCATCAAGGTTTATTATAAATTATAAAAGTGATTTTCCAAGGAATCCCCCCAGTTTAATTTTCCTTGCAGTTCAGGTTTGCACTCTCTGATGACAGTTTCTAAACCCTGTGGAAGCCAGTGGCTACACCAAACTCAGGAGAGGGCAGTGGTCATTGAGTGTTCATTTCCCACCAAACACTGGCTCAGTGTGCACCACAGCTGCAATGATGATGATGATCAATAAAGTAATATATGTGTTTTAATAGCTGAAATTAATGCAATGTAATCCACTGCACTAGATAGTATACTCACAGAAAAAAAAAAAACAAACAAAAAAAAAAACCAAAACCAAACAAACAAAAAAAAAGGCAGATCATGCCCCAATGGGTTTATAACCAAAAGATTGCAAATAGATACTAACAGGTAGGAAAAACTTTAACAAGTGCCTCCAGTGCATCAGCAGCTTAACTGCTCTCAAATGATTTTTATTCTTGTTATGAAATTCAGGTGAAAATCATAGGAAATCAAGGTTAAATATCAGCCTGCAGAGTTCACCTAGTCTATCTCCTGCCAAAGGTACAAACCCATATTTATGCCATTCCTACCCTTACCCAGACATATACACTATGTTGCATGTAGTACAGCTGAGCAACCCATCACAGAGTTTTATTAACTTTATTACTGCGTGCTTTCTCCTGGTGTTTAATATGAACTTTGCATGTCAGAATTCATCATAGAGATGAGAAACAGATTTTTCCATTATTCTTGACAGCAACCTTTTCCAAGTCCTATAGTGGCTTGAGTTGAAAGGGACCTTAAAGGTTAGCTTGTTTCAACCTCCCTACCATGAGCAGAGACACCTTCCACTAGACCAGGTTGCTCAAAACCACATTCAGCTTGGTCATGAACACCCCCCAGGGCTGGGGCAGCCACAACTTCTCTGGGCAGCCTGTACAAGTTCCTCATCACCCTCAGAGTAAAGAGTTTCTGCCTAATATCTAATCTAAACCTGCCCTCTGTCAGTTTAAAACCATTCCCTCTTGTCCTATCACCCTGTGCCCTCGTCAAAAATCTCTCTCTACCTTCCTTCTAGGCCCTCTTAGGCACTGGAAGGTGTTCTTAGATCCCCTCAGAGCTTCTCTCTTGAGGTTGAATACCCTCAAACAGAGGTTCTCCAGCCCTCTGAGCAACTCCATGGCCTCCTCTGAACTCATTCCAAGAGGTCCAGGTCCTTCCTTACTTGGGGGTCCCAGAGGAGAGTGCAGTATTACAGTGGCATACATTTGCTAAATGACCAGAGTCATCCAGCATCAGTACAGCTAATGCACCATTTGTCATAGTCACAAAGATGTAAAGTACTTTCACACATTTGTTTTAATTTGGGAGCTGAATACTTTCAGAAGTCATTCTCAGAAGGAAAGGTAAGACCCCAAAGGAGCCCCAAATGTTTGGAATTACATAATTGAGTAAAACTTTCATCACCTCCCTTGCTGTGTTAGTGCAACAGGGGTAAGCTGTCTTACTAGAGCACATTAAGTAATCCTTTGAATCTGGATAAAATATGAGAGATGTCTCTGTCATGCATTATGATCAGGAAACCAAACTCCCTGGAGTTATTTTAAAATATACCTGTGCACCTTCATCAATCTTATTTTGGAAGTATTATACCATTTTTCAAGATTTCTGAGCTTTGGTTTGTGTATCAGTTAGGTCTAGAATCTCATCCATTTTCTCTGTAAGCAAATTATTGTGACCAATGGAAAATTCTGCACTAGAGACACTTGAAAAAGTATTTTGGGTTTATTAGAAATGACTGAGTCCATTGCAGGCTCAAGTGTTAGAGTGCTAAAAGACAAAAAAATGATATGAATTTTTAGAATATCCCAAACACACCCAGCCATGTCTAAAACCTGCTTGCTTGGAACAGTGAACAGATTAGGAATAACAGTACTTAAAACAGAATCAGGAATCCAGAGAAATTAACAAAAAGTCTTCCATTAATTTATGTGAGTTGTTCTTAAGTGTTCAGGGTACTAGAGCTGCAAACCACTGAACAGATTTTTACCAGCACTTTGTTCATGGACATAAAACTACAGCTGTTTCCTTCAAGTAAAGATCTTTATTTCCTGCATGAGGCAGTGAGTGCTGGGCACTGCCCCAGCCCAGCCTGTGCTGTGCAGCTGCTGCCTGCACTGGTCTCCTCTTCCCATTTCACCACTGCTCAGCACATCTATCTGGAGCAGAACTAAAGTGTTTGCTCTCCAAGTGAACCCAGAGGAATGAAAGGGCCAGCAGGACTCCACTCTGAGCAGTGGCTGTGCAGTGCTTCAGGCTGTTTTCTCTTATTTTCTCCCATAACTTCTATAATAAATTTATTTGGTTTTCACTTCCCAAAGAGTTGGGGGTGGGGTAGTATGATCTGTGGGTGTTCACTTGTGATGGAGGAAGTGGTATAGAGAACTTTTTTAAGACTAAATTCCTTCACTTCAGAACACTGATTTCCATTTATCATCCATTTCTCCTCCTCTCAGCTTCTTTCACTGGAGTTTTCCTTCCAGTCTCCCAATCTACCAGACTATTTTTAGCTCATGGCTAAATTCTAAACCATATTTTTCCCATATTATCTTTTTTTCCCTGTTTCACTCCTCTGTCCTTTTAATGGTGGGTTCAAAGAAATACTGTAATCCAAAAAAAAGTTATTTAAACTTTTTGGAAAATCTGTCTTCTTGTTTACACACCTCCTTGCAATTCCTGTCTTCTTTCTCCTCTGCCTGTACTGGATGTACCACCACATACCATTGATCCTTGGATCCTTCAGAAGAGTTTGTTTATTTAGGCTATTTTGTTGCAGCTGAATTCATTTATCACAGACAAATGCTAACCCATAGATTAACATTTGTTAAGAATTTCCTGGGCCTGACTGATAGAAATGATTAAGGAAAAGATATTTCATGATGCTACAGAAAATGCAAATGTTAATTTTAGCAGATCTAAGATCTAAAGCTGAAATGAAATAACATTTTAAATGGCCAAATTGAATGAACTGAAAAATGCACCATCCAGAAAACATTCCATCTGACTCCCAATTGACATCTTAATCAAATAATTTTAGTAAACAAATAAGAGACAGAGTTGAAAAGAAACAGATTGAAAGGGAATGAAAGTATCTGTATGAAAGCTGAACCCCATATTTTTATGAGTTACAGCTGATATCAGAGAAAAGCCATAATTGCTAAGCAAATCTCTCATACTCATCAAATGACTGGAAGATCTGGCCAAACAGCTCCTGATATTCCCCAAGTAGCTTCCACATTGCCATAGAAGGGGGATATTTTCCATGCTCAGGCTATTACGTAGTTATTTCATTGCCACTCTGATTTTTCTAATCCTCTGATAAACAAACTGCTTTGCAAACATTGTGATTTCAAAATCCTTCACAGTTAGAGAAACAAAAAGAAGACACACTTTGGGATCCCAGTGAAACCTTCTGTGATTGCATTGAATTCTTGAAAAACCCTCACTGGCTGTCCTCATTGCCCAGTGCCAGAACAATGTCAATGTGCAAGCCATGGGTGTCTGCGCTCCCTTACAGCAGGGTCATCCACTGCATGCAGTGGTTTGATCATGCAGTCTGTGTTCATGGAATAATTTTATTTAATTTTCCACTAGCTAAAGCAATTTTCTGTAACTTCCAGCTTTGCTTCATTATCTGAAAAATTAGGTGCTATCAACTACAGGCTGGCAGATAACCTGTTGACATTTTTAGCTGCCTTTTTCGTGAAACTGGCAACATCTTAATCTGTTGAGGCTGAGATTCTTTACTATTTAAAAGTTTTCCTCAGAGGGGAAAATGGACCTTTCTCTCTGTTTCTAAACTGCTCATCTCTGCCCTGACAATTCATATTCCCTTTACACACAGATAGATAGATAGATAGATAGATAGATAGATAGATAGATAGATGATATAGATATAGATGATGATATAGATATAGATGATGATATAGATATAGATGATGATATAGCTATAACTATAGCTATAGCTATAGATGATATAGATGATGATATAGATATAGATATAGATATAGATATAGATATAGATATAGATATAGATATAGATGATATAGAGATATAGATAGATAAATAGATAGATAGATAGATAGATAGATAGATAGATAGATAGATAGATCTAGATTATATCAATAGATATAGAAAGATATGGATTAGATATAGATATAGATATAGATATAGATATAGATATAGATATAGATATAGATATAGATAGATAGATAGATATAGATAGATATAGATAGATATAGATATAGATAGATACAGATATAGATAAAAGGCAATGCTTGATGAAGAGAGTGAAGTGAGTTTTCTTTCCTGAAATTAATGGATGCAGTTAAGTCACTTCATATTAATTTATTTCTAGTTCACTTGTAAACAATTTAGAGCAAAGCAAGCTCTGTATTCTGGAGTTTGTCCTAAGATCCCCGAGGCCTGATCTGCTGGTACTGAAATGGAAGTTTCACAGCCTTCCACAGCCATGCCTACAGCATCACAGCCCAGGGAAGCTGCCCTAAAAGCTTTTATCAAGCAGAGTACTTTTTCTCTGAGAAAAATTCCAGTCAGGCCTTCTGGGAACAGAGACCAGCCCTGCATCTCATGGGCAAAGCAAGAGTGATGGAGTGCAGGTCCCACAGCAGGAGTGCCTGCACCCACCCCCAGACCAGGGCTGGCACAGCTGGATCCTTCTGCCCTGGAGCTGCTCCCCCTGTGCTGAGGCCCATTCCTGCTGGGAATGCAGCAAGGGCTGCTGCTGAGGCACTGGAGCTAAATGGAGCAGTGCTCCAGAGGGAGAGTGAAAGAGCACAGCAGGAATAAAGAACAGCTCTTCAACAGGAAGGATTTGGCTGCTCCCTTCAACGTCAACCCAGATGCAACACATTCTGCTCTCAGCTGCTTTAGTACCCCAGTACATCAAACCTATCAACCCTCGCTTTCACTGGAGCTCTTTGCTGGAATTATTCCCTTTAATTATATTTTTAATGCTTGACCACTGAGAAGGATGAAAAGAACAAGTTCACTGTCTCTCACTACCTTCCTCAATGAAGCCAAAGAAGATTTTTTTCCATTTTTATGGTTAAAAATTACTTAATAAATCTTTATAGACTGAGGAACAGTAAAAGCTCTAGCTCTCTTTTAGGCAGCAAAAAAACCCCACATAGATGAGGATAAATTATTGAGTTTAACACATCACACTTCTCACTAAATAATGTTAGCACACTATTCAGAGAAATATTGGAATAAAAATGAGTGGAGGCCCATTATAATATTACATACAATTTCTCGGATATATTTAATCATCTTTATGCCTTCCACAGGATGAAATAAAAAGTACTTTCAGGGAAGAATCTTGATAACAGTAGTACAGGTAAGTGGTAGGTCAAAATCATGGTTCTGCTCTGAGATTTTGGTCAACAGATTTAGTGCAAACACATACTTCTTTCAATTTATCCTGTGCATAGCAAAGAGATTTTTAAAATAAGATATTAAGGTGAAAATGTACCAAGGAAATTGCAATTTTTTGTAAGAACTTCTGCTGCTTAAAAGGTTGACTGCAATATGCTTTGCTAGAAGATCATAGATAAAAATCAAATATTCACAAAAATTTTACAATAATTTATATCTGGATTTAGTGAACATCCCTCCATTTTAGGTGCAAAGACAAAATCATGATATTTTCCAGTGTAATAGCTGCTGAAATAGCCATGGTTTCTGAGATTATTAATACATGTGGTCTTATTTTGATGTTTAATAACTAATTTTAAAGTGTTTTTAAAGTTAATGTTTCTTGAGAGGCTTTTTCAATAGATCTTTGTAAACAAGATGAAGTAAAAACTGCCTCTTTGCTTTTCCAGGCACTTACAACTTCAATGAGAATCAGAAAAATTCACACTCCTTTACTGATGATTCCATTCCTGCTGCTTCCTGAGAGAGCATGTGCAATTACACATTCACATCCAATTGCACACAGACTGCTTTGGATTTGGTTGTTTTTTTCCTTCTCTGGAATTCTCCTCTGCTCACCCCTTGCCAGACAAACTCCTACCTGAACAAGGAGAGGAAGGTCATTTTCAGATCCCTGGCAGAAAGGCTTTGCTTGAGAGCAAAAAGCTTAGCCAGGGGACTAAAGGCAAGAAGGCAAATCTTTCTGAGTAACATTTGGGGAGGCCAAGGATGTCCCACATTAGGATCACTGCATTAAAAAATCCATCAAAATTCTTTGAGGCAGGGAACAGAACTCAAAATAGCACCTTGTTCTCCAGCTGACAGGTGACAAAATGGTTACTGGTCCGACAGAAAAGTATTTACCTAAGAGAGAGCTCTGCCAGAGAGTCAGAGTACCAGGTACCTCAAAACCTCAAAGTAAGCAAGAAACAAATTGGCAATCATTGATTTTAACTAATAAAATCCAATTCTATTTACACTCTACCATCCTTTAGAGGTAAGCAGATTTAGACAAATATTCCTGATAAAAAATCAACAACTCTACTGTGGTCTGCAGAAAAAAGTTTCCACAACCTTCTGAAGGAAATCATTGAAATAAAATTTCGTTATGCAACCAAAACAAATATGTTTGAACATGCCAAAGAAGAATCATATATTTTGGACTTGAGGCTTGATTTATTTGCCTAAATTTTGGCAACAAAGCCCTGATCATAGTGCTTGTGTAGTACCTGCAGGTAAAGCAGGATTTGCTCTGGCATCAACACTGGCACTAAATATCTAGGATTAGACAACTGAACTGAGCCCTTTGTCTTGTCCTATTTAAAGATGAAAACAACAACTGAAAAGTCTCAAAATATCTTAGAAAATCAACAATCAAAATTTTAACAGCAGTAGAAAATAAGGACTGTTCATTGGTGACTGATTTTTTACTGTAGTCAGCTGAGTTCCACAGTATTGAAAGATACAGATTAACCATAACCATATGCTTTGATTAAGATATTTGGACAGTAAGGACCAGGCTAAATACATAGTTTTACAGTAGGAAATTCTCTCTTATTATCAAACATTCTATAAAGACATTGCATGAATACATCTGCATGTACTTGTCCTGTCTGCCATGCTTTTCTTTCTCCTGAAGAAATAAACTATCCAGATTATTTTAAAGAAATCTTTCCTCTTAGTGACTCCAAGCTTAAAACATCTTTTCCAGTAAATGCAGTTATCAAGGAATTTATTATAGATTGCAAGGGATATTAAAATGTCAATAATTAAACACTGCAAGAAGAGGAATTTTGAATGAAAATGGCTCATAAAGCATGCTGCTCTTTATCTTCAAAATATTTTCCAATTATTTTCCAATAAATTCAGAGGAGTTCTTGTTTTATCTTTCATTTTTAACATGAATGTGGGAGATCCATAAAAAGGATTATAGTTTTACCCAGAGAAACACCAGAGTCCCAGGAATAATTTATTTGTGCTTATTTATGGCTATTATCAATTCTGAGATTCTTTATTTTTTGATAACTCACAGATTCATGTTGATGAGTATAGAATTCCTCTACAATATTGATGATATTTACTCACATTAGAAATGCTTTCTTTGTTGGTCAATATTTATTCTCCTCAATCTTTCGATTTTATTATTTGATGAATTCTCCAAGCACCTTAATATTTTCAAACCCAGGAGTATTGAAAACTCATTAAAAAGTATTTGCATCACCTTATGTTGTCAGGATCAAATACTGAAGATACTTGAACACCGTTCTATTCTCTTCAAGGTATTGAAATAATAAAGTAAAGTACAGCCTGCTGGCATTTTCGCTGGTCTGTTACTCAGTGTATTCCTTGTGCCTTTTGAAATATGACAGAGTGGGACATAGTTGAAACTCACTATCAGCTTCTTGAGCCATCCACAGTAATACACTTAACTAGCTTGTCATGACTACTCTAAAATATTTCTCTTTATTTCTTTTAATGGTAGATATAGATCTTTCTTTACTGGTCACCAATGAGAAGCACTTGAAATACATTACTTTAAGCCAGTATGTCAAGAATATCGGAATAAACCTGCAATAAAAAGATATGTTGGGAATAAAAGGAGATATGGCAATAAAAATGGCAATCTCACTCTTGCTTTTAGCAGTGGATGTAAAATATGGGTAAGGGTTCTTCATTTCAACAGCAATCAATTCATAAATACATGAATACATGACATGAATCGTTAGCATTTCAAAAAACATTGCCTCTTTTCCAAGAGCTGAGAACCTCAAGTGCAATGAATGATGCTTTTCATATTCCAAATCAATATATTATTTATATTTGTTTTGTATTTGCTTTAAAAATCAATTGGGACTCCAATGCCATGAATATTGTTACAACGGTGCAATCTCAGTCACACAATCTGCTACTCTGCTCTTGAAATAGTTTCTTCAAGTCTCAAAGCTGAAAGAGAAGGTAACAATCCAATATAAATTTTATCAGTAATGGAATGGTCACAATACTGTGTGGAGGAAGCCACAGCAGAGGCCTTTTTTTCTTATATGTCTGGACTATTAAATATTTTTAGCAATTACTGACTGCAATTGGAAAGCCTGAATTAAAATACCTTCTGTTGTAATCAGTAAGCATTAGGGGATGATCTCCAACATCAGACGAACCAGTGCACACCCCTGTTCCCATCTGGGAATTACAAAATGAACTACAACCAGCTGACTTTCCCACTCTTCTGTCTCTTCAGTGTTCTCCTTATGTCTTTTAAAATATGCATCTCACATTCAACCAAAATCTAGTGGTATTTAGGTTTTGCAAATACAGCCTCCACCACTGATCTCCAGCATTACACTGAGGAGTAAAGTTTGCTGCTTTGTTATTCAGCCATGAATTCTGCCCAGAGAGCAAAAACTTCCACCTTCACCCACTAAGAGAAAAAGAGACATAGTCTGGGTCTGCCAGCATCCAGCAGTGTTCTGGGGGCTCTGCTGCTGCCTTGGGATCAGGCAAGTGCCCAGGAACACCCTTCAGCTCATCTGAGATGGAGCAGGGCCCCAGGCACTGCTTTGCCTCCTGTCTTGGAAGGGACATGTGGTGTCTCTGTGCACACCTTGGGGAGCAGGAACTGGGCAGTAGCAGAGGCACCTCAGACATCACAGCAGAATGCACCAGCACAAAACCACGGGCATCATTATTGACCAGTTTGTCACTATGTGGAACACACAAAGGGCTTTTCTCTCCTGTCACCTGCTCCAGTATAAATCAGGAGGAACCCTGTTGAACATTGTCAATTTAGGCTAATATTAACCTTGAACAAATGCCTATATCAAGCCTCTTTATGTATACTGAGAGACAGGGCTTTGTTGTTGTAATTACATTTCTTTTAAAGATGTGAGTTGCATAAATCTCATAATCATTTCCTCTGCCTATAACAGCTGTAATCTGCAGCTCAAGAAGATTCCTAATTAATATTAATTCCCACCCTGTGCACAGTGTGTTTTGGCAAGTAATTAGGTCTGAAGGGATGGCCAAACACACTGATCTTCAAATTCTGAACAATTTAATTACAGGCTTGTTTTCTGCATGGAGCTGCACAAGACATGAGTTTAGAAGAGAACATGAGTGAGGTGCTGCTCCAGGGGCTGGCTCTGGAGCCAGATCAGAGAGGGCTCTGCAGGAGGGGAGCAGGGCAGGCTGATAAAGCCTTTTGCCCAAAACCACTGGATTCCAGTGGAAGCCAAATTATCAGCTCACGAGTCACCTGGAGGATGCTCGGTCAGATTGAGTTTGCTGCAAATGCCTCCCTGAGAGAAGCTGGCTAACAACTGAAAACAGAAAATAGCCACTCAAAAGGAAGAATGCATCACATTTTAAAGGGGTTCAACAACAAAGAAGCTGCCTTTGTCATGGATTTGCAGAATAATTTTGCATGACTGCACATGAGAAACTACCCTCTTTACTCTTAAAGAAATGAAGTTCTTTCTTAGATGTTTCCAATATTTTATTAGCATTTTTCACTCATTAAGCTAATGCTGAGGTCACTTGTAAGCACAAGTTAGTGTTCTAAACAAGGAGGAAAGTTCCTTTTTTCCAACCTACCACTCATTAGCAGTTTCTTTGATGCCAGATAACGGGATCTTCACTGATAGGGGGAGCTCTGAACCCTCTACCCATTCTCTCTAGCACATTCTAATGAAATCATGAAAATTAACACCAGTAAAGTCGTGTTACATGTCTCACTCAAATTTCCAGAGATGAAAGAGAATCCAAATTGCTTCTGCCCAGTCAGAGGTGCCAAAAAAAGTGCTCCAAGTACCAGAACAGAATTGCTAATTTCTCAATTATATAAATGATAAAGAGTGATAATACAGGCAAATGGTTAAATGTGGAATTATTAGTAACAAATGCTCTATAAATGATTAAATGTGTTTGCACAGATGCTTTAGAAAGGCCTTACTTGTAAACTCTTTACTTATAAGCTGAGAGTAATTGTGGTGGATTTTAGCCAAGATTTGCACCTTCTGGAATTGCTAAATATAAACAACATGAATCAGAACATCTGACTGGGATCATAATAATTAAAGATCAAGAGAAGAAAAAAATACTAAAGTAATATTCCTATGATGCATTGGTATTTCCTCACAGGATACTATCTGCATGGTCAAGCATACTCACAGATTTGATGACAGAGTTACCTGAATCCTATACATCTATCAAAAGTAGAACACAAATAAAGCACTTTTGATGTCCTAAACTGGCTCCCATTTCCAATAGCTGCAATAACTGAAATGATTGAGGACTGGTAGCAGTTACCAGAGGTTTCTGATTGATTTTGGTCTTCCTACTGCTAAACAATGATTTCAATGAATTTTACCTTTTAAATCTCCTGAACTTTCTGTGAACTTGAAATCAACATTTGCTTTACATGACAGAAAAATAGCAGGCTACAGTATTGCTGCCAGTTCTGCTGTGCATTTTTTGAGTAAAACTGTTGTTATTTGGAAAAGCCTGAGTTCCTCACATTCAGTAGATAATTTGTTCCTAAAGGTGCACTGCAATTTTTGACATAATACCCTTGATGATTTCCATTAGCCTAGATAACATAGAGCATAAACTACCACACACTGGAGATGTTGAAAAAATATAAGATCAGAAAAAGCACAGCACATGAGTCCATACTGCCCAGATGTTTTGGGAAAAAGGAGTGGTTTCATCTCTCCTTCCTCTCCTATCTCTCTCCTTTCTTCTTTCCATTTCTTCCTTGCTTGAGCTTTCTTACTGGCAAACGTGAGTAAGAATGAGTTACAGGAATTAAGAATTAATTTTATGACACCTTTTCTGCTTTGTAAGATGCTTCTAATGAGTCATTTTCACTTAAAAACTCAGCTGAATCTTAGTTACTTATTGATATTTACTGATTTGCCATTTCTAAATATAAGGCCCCATTCATCAAAACACAGAAAGAGATGCATAATTTTAATTAAACAGTGGAATTCACATCCAAAGTAGACAGTAGAATGTCAGAGGCATCTCTTTGACTTGTGTTCTCCAGTGGATTGCACAAAGTATACTGAGAGATAAAGCAAGAGCAGGGAGGTAATGCATTCTAGAAGCCACTGCTCCCAGCTCAGTCCAAATTTTGGGCTCCTTTATGGGCTATACAATGGTTAAAGAGGCTGGAAATAGTCTTGAGTCATAAAAGAAGAGCACTTACAACACAGACAGAGCATCAGCATTCTTGGCAACATTTTAAGTGCAAGTGTGAAAATTACTACCATTTAATATCAAGCTGGAACAAATGAATATGTTAAGGAAAAGAGTCATATTTTTACTAGTCCTTACTAGCAAGGTGATGTCAATGATATGTTGACTGACAAATACAGATACTGTGTACAGATACTGTCAAGGCTCACTTGACAGTAGTGAAAAGTCTTTTTGATTGAACAGCCCTTTTCTGGAAGGACACTTTTTCCCCTCAAAATTAAATAAGTGAAGAAGTGCTGGATCTCCTCTGATAGCATTACTAGAAATCAAGTACCTCTCTTCTGTAAATGATGAAATTTACAGACACTGAGTGCATACAAACATCAATTATACACAACCAATATGAAAATGAAAAATCAGAAAAATATTAATAGCTTTAAAATGAAGGATGAATACATAAGGAAAGACTTTCAATTGTAACATTCAATTAAGCTTTCTGATATGGCAGAAACTGTACCTGACATTATGCAAAAAGAATGGGAAGCCAATTGTAAATTTTATATTAATACAGCAGAGATTATTCTTTATTGAAACCAGGAAGAGTGGAAAAGAAAAGGCAGGATAGGTTAAACCTACTGAATACATTAAGGCCAGAAAAGTAAACAAAGAAAAAAGGAAATATATGAAGAAAGATGAAGCAGTACAAGATCATCAAAAGAAGATAAAAAGAAAAAAGATGAAGGAGACTTTGTTGATAGGCACTGAAAGCAGAAACAGCAGCACTGAAGGAAGACATGAGAACATTTTATCAAACTCTTTAAAAATACAAGTAAAGTGCAATGAGGAGCAATGTCTGGAAAAAATAAATCTCACCTTATTTTAAAGACAGAGAGAACACCTCCCAAACATTGCAAAAAAACCCCACCTTATTTTTCCAATGAAAGGAGATAGAACTTCATGCCTGTTTTGTAGCAGCCAAATCTTCATGAGCTTAAAGTAGTTGCTGAAAGATGAAGCAAGCTAAATTAACACATGCAATTCAAATCACTGTAGCACATGAGGAAATTAAATGGACAGCATGATATCTGGAGATATCCCTATGGTTCAATGGAAAGCAGAAATAACACAACCTGCTCTTGTTTCCATGGAAAGTCTTCAGTGCAGTCAACTCTGCTGTTTTGAAGTTGCCACTCGAACCAGACACAGGAAACATGGCAAACATTTGCTCTAATTGATCCTGTGCAGACAAGACCTTCCTTCTGCCAAGCAACACAGAACAGAGTACAAGATGGTAGATGCCTCTTCCCTGCACTGCGTGGGACTTGATTTAATGATGGGGTACCATGGCAAGCAGCATCCCTCTTTGAAATCTCTTGGATGGTGATTCTGTGAAAGAATGAAGAATGTGCCATGAACTAGATGCAGCTGGGATGGGATGAACCTTGGTGACAAAGACTGCACCTTCTTCTTCCCCACCCTCCCTCACCCTCATTCCTCCTTTGAAATGGTTTCTGTTACTGGATCACTACTGTGGAAATGGTTATTTCAGTATAAATGCAGACAGAGGAGATGGAAGGGTTTGCAGTCAAATGATGTCTCATCGTGAAAGGGCTGTCTGTCTTACACTCATGCCAAACAGGCCCAACAAATAATAAACTGGAGATAGGCAATGCCACAGATGATAAATTATCTACACAGAATTCTCTCTACTTAAGAGCTGAAGCTTTAACAAACATGCATAACCCCATTCATAACTCAAAATAAATGTGTTCTTTATATAAGTTAAAACCAACAAACTATTTCCCATACATATTACTGTGCAGAAGGGCTTCATAATTAAAAAACAAGTGCAAGAGTCCTCAAATATAGTGCAGAGTCCTACAAAAATAATGCACTCATCCTGTGCAAATGGCACAGCTATCAGAACAGGTGTCTGTGAACACTATTTAAAGTATTGACTTAATAAATTAGAAATGAAGAAGCCTTAAAATGAGTACAGATAATGGAAACAGTACAAACTGAATGAAGGAAGAGAAGGGGCACGGATCTATTTTTCATTATTCTTCAATAACAGGAGAATCAAACCAAAACCTCTGTGGAAGCCCAGGTTTGGCTCCAAAGGGCTGAACTTATGGCACTCTGCAACACAGTCATGGTTGGTGGGATCCTGTTCTGAGAAAGATAACAGAAACCAGCCAGACAGGATATGGCTGACTCACATGGTTAGACTTCTGTTCTATGGTCTCACCAGCACAGTGATAATGCTTACTGGGAGCATGAAAAAGGGTTACAAACCTATGGCAGAAGAAAAAGTGCATGGGGAGCTGAACCAATAACCTTCTTCATTCTATTTTAGCTCAAGCACAATAGCTACTTCAAATGTTTAGTAACACTTTTTAAGTGAATTAGAATTTTACCTTGACTTCTTCCAGGAATTCACAGGTTAATATCCATTTAACACTACAGAATTTCACAATCCTTCTTTCGGTAACAATATTCAAGTTTTGAATGCCCTCAACTCCCCTCCAAAGTAACTTCTGTTCTCTTTATATTTAGTTCCTTTCTTCCAAAATCCAGGGCAGTATACTTATTCTACAACTCTTAGCCCATTTTTCCATCACATTGTTTGTACTGCAAGTTATCTCTTCAACTACTCACAGAGATTTTGGCTAACTTGTTCTATTTGTTCATGGCATCTTGAGCAGATTTATAACACAGATTTTGTCTCAGAAAGTATATATATGGACAATGTTTTGACAGCAGTCAGTTTCTTGTATGGTTGATAAGACTGTAAAATTTTGTCTATTGATGTAAAGCTTAGTTTGAGAGATTAGAGAACACTTCCAGATGTTTAGTAAATCAGGATGTTCTATAAACCTCTTTGTTTATCTGAGACACATTTTCAAGGTCATAAGGGGGAAGTAAGGAACTCAGTTCCCACTGAAAACCAAATACCATCCACTTTATTGAGAAAGCTGAGATACTTCCCCTATACATGATGACACTCCTTCTGTGGATGGAGGAATTATTTTATAAGTGCACAGAAGAGCATTTCATAGCATGGTTAAAATTGTGATGACTTAAAGACATAAAATACAATGAGAGAGGTTTTTAGGGGGCAGTATTTTCCACTAACCCATTGATACACTAAAGAGGGAAAAATTAACAAGCTTTCAGGCCCACAGATCTTAAACAGAAGAGGCAAAACATGTTTGGAAGTGCCAATCAGCAGTGACACCTTTGTGTCCTAAATCTATGTGTGTGCAAGCACAGTGTGCCATTGTGACAACATTATTAAAGTCAAATGTTCTTAAATGACCTAGGAGAAGTCTAGGTTTGGGTGTCAGCAGGAATCTTCCTACCAACTTTAGTGGCTAGGTTGATGTCACCTTCGGCAATTGTCCCTGAATTTGGCCTTGAGTTGAGGGCAGCACTGGCCAGTTTCCCAGGGACAGCTTTAGGATTTCCCAAGACTTAAACTCAGGTGCTCTCTTCTGCCAGTGAGATCTGGTAGCTCGAACTGAAATAAAGGTCAGTCCAACTTGAGAGTCCAAACAAAAACCAGTAAAATTTTGGGACATAAACCAATAATAAGTAGTTCTGCTCCTGTGGAATCTTCTCAGCCTGCTGTGATAGGAGGTTTGTAGTTAGATGCTGGATGAGAGAAGCAGAGCAGCACTGACAGTGTACAGATGGATGGATATGGCACAATATCTACTGGATTACTTCAGGATGAGTGGGCTTGTATCAATTTCAGCCAAGTCCAGTTTAATGTCTAGAAGTGCCTCATCCAGCCTCTAAACTGCACTTTTTTTTTTTTTTATTGAGACCCTGTTAACACCTACCAGGCATAAACTGAAATAAAGGCCAATGGTTATGAGCTGATGACTATAGTGAGGCCAGATGTGAGAGTGTAGAAGTAAGTGCAGGGGTTTGGAGGGAAAAAAGACAGTAATGTGTGTACATAATTTGCCAAGTTTCTGTGAAAAAAAAAAAAAATTCAAAAGCACAACTACACTTGATTTATTCACTGTTGTTCACCTTGCTCCTACCTTTGCCTCTCAGCAGACTAAGCAGATTTTCATGAGATTTCTTGTGTCTATGCCCACGCTTCATTCACATCTATATACATGAGCTGGAGTGGCATATGGCTCTTCAGGCAAACTGGATATCAGTTACACATAAAACCCAAACGTTATTTCCCTGGCTTCAGTGGAGTTATACACTGAATTGTTTCAGCAGCACAACACAAGTTTAGTGCTAAAGAAACCACAACAACACATGCATATTTTGCTCCCAGTTTATTTTTTTCCTATATCTCAGTCGGCATCTTCTTGTTAGAAATGCCAAATAATTGCTCAGACATTTGTTTTTATCATTCCTTTTGTTATGAAACTTCTGTATGGACTTATTATGATCCAAGTTTTGAAAAGCTCCAATTCTTCTTATCTGGATCCCCAAATCATTAGCTGAAAGTTTATTTTGAGTTCCAGTTCACATAACTTCAAGATATCTTTGCTCATGACTTTGCAATTGCCTTAGTAATTTAACTGAATATCTTGAGGTTTTATATCTCCCTTTTTTGACAGATGTTGAATCCCAAATGTTCATGTGATTTTGTAGCTTGTATTTACTAAATTTTAAACCCATATTGAACCAGCTAGATCACAGATTCTTTCTCCCTAATCCCAGTCACATCAAAGCTTAGACTTCAAGTTCCTGCATCTTGCCCTCTCAGATCTTAGGTACCATTATGAAACTTCCAAATATGAGGAACTGACCACAAATATTAGAAAGCTGCTTCAGAGATTATTCAGGTTTCATGTCAAAAACGTACAATTTCTTCCTCTTTGAACTTTAAAAACTCCAGCTTCCACTCATTTAATCTTCTTGAGGCTTTGCAAGCTTTCCTAAAGAGTCCTCTTTATCAAGTTGCTGTCAGTTGAGAGGGCATCTGATTTCAGTTTGATTTTGTTCCACATACTACACTTTATGTGATTACTGCTTCCGCATTTCAGACTTTAATTAGAATTTGTTACCTGACAGAACTTAGTTTCAACACCATGACCTTTCTCTTTAACATGCAGTCACATGTTTGCAAATTACTCTTCAGGTGAAAAAAAAAAAACAACACAAACAAACAAACAAACAAACCTCAAAAAACAAAACAAACAACAACAACAAAACCAACAAAAACCCAAAAACACCCCTTCCCCCCCAAAAAAAAAAAAAAAAAAGAAGAAAAA
>JAOTQP010001652.1:58907186-59037042 GCA_026413545.1 Cichladusa arquata | reverse complement strand
GGGGCGGCGGGGCGGGGCGGGGGCTCCGCCGGGCTCTCTAGGACGCCGGCGCCCCGCACACCCACCATGGATCTGCTGCTGTTGGTGAACACGAGCCTGGGCTCCGCCAACGAGTCCCTGGCGCTGCCCCCCGCCTCGCCGTCCTCCTCGGCCCTCCTGCAGCCGCCCTCCCCCTACTCGCCGGCGGCCGTGGCCAGCCTCGCGGCGGTGGTGGGCTTCCTCATCGTCTTCACCATCGTGGGCAACGTGCTGGTGGTGATAGCCGTGCTAACCAGCCGGGCGCTGAGAGCCCCCCAGAACCTCTTCCTGGTGTCCCTGGCCAGCGCGGACATCCTGGTGGCTACCCTGGTCATGCCTTTCTCCTTAGCCAACGAGCTTATGAATTACTGGTACTTCGGCAAGGCTTGGTGCAACATTTACCTGGCGCTGGACGTGCTGTTCTGTACCTCGTCCATCGTCCACCTGTGCGCCATCAGCCTCGACAGGTATTGGTCAGTCACACAGGCGGTGGAGTACAACCTCAAGCGGACACCGCGGCGGATCAAGGCCATCATCCTCACCGTGTGGCTCATTTCAGCCATCATCTCCTTCCCGCCATTGATCTCCGTGTACCGGGACCCTGAAGGAGACGTCTTTCCCCAGTGCAAGCTCAATGACGAGACATGGTACATCCTTTCTTCTTGCATTGGCTCTTTCTTTGCCCCCTGCCTCATCATGGTGTTGGTCTATGTCCGCATCTACCGTGTGGCCAAGCTAAGGACCAGGACCCTCTCTGAGAAGCGGACGATGCCAGAGGGGTCCTCCCAGACTGAGAACGGCTTGAGCCGCGCCGCTGGCGGCTGCACATCTCTGAGGATGCAGCTGGGAGAGAACGGACATTATTCAGCGCACCACTGGCGCAAAGCCTCTGAGCTGGAGGACATTGAGCTGGAGGAGAGCAGCACCTCAGAGAGCAGGCGGAGGCGGAGCCGGGAGGAGCATCGCCGCAAAAGCAAGAGCCAGTCCTTCTCCTACTCGTACTCCTCCAAGCACTCCAGCAGCCGCCTGTCCCGTGCGAGCAATCGCTCCATGCAGTTCTTCTCCTATCGCCGTCGCCGGAAGCGCAGCAGCATCTGCCGTAAGAAAGTTGCCCAGGCCCGGGAGAAACGCTTCACTTTTGTGCTGGCTGTGGTCATGGGGGTCTTTGTAGTTTGCTGGTTCCCTTTTTTCTTCACCTACAGCCTCTATGGTATTTGTCGGGAGGCATGTGAGGTCCCCGAGACTCTCTTCAAGTTCTTCTTCTGGATTGGGTATTGCAATAGCTCCCTCAACCCAGTCATCTACACCATCTTCAACCAGGACTTCCGCAGGTCCTTTAAACACATTCTTTTTAAGAAGAAGAAGAAGAACTTCCGGCATTGAGCTGGAGGGATGGATTTGCCTTGAGCAGGAGTAGAGTTAAAAGAGAAGGCTCAATGCTGGAAGAGAAGGGAGGGGAGAGAACACGGGGCTTGGGCTTAGGGAGCAGGAGGAGGGCTCGCCCCTCGGGCAGCAGGGTGATGCTGTGGGGAGCAAGGACGTGTCGGGAGGCTGAGGACATTCACCATGGTGCAGAATGATGACATGGTGCTGTGGGGAGGCTGAGGGCATTCACCATGGTGCAGAATGGTGACATGGTGCTGTGGGGAGCAGAGATGGTGTCAGGAGGCTGAGGGCACTCACCATGGTGCAGAATGGTGACATGGTGCTGTGGGGAGGCTGAGGGCACTCACCATGGTGCAGAATGGTGACACAGTGCTGTGGGGAACAGTGCTGGAGTGTGGAGGGGTAAAGGGGGAGGGAGTGACTGTCTTTGAATCCCAACAGAGGGCACGGGGAGCCCACAGAGGAAAGGCTGAGACACTGAGTTTGGGAGGCAGTGAGCTTTCATGGGCTCTTGAATTTTGTGGGAAAACAAAAGAAGACATCAAAAGGAAAAGGTTAAGTGGCAGTGGTGGTGGAGATTTGAGTACTTATAAACAGGGCAGCTGGGGCCTGTGGTGGATTTGTCCCAGTAAGAAATTTGGTTTCACTGCTTATGTGGGAAAGGAGAGCGCAAAGTACCAGGCACTGACAGTGTTTTGAGTTATGAAAGGATTTTAATGTTTGCCAAAAAAACCCTAAAGAACAATCCAAACTCTTTTCTAAATAAACCTTTGTACTGTTAAAACCTTCTGAATCATGATTTTGCACAAGGGATGAAGTCAAACAAAGCATGGGGTGTTCTTTTCCTTTGGAGGGGTCTTTGCCTATGGATCTGGATGGGAAATATTTTTCCTATCTTCCCACAGTTTTTGATTAGTCAGTGGGACAAACCTGGGAGTCGTGCATTTTTTCATGGAATATGAAAAAGAGCACATATACCCCATGACCTCATTTCCTCCTGCTGGATCACCAGGCAGTAAATTCCTGCTCCATCCTTCTCAGAGCAGTGACCTAAGGACCTTGCTGTTCTAGAGCAGATAGTGTGAAAAAAAAAATAAAATAAAAAAAAATTCTGGTGAACTCCCTATTTTTTGAGATAAAATAAAATAAAAAAAAGTTTCCACTTCTATGTGCCCGGGGGAACTTTTCCTCCCCCTTTTATTCAGTCTCCCTTCAAAGGCTAATCTCAGGGCTGGATGTGTGCTTCTCATTCTCAGACAGGCAGTTGAAGGCATTCTGATGTGCAAGTTTTCAGAGGAAGAGCAATCACCCCACTACTAAGGTCTTTAAATCCTTCATATTTACAGTCCTAGAGCAACTAAGTCCTTTATGTTTATTTTTTCATGAGAAACATACATTGCAGACTGTCAGCGATGTATGTGAACAAATCTCAATAGGAGGTGCAGCTGTTCTGAACCTTTGGTGTTAATGTTGCTTGCTTTCCCTTCTGTTTGCATTTCTAGTTTATGATTTTAGAGGATTTTCTTGGGAGGAGGGATAGAAGAGAGGAGAATACTTTGGAAAGTTATTAAAGCAAACCATATTTCCCATGGGTTTATAAAATGTCATAAACTGCAATGACGAAAATGAGAGACAGGGACTAGTGTCTGTACATTCATCACTGAATGCATTCCAAGTGCAAGAGTGAGCTCATTTACATCCCTCCTTCAGCTGTGGTGCTGCAAGGTGTGTGTTCTGTTTGTGGAGAAAATGCTGCTCCTTTCTATGTTTATCACTCCTTCCATAGGCAGCAGGATTTGGCATCTGCCTCAAGTGTACCTTTCCACAGCAAACAGTTCTGGGAAAAAAAAGAGTGAAATCTAATCACATATAACAGGCTTCTTAAAACAGCTGAACTGTATCTATATTGAAGAATCATCTGCTATCCCCTTCCTTACTCCCTCTGTTCTGTCTGAAAGGTGTCTGTAGCCTCTTCTCTTGAAATCTCTGTAGCATGAGGAAAAAGGATAGAGCAGTCACTTTGCTTCATCAGTTTTTCATAATAAGCATTTGGTTCACTTAACTCTGGAAAAGCAGACTGTCAGTGGCTGAGGTTCTGCTTGTTCCTTCAATAGGCAGTTTAACTCAAATTCAAGTGGGACTTCTGCTGAAGCAGGGATTAGATGATTGCACAAAACGCATTAGAAGTTTCTCTAAGTAAACAACTGAGATATTTTCAAAGTCCTAAATCTGTATCTTACTGGACGCTTTCCTGAAATAAGGCTCAAAGTATGAAAAGATTTGAGCTTTGTTTAAATAACAAATGGTTTGGTACAGATGCATACCTGAGACAGATAAAGGAGAGATAAAAATAGCAGCTGGGAGGAGGAAACTACAAGCCATTTCTCTCTTGCAAAATGGAGATTCTAATTAAAGTTGCATCAAGAAGAGCTGAAACAAGCTTGTATTGTTTGTAGGTAACAATGTAGCTATAAAGTTCAGGTTTGTTTACTCTGAAGAAACAATATAATCATCAGAGCAACCAAAGCAACATATGGTACCTGGCTACTACCTCTGAGCTCCTGGACAGCTCCATTAGAGGCACCCGCTCCTGCCAAACCAAGGTCTGCTCCTGTCACTTACTGCTCGCTTGGAGGGCTTTCCCAGTCTGCAGGCTCACAGTGGTTTCACTGGAGCACTGCTTCTGAAAGGAGCTCTGTGGCCTGTAAACACAGTCCTCACCTCCCTTTTTTTTTTCCTTGTAGAATTCAAGTAGTCTATGGAAATGAAATTTAATTGCCAGTCAGATTTTAGTGGACATAAAATATACATGGAATGACTGATGTGCCTTAAAAGTAAGTTCTTTGCAGTAAAAATATTCTGTGGTCATTATAAACATTAAAGAAATAATGCGCCTTTTTTTTTTTTTTTCCCACTTCCAAACGTTTAAAAAGGATTGATGCTGATACTGAATATCTATGAGCAGCAACATAGTTAATGCCAGGGTACTTCTATGGTTTTAATTTTTCTTCTCAGAGTGGGTCTTGTTTCTTCTGAGATAAATAAAAGGTAATATTCATTAATAAAGATGTGCAATTTACACCCCTTTTAAGTGCATTTCCCTCTAAATTAGTGAATACAGAGGATTTATATAAAAATTGTTTTTAATGTAACTACTGAATATGCTTCAAGTAAAATGGGGCTGATTTGCTTTTTTAAAATACAGTGTTTTCTTATTATTTGTAATAGTCAAGACTGGAATTTGTAACATATTGTGTGGTGTTAACTTTTCATAAAAAAGTTTTCAGCTCTGCTACTCCCACTGTGGTTGTGCTTCAACTGTAAGCTGGCTAATAGCATATACAGGAGAAAAATAGTCTATGCAGCTTTTGCTTAAGAAAAAGGGAGAAGATATGTGTAAAATGTGCTGAGAGTCGTTTGTTTGATCAGATATGATAAACTGCTTGAAACTCTCACTCTCTACTGTGGTGGAAAAAACAAAATGTTGCTACTAAGCCATATTGATTTTAACAAATACCTGATCTTTAACTCTTCATTTGCTCATTTCACCATGAAGAAAAATTTCTGCCAGTCTTAAGTGAGAAGCTGGTGCTTCATTTTCAGTTTTCTGAATGGTGCTGTTGTTGGTTGGGTATTGAAATATCAAACAGTGTAACTTAGCTGGGATGGGAACTCAGTGCTGCTGTCCTTCTGCCACCTCTGTGGGAGTTTTGCGTGAGACAGAAATGCAGAATTAGCCTCTTCAGGGCTCGAGGCAGATGGAAGGGCCCTTATAAATAGGAGATTTGACAGGATCACAGCTTTAAATCGTTGTCTGAAATAAGAATCAGACCCTTGGTCTGGGAGATCTCTGTTCACAGAGTCACTTTGCTGCAAGAGCACTGGTGATTTCTGACCAGCAGGTCTGAGGTGAAAGTCTACAGGCAGCTTTGCACACATTGGTCTGTATCACCCTCTGTGAGTAATCCCAGAAAACTTGAGTGGAATTTACTTGTGAATCTGGGAGATACTCACTGTGGGCAAGGACTTTAGGAGCTTCCTTAAATGTTGCCTCTTTTTTAGTAAACATGCCAGAGGAATTTAAGCAAACATTTGTGCGTAAATGTAGGAGAACTGAAGGAATGCAGTCCTGTGCTTAGCTCTTGACCACTGTTCAAACCCACAGAAGATGTGGATGAAGGGTTTTTTTGACTATATAACTAGAGGAACAAACCTTACTGTGTATTTCCAGTGTTAGCTGTGTGAAGAGCACTGTGTGATTGCATCTGTTTTTCAGAGAAGAAAACTGTTGGTCTGTGAGGGTTAGTATTGGCTAGAATAGCATCTGAGAATTGTAAGGATTTTGTAGGAACTGTTGGTAATGAAATCCTTTTCAGGAGAGTGTTCTGACCTTAAACTATGACTGCTCTCAAGAAGGAGAGAATATCTACAAGTTGTGCAAAAGGAAGACCAGATGCTATCTGTGAGTTTGTTTTTATGGTTGCTCATTATGACCTTGTTGGTGAGCAGAAAGCAACTAGATGCTTCAGAGAAAAAGCTCTAATTTGAAGGGGGAACAGTGCATGAGGAAATGGCTACCCACAGCACTGAGGGAATTAATATTTGCATGCCTTCTTTCAGTAGAAAGAACAGGTACAGTGGAAGAAGCTGCCTTTTTCATTGTGCAATAGGAAAGGTTAATTTATGTTCCAGATCTGTGGGTCACCTGAACTGTACAAAAGGTGACACAGAAGAAGGCAGAGAGAGGATTGCTCACTTCAATGTTCAACACCAAGCTTAAATTTGTCCTTTGTCCTTGAAATTAAGCCAAAAATACAGTTTGGCACTTGGACCCAAAGGCTATGCAGCATCAATAATGCTACACTGAATATAGTCTAGTTTTAGCAAAAAGCATCAGTTCATGTTTTACACCCTGCACATCTCTGTTTCAGGGCAGAAGTAGGAGAGTCTGATGCTTAAGTCATGTGAGAAAGGAATAATCAGCAGTTTGAAGAGTCATAAGTATATTGAAAAACATACCTAGATCCTATTCTGATAACAGAGCTGGCTTCAATTTTGTGGGTCCCCATCACTTTGAACTTGCAAGAAAGAACTGGGAAGGTAGAAAACATGGAAACAGTAGAACTACTTCTTCTTGAGGAAACAAAAAGCGGCAAATTGCTCAGTCATGTTTGGATCTTTATGCCAACCCCACTCCAGTGACCTGATAACTGTTACTGGTTTTGTGGAAAAGGCTGAGGTGTCCTCGACTCACAGTGACTATCACACTTGATCTGAACCAAGGAATCACCTACACTTGGTACATTGCCTTTGTTTGAAGTGGCAGCCCTTAGAGTGTGATAGGAGACATTTTAAGTAGTTTATCTCTCCTCTGGCACATGTTTTTCACTATCCCAAACATTTTTGAATTCATTTGCACAACAGCTGATAAGGTAGAGAAAGACTGTCAATATATTACAGAAAAAAAAGACAAAGAGGCATGGAAAATAGTAGGCAATAAAGCCTGGTGTCTTAGTCCTGACATAACATCTTACCATAATACCAGTCTTTTTTCCCCTACTCCCCTTTTTTTCTTTTGGAAAACAGAAATTCATGCAAAATTGCAGAAGCTTATTTTAAATAGACTGCACCAATGATACTGTTTACACTAGGAAAAACGAGCTTTTCTGTCAGTAAGTAGTCTTCTGCTGTAAAGCCATTTTCTTTACTACACTTGTCTGAAAAATCTAATGAAAAGTAGACCAGCACTTAATTCAATTTGTCTATATGTACTTCTCTTTAAAAAATGCTTTATTAAAGGTCCTGAATGTAAAGGATACAAATGAAATGTAACTGCCTGCTACATCAAAATCAATTAGTTGTGTTCCAGCATTTTTGAGAACAGCAGTCATTCATTTTGCATGATGCTCTTTCCTGATAGTTCTCTGCTGACAGAGAAAGCTGTTCACCCTGTTGACAACAGGAATAAAATGAGGATTCATATTTGCCTCCATTAACTCTGTTAAGTCTCCTCTAATACATTTAAAAGCAGGCTGCTAGAAGTAGGTCTTTTGGTGTGATGTCTAGTAAGTGACATGGATCAGAGAATTAATAACCTGATGGCTTCCAAGATGTACAGCACAGTTAATTGAGAGGCTCACCCTAGGCTGCAGGGACATGCTTCGCTCTGCCTTTGACCTAACATTGCAAATTATTTGCTCTGTAGTGGAACATTTTCAGCAAACCATCCCTTTCAACCTCATCTGATGGAGTAAGAAATTAATACTGAGGTCTCCCACTTCCTCACTGAGTGCTTTGGCCAATAGACTATTTATATAGGTGATGCAGCTAAAATGCCTTTCCTTTTGGCACATAAATGTTTTATTTGATCGAGCTTTTTATCTTTCAGTAGACTAACACTCTTGTTCCACAAGGACATTCTCTATCTGCAAAGCAAATATGTCAAATACTTGGGGGAATAATAGAAATCCTGAAAAACCCTAGCCACTCTAGGTAAATTTTAAAAGAAAGCACCACAGCTGAACTATGAAAAGGTTTAATCTTGTCTCTGGTGGGGATGCCCTATCTGAGACCATCTATTGCTCTGCTGTGCCTCTGAGCAGATTTGGTGCAGTGTGTGGGTCCCTTCAGCTGTATTGAAGGGAGCAATTTCAAGTATCCAGCAAAGATTAGAGAAGTTAAACACCTGCTTATTGAATCATTTCACATCATAGCAGACTCTCACTTTGGCTTCCTGTTCCCTTTTTGCACTCTTTACATTACCCTTGCTTTCATTCAGACTGCCATACACAGCCTGTGCTAGCAATGCCTTTCCATGGCAGGCCTCAGTGCCTGAGTGCAAAGGGTTGGTGCCACCCTCCTCCTCTCAGCTGTGCTGGAAGGCTCTCCAGAAGACTCCCTGTGAGGTGCTTCCATGTGGTGCTGTGCTATATATGAGCACCTGGAGTAACAGGAGTTACTGCAAGTTCTTGGCTGATTGCGAGCTGCACTGTTTTATCACCAATAAATGCTTGTGTGCAGAGTTTCAAAGTGTCTATAAATGTGCATTCCCTAAGGTTGGCACTGATTTGTTTACATCAGCAGCAATTTCTGTAGGTAATTAAAGGGAGACTTTTAGTCAATCCATCAGATACTACTTTGGATTTGCCACATGGTACATCACAGAAACACGATGTGTTGTTTTAACAACACAATTAGCAATAGAAGTGATTAAAGATTCCTGGGTGGCATGTTTTTCTGTAAAAAAAAAGAATGCAGTTCGCTGAAATCTGATTGTTCTTTAAAGAATGTGTCTGTTTTACCCAGGGTATAATGGAAAGCAGGAGACCTTTAATCAGCTCCTGGGGGCCCGGCTGCTTGCTGGCTCCTGGGCAGATGCTGGGTGAGGTGCCAGAGAGCCGAGACTTGCAGGCTCCTGCACCCTGGCAGCTCAGGCCCCTGGGTTTATGGACACTCAGCTGAGCTCCATTATCACAGTGTCTAAATGCTTCATAACTTTTGTTATACTTAGTCTGTCAATCCCTTCTTGCATTAAGGAGTGACTGCCGTGTCCTTTTTTCTGATGAGAAACTAAAAGATTAATGGCAGTTAGGTAGGTCGATCATAAAAACTTTCTGTCTTATGTGGATCTTTCTAGTTGCAAACTCACTGTTGGTTGTCAGGCCCCTGCTAAGGTCCAATGTATAAAGTCCCACCTGTGCTTTAAAGTTCTGCTTCTGCCTCTGTGATTGCCATAGGCCCACAGAACTTGCACACAAGTCCCACCAGGATAAACAAACTTCTGAAGTCATATAGTATATGACTTCTACCCCAAAGGAGTGGACTTTTTCTGTACTCCTGGCAAAGTAAAGAAATCACAAATACTGCCTAAAAAAAAAAAATTACCAAAGATCCCCTCAAAGCTAGTCCACTGCTATAGCCAATCTCATTTATGGGTTAAGGCTCAAATTCAGGAAAATTTGAAAAAAAAGAGAAAAAAACTATATGCCCAGGGATCTTTCACATCTCCCATTTCTTTTAGTGCAGGTCTCTCAGGATACAGTCTGGATCACTAGATCCTACTTTTCTCAGACTTTGAAGGTCATCTCCCTTGAGGTTACTGAACCTATGTCTTCAATAATTTCCTGGAAACTCTATAAATGTTTAAGAGTCAAGAAATAACACACATGATTCCAACACTAGGTAGGATGAACTCCCTATCTGGCAACACATTTGGGAACAAAAACAATATACTCTCTGTATATTTCTCAGGCAAAATGATGACTATAGAGGGATCTTGAGTTCTGAGTGAGTGTTTTGTACAGAGGAGGCTTCCTGACAGTGTTTACCACCTTCACAAGTGTCAGTCAATGTCTATCGAACTCATATTTTTCATAATAAGGAATGGGATTGTCCCCAGATATATTCTTAGAGGGAAAAAAATTATAAAAGTAATTTTTAAAAATGTAGTCATGCATAGAAAATGTGCAAGGAAAATGAATTTGTCTGTTGCTGAAGACTTCAGCAGCAATTAATTCTTACTTAATTCTGCCGTGTCCAGCTAGGGATAACTGATGGTCACATAGGTTGAGGCTGCCCTCAGGTTACAAAGTTCTCAAAAATTGTCATAACATTTCATGTGTTAAACAGATTTCTGCTGTGGTAAGAGCTACTATTAATTAGTGACAGAAGTTGTGCTCTTTTTCCTTGTCCTTCAGAGGAGATACAAACAGAAGGTATTTTACAGGATTACAAAAATAGCTGTTCCTTTTCTACTTTGGTAAGGCAAAAAAAAAAAAAAAAAAAAACAAAAAAAAAAAAAAAAAACCAACCAACCAACCAAAAAAAAAACCAAAAAACCCCACCAGGAACAAACATATTAAAGAGACATTAGGAATTTAGGATTCCGATTAACTATTTCATTATCTGATTCATCAAGCACAACTCAATAATTAACTCAATCACTGAGGTTTTCTGTGTATGTAACAACATACCTTGCTTGCCCAGAAAGGCTGTGCTGTCTGTCCTCAGGGATTTTCAAGACGCAAGTGGATAATGCCCTGAGTAACCTGGTCTGGCCTCACAGGTGACCCTGCTTTGAGCCTGAGACAGGACTAGAGGCATTCTGAGGTCCCTTGCAACCTGAATTAACCTATGATTCTGAAATCTGTTTCTTTTAAACAAACTAAAAGTTATAATATTTGGGTAGCATCAATATTATATTCTATAGAAAGATGCACATATACTGCTATAGGTGGGCAAATCCTTAGGCCATTTGAATCTTTAGATCTCTAGTACTTTTATATCTGCTGTGTGCAAATTCTGCCTAACACACATTTGGCTGGATCCAGGGCACAAGCCTTTTCTTTGCTTAGAATTAATTTGGTAACTAAAGAGCATGTTCCCTACCCTTGCTAAGTCCCACTCCCCCACAGCTCTTAGCACTGTAGAGGCACATAAACATACAAATATTTTACAAGCATTTTCTTTAGAACTCCAGACAAAATATTGCTTTTGGTTTGTTTGTGTGTTTTTCCCAAGTAAAACAAACTACACTTCTGGCTAAATTGTGTCTTTCTGACCTACTGGCTCTGAAATGGTGAAGAATGTAGTTCATAAAGCACCAAGTCACACCATAGCTGCTGTGGGTGGGATGAAAGCAACAAGGAAATTATTATATTTCCATAACAGCTGAAGGCTTTAGTTAAAGCCTGAGCAACAGGAAATCTCTGGCACGATATATGTTGCTTCATTCCTCATTCATTTTTGCATGAAAGGTGTCTGACCTTTCTGTAGAAGTGGCATTTCTGAAGATCAGGGGCTAGCTGAAGAATTTATGAATATGTTGTCACATTTGGAATTGGAAATCCTTTTCTTCCTTTCAAAATGCCAGTAACATTTCTCCATGACTATGATGCAGATGCTATTGTAGGGCATGGCAATACAGTTGTTACAAGGTTTTAAAATTCTGTTATTGTAAATTATAAGGTTTGTTATTTGGTTGCCACTAAATATATCACAAGGCCAGAGAATGCTCTCAAAATACCATTATAATCCTTGATGTAGCTTGCAGAAATACAATTTAAGGTGTATAACTCCCCTCTGTGTCCACCCAAGAAAGGAACAAGGTTCCAGGGGCCAAATCTGCAGCAAGGTATGAGCAGCTTGCTGGATTCTCTGTTCTGTGGACACCACTGAGGCAGCTGAAGCCCACCTGGGTGAGGAAGGGGTGAATCAACAGCATGATGAAGCCACAGACTACATTTTCTCCTCCCCAAACTTGTTCATGGGATAAACAGAGTAGAGGACCCACTGCTACAGCTGATTAATGTGCTGTTCTGTTTAGCTATCAAACCAATTTCTTTCTGCCCATCTCCACTGCTTTTACGAGGTTCCAGTGTATCTTAAAGGCACCTGATTTCATTTGCACTCCCATCTGGCTTCAGAAAGTCCAGAAAACCCTTTGAGACTGTTTTCAGTCATGATGGTGACTCCAAAAATACTTTTAAATACCAGCAGTTTTATTAAACCTTTGATAAAGTTGTAAGGTAAAAGTGTTCCTGGGCCCAAAACTTTTAGCACTGTTTGATAAGAAGTTAACAGCAAATGGAGAAAGCATCAAGCCTTGGACAAGGATTTGTATTTAGCTCCATTGCTGGTCTCTAGCCCAGAGAGCTAAATGCTTTGATCCTTTGAACCTTTGAATCTTTAATACACAGGATATGCACAATATTGCTTCATTCATAAATACTTTTGAAAGTTATGAATAAAATAAGTGCTACAGAAGTCCTAGACCATTATATAATAAAGATCCTAGATTATTATATAATAAGGACTTGAAGATAGTCACTGAGTTATCACACACTAAGGAATTCATCTGTCCTCTGACTTTAAATGACTTGAAGTGGTGAGGATTGCAGTATGCATCATCAATGTCTACTTTTTACATTTAACTTCACTGAAAGTACCTCTTAAAACTTTGAGTTTGCTATTTGATGTGCCTGCAGAAGATATTACAGAACTGATCATTTTTCAGTGGATGTGTCAGTCTCTTTTCCCAGGTAACAAGTGAAAGGACAAGAGATGTCCTCAAGTTGCACCAGGGGTGGTTTAGTCTCACTATTTGGAAAAATTCCTTCACCTAAAGGGTTACCAAGCATTGGAACAGCCTGCCCAGGGAAGGGGTTGAGTCACCTCCCTGGAGGAATTTGAAAGATGCATGGATGTGGCACTTAGGGAAATGGTTTAGTGCTGGACTTGGCAGTGCTGAGTTAATGGTTGGACTCAAAGCTCTTTTCCAACCTGAATGATTCTATGATTTTAGCTAAAAGCCAGAACAATTTTTAGAGGAAATCTTTTGCCTTGTATTTTGTTGTTTACCTTAAGTTGCTATTATTTTAAACTTTCAGTGCAGAAACCTCTCACTGTCTGTGGTACAGTGTTGGGAAGGAGATATTAATCTCTGCAGGAGCTGGGATTCTGGGAAAAGTGCTTGCATTGAGACTTTGATATTTCTAAAACAGGTCCTGGTTTGGGTTTTTTAATGTGCAATGCTTAGAAGCCTGATTCCTGCTCAGGATACAAATAATGACCAATTGTCTGAATGTGAAAAAAACTCTGGAATGATAGATGTCAACATTTTGTCTACGTATATCCAGAGAACTGCACTCATGAGGCCTCTAAATCAGTATGCTCTGTTTCTGTTCTTTGAAGTTATTTTTATAACTATTTCCCAAGCAATTGCACATCCTACAATGAGAACCACATATGTCCCAAGATTAAAATATCAGAAATAAGCCATCTTTAAACTTCTGATGGTCAAAACAAATTATGAGCTCTTTCTTTATATGCTAGCTGAAATTTCAACTCATACATTGTGGAAAAATAAAGTACATTTCAGGATAACAATATGTTTTTATTTGGTATTGTTAAAACTGTAAATTGTCCCCTTAGATTGATTTCATGTATACATAAATTTGTCATGCCCTTTAAAAGTTTGGTGTTTTGTTTAGGTTCTATTTTTATTCTTTTTTAAGGAGCAAACATACACACAGAGTCAGGTAAATATTTCCATGAATAGCCTCAGGGTCCCTTGGCAAGAATATAATTGCCTGTGCACTCTCTGTAACTGAATTGCCTTCCTTAATGATGGGATATTGGGTTTATAGGCCCCTGACTGCTTCTCTTTAATACCCATTAATTTTCATTTTACTTTTTTTAGTGAATGCCCCTTTCTCTTTTTCTTCCTTCATGCTCCTTGCCTGTTTCACAAACTCCCTGTGAAAGTGCAGTGAGTGCAAGGAAATAAAGCAGCAAAATGACTGCAAGCTGGGATTTACAGACTCCTGTTCATTTCAAATAGATGAGTCCTGCATGAAAATTGAATTAACTGATCTGAGAGCTCAGGAGCACAAGCAGGCTCACTCCTATCCCTCACAACTGCACCTTCCTGAAGTCCAGGAGGTGCTGCTGCCTTACTATCTTTTAGATTCAGAGACCCACAACAAGTAAATCACTTCTTTCTTTGGGTAAGTATATCTGGGGATAAATTTGAGTAATACATAAAAAACCCCACAGAGAATATCAGTCCTTCAGTGTGCACCAGCTACAGCTGGCTGCTAGTCTATCCACCTCACCTTCCAAATGGGGCCTAGGAGAAACCAGCCCATAAAATACACACCACTTAATCATGATGAAATTATTCAGGGCAGATTATTTGGGTACTCCTCCATTTTTTTAGACAAGATTCAGTTCTGTGCAGGAAAACAGTATGTGACATTTCAACTCCCAGGATGTTGAGAAAATTAGTGTTTAGGTCAACTGGGCTTTTAAAGCTGTAACTATGGTTTTGCTGAAGCTATGACTGCAATAGTCTAGGAGAAATAAAGAGATTCACCATATGTAACCCCAAAGCACAATTCTTATATTATTGTTTCTTGCAAAATCAGTAGAGAAATATTGAAGAATTTACAGCTCCAGTCTTTTTTTTCTGCAACACAACCTTATGGTATTGATTAGTAAATCCTATTCAGACACTGTAGGACAGAAAGTACCATACATTCATGAAATGGAGATGTGCTGTCAAAGAGAATTCATTTTGCATGAGCCAGCTATTGATGGTTCCTCTAGAACTGATCCATCATTTCAGTTGAGTTCTGGGGCTCAGAGAAGAGAAAGGCAAAGAGCTCTCACCTTATAAAGGTGGAGTTTATTTTTACACACCTGCTGTGCTCAGCTGCCTCAGTTGCTGCTGCCTCCTCTGCTCTGAGAATGTGGCAGAGCTGACAGAGGAAGAGAGCACACAGGTCTGTGTGACAGGGAGCAGCAGTTTGCAAGAACTCTGAAGGGCAGCAGCTGAACTGAGTGGGCTGCCCACTTGGATCCAACTAAAACTCTGGCAGGACAAAGCAAGGAAATCCCTTGGGAGGGGAGACAGACTTCCCCTGAAACCCTGGATATTGCAAGCAGCTCTGAGAGGTGGGTGGAGGTGTTACTAGAAGGATCAGGATGGAGAGGAAGGAAACGAGCTATCACCAAAGTCACTGAAGATGGGAGTCCTTCACTCCTGTTTTTGTGAGACTTTTATGCTCTGTCTCCCCTGGTTATGATGTGTTTATTCTTGTAGCAATGTTTCATTTACATTTGTCTAAAATGTTAGAAAATGGGGAAGATTTTCCTCTATGCCACCCCACAGATTATAGTCAGTTTTCAAAGACATTTTGATGAAAACAACTAAGTAACAGAAGTGCAACTCTCTTTTGTACCACTGGCTGCCTAGCAGGAGAACTGGAGCTAGTTTTCTGCTTTTTTTTTCCATTTTCACAATTTTTTTTACTGTCTTAGTATTTCCATTTTTTGTTGTTGTTGTTTTGTTTTTTTTTTTTTTTTGCCAAAAGGAAAACAAAAAATGATATTGAGAAAATCTCTCCCAAACCATATGACTGAAAGCTTCTTTTTCTATATTTTATTCCTTTGCACTTGCCTTCCCACTTTTATATTCTTTTCCTATTTGACTACAGAAGTATGGAGAAAAAAAGATCAAAAAGATTTATACCTGAAAAAAATTAAGAAGTTACAATCTTTTTTCTTGAAATTTTTTTAAATCTAAACAAGAAAAACAGTAGGAAGAGTGGAATGAAGACTTTTGATGGCTAATAAGTCACTTGTCAGAGATTTTTTTTTTTTTTGTAAAAAAAACTATTCTAGTTTTCTAGAATAGAAACTCTCATTTTGCATTTGAGCTCAGAGGTGATAAAGTACCTGCTAGGCATTTTTCTGCCCTTGGTTTCAATCTTGACTAAATTTTGTAATGTTTTGGTTGGAATCTGGATTTCCCCAAGGTTAACTTGACAAGCCACAATCTCACAGGGCAGACTACCCAAGCACAGGGACACAGCACAGCATTTGCTGGGTCGGACAATGAGCATTGTTACTTCAGACATTAAAGGTGTAACTTGGGGTTTTGAAAATCTTGCATCAGATTCCAAGCAAAAAGCACTATGTTAAATCTCTTTGCTTGGATCATAACCAATTTCTGTTGTTATGTTTTAGCAGCTTTTGAAAATAATTTCAAAAATGGAAATCTTTTGTTGTCATAAAACAATACCTTTATTATTCAGTCCCTGCCATCAATACTTTATGTTTTCTTAATGTGTCCAATCAATAAAACGTTTATTATCATTCAATCAGAATAAAATGTTCAGGATCATATGCTGTACGGTGCTTGATGAAAAACTTGTGACAGCTCAAAAGCCAACTGATCAGCAAGATGATTTTTTAATCATATGCACTGGTGAAAGTATTTTACTAAAAAGGAGACATAAAAATTAAGTAGATCATTATTACTGAAGCACAGATTGCTTTACATTTTTATCTTCTAAAATGCAGCTGAGAAGATAATTATTAAGAAGAGAATGTCATTTTTCAAAAGAATTTGTGGCAGTAACATCTAGTGAGGTGTTTTTTTATTAACTTCAAGAGGGAATGCCTGTTACATAATACTGCATCAGTTGTTTCAGGGCATCAAATTCAGAGCTAGATGATGAAGAGAAAACATTCAAGAGGGCATATATTCAGAAAGTTGGTTTAGAAACTGCTACAGAATTGGCATTAGAGATTTCAAGTGTTCTGTATAGTGAATTAGAGTGAGTAATTTTGCTCAGATAAAATGTATACTTTTAGTTCATGATAGAAATACTTTTCTGTCACTCTGATAGATATGGGAGCTGTTTCTTGGGATATAGATATGAGATTTCAAGCTGTAATGATAATGTATTAAGTATGGGGGAGAAGTCCAAAAGGAAAAACAGAATTTTCTTCTCAGGGTGAGATGTGTAGAACAGAATTCATTCCAGAACTGAGGAGGAAAAGTTAAACTTAATTTATAATTGTGAATGCATGTTTCAAGCAAAGCTATTGAATTTTATCTACTACTCTGCCACTGGCCATGACACTTTTATTTCTTTTTATTTCACCTTCTCCCCAGTAGGCTTCACTTATTGGCACAGATGAATTCCCACATCAAAGGCAATTTCCAGTTGACTTTAGGACAGTTATTATTTGATTGGCCTCTTTAACTGTCTTTGTCACTAAAGGCTTCTGAAAATTCTTGTGTTTGAAAAAGGCTTTGGGGCAAATTCCCTGCTGATGTAATTCTGTGAAGCTACACTGGTTACAAATTGTACCTCAGAAATTCCACTCTCACTGCAGTATGCTAAATTAATTTTTCTCTGATAGTTTGCAAAAACTTAATGAAAATAACCAACACCAATGCCCTGGCCAAACACCAGTAACAACCTCACAAGCCACAGCATCCATATTCTCCCCTAAATTTCTGAGGAGGGCTTCTTGAAAGAGATTAGAGGCCTGGGCTCACATAGCAAAGACTTCAGAAGGAGACAGGCTCCCTATCCTGGCTGAAAAAGGACAAGTTGCTTTGCATATCCTAGCACAAGGATTTGCTTAAGAAAAAATACCTCCATCCCAGCATGTGGATAAAAATCTGCTTTAGTTTTCTGAGGGTTGAGAGGGCATGAAGAGGATTCAGGGTAAATTTAGACATAGTGTGTTTCATGATTTCTCTGTGTGCCATAGTTATTAAAGACCTGTTGATTGACAGGAGAGCAGTGTGTGCATTTGTGCTTCAGTGTACATAGGTGAGCAGTCCATTGAAATATTGTTCATTCAGCTGGAAAGCTGCAGGGATAATTGGGCTTGACTCAAAAGGAAATAGAAACTAGAACAGGAGAGATAATTTTGGGATATTGTATTAACAATAGCAAAAGGAGGTCATTTTTCTGAGTATATTTTCACACACAGCAACCTAAATCTGACAAGCCATCACAAATGCCAGGCACAAAAATATTTGCATTTCTAAACACACCAAGAGCTTAGAAGCAAATTCTTTTTCTGTAAGATCATGGGACCTTTGTGAACAAAGCCAATGCCAGGAGCTGCCTGTAGAAAACATCTCCTTTAGGAGCTCTATTCTGAACCTTTTTGCATCAGAGTTTTATTTACATCATGTGCCCTTGCACACATGTTCCCTGATAGTTCAGGAGGGCATAATCCCACATAAGTATTCCCGGGACACTAAGCAAGACTCAGTCAAGGATACATTTCTGGTATGTCTAAAATGGTTCTGTAATAATATTTTTATGCTGACATATATGTTGTATCAGTAAATCCTTCAATCAAACTCTAGATGTAAGGCTGTAAGCAAAATACAATATGGACAAACAGATGCATGGATTTGAACTAGAAAACAAGAAACTTTTATATGCTACAGTGGCAACACTCACAGATATAGCCAGGTGGCCTCACACATGTACAGCTACTTCTCTGAACAGAGTTGCCTATCACAGATTTATTCTCTGTGCTGAGCTCTAGTGATTCACAAACTCACAAATTAAACCATTTTCTCCCCTATACATTATATTATATGAGGGCAGAAAGTTCATGCAGGGTGAGTGGTATTGGGAGAATGAATGAGCATTTGCAACAAAATGCATGTTAACTACAATGCCACTGGAAAAATCTTGGTGGGATGGATGGGGTAGGAACATATATTCTCCAGGTGTTGGGTACCTAATCGAACTTCAGGAGGATAATGAAGTCTTCTTGGTATTTACAGGAGAGGTAAATTTGGATATAATTTATGCCCTTTTTTTTGCCTGTTACTCAAGTTCTATGCAGAAGAAATTTGAAACATTTCTCAGGGCTTTCCTTTAACCACAATCTTCAGGATAATCTGACAGGAGAGAGCCACTCTTGTTCTTCCTCCATACAGAGAAAAATTTAAGTTTAATTTTGCCCAGAGTAAAGCGTAAGAGGGGAACTTAAGACTTACAGCATTCACTGAAAGAAAGGGAAGACCTGAGCTTCAGGCATGGATTCTCTAACACTGAGTCTGAAGCAGGAAGAAAATCACAGTTTCAGTGACCCAGCAAATAAGGAATTATATTTGGTGGGCAGCAGTTTTGACTAAACTGAGCTAGAGGCGCACACAGGCACAGAGCTCACAGCACGGCTGTCTGCCCAGGCAACAACTCACCTTGAGAACTGGAAGGAAAACCTTCCACAGCCCTGAAAAGCAGGTGGGAGAAGGGAGATATTAATCTATTCCCATATGCTTTTGTGTGAGTTATGGCTGTGGCCCCAGTTTTGGCTGAATTTAATTTGCTATAAAGCGAGAATGAGGAATGGCCGCTCTGTGAGTCCCAGCAAATCACCCTTGTGTCTCAGCCCAGGTTGGAGCAGACAATAAAAAGAAGCACAGTTGCTTGGGGAACTTTCATGTGGAAGTATTGCAAGGAGGATAAAGAAAAAAACTCACAATATATTAATTCCTGCATATATTAGGTGAGATCACACAAGGGCACGTCTGCTGAGGAGCTTCAGCCTCACACTGCTTTCTCTTACAGGCAGAGGAGATGAAACTTGACATCTGCAAACGCTTGTGGCAGAGCCTCCACAAGCAAAGCTTGTTTGTCCAAACAGATTGTGCACACACAGGATTTCACCAATACCTGATGGCATGTCCAAGAGGCTCTTTGTGAAGGATTTGTTCCACTACAGCTTTAATAATGTTCCCTCTCTGTCACAGGGATTATTAACCTCTAATACCCCTTCCACCCCTATATCTCTCTCTCTCCCTCCAGAACAGGCTTAGCTGTATATATTTAAAGAATCCTTACTAAATAATAATAATAATAAAAATTAATTTCATTCTTTATACTCCTACTGTTAGTTTTCACCAGTTGAATGAAGTAAGGGAATGAGGAAATTAAATGCTCTTTAGTTTTGAGATTGTTAGTGAAATTATGCAGACAGATCATTTTCCAAACTTAAATCTAAATAATTCAGTTGCCATAGGATCAAAGTATGTGTTAAGCTGCCCTCAGTTTTCCATGTGTTGAATCATCCCTATTCCCTTCAGCACATTTTCCCTTAGATTAGATAATGCTCATAAAGGCAGTTGGCATCAGGTATGGTTGGCATCCAGATTGTTCATTGTTCTAAGCCTTATGTTCTTGCTCCTCTTGTAACCATTTACACTCTGAGAAGTGAAACCTTTCCTTGTGTGCACATCTGGGTGAGCACTCAGGACTAAGTCAGGTCTCGTGCATTCACACTGTAGCACACAAAAGCAAATACTGCAAAATGGCCTAATTTTTTTTGTTCTAAACCGAAATTCATGAAGGAAATACAATAACATTCAAACCAAATTCAGTCACTAGTGATACTTATGTTCACCTTCCTCTGATATATCAAAGCAGATGCATTCTGATAGAAAAATTAGACTTCTCAGAGAGAGGGTCTGGTTTATTGGCTGTGTTTGAGAATCACTGGAGTTAAACATCTGATAAGCTCAGGTGTTACAAGCTCAGGACCTTTTCTTCCCCATTGCATCTTTCACAAAGCATTACTCTACAGAAGTCTACAAAGCTGCCCCTTGTTAACAGGGGGATGAGTCAGCCCTCAGCAATGGTCTCCAGTTATTTGCTAGCAGAGAGTCAAGTATTCCTCATGTCATTCCATAAATCTGGCTTTTAGAGGCTGCCCTTTTACAGACAGTCCCACATGGAGAGACACATTCAGACATCTGAAATGTCTTTTCTAATAATGCAAAAGCCTCTTTGTGTTAAAATATTTCAGGTACCTTACTCTATCCTTATGTTTGTGAATGCATACTCTTAAATCTCTTTCTATCCTTTTTTTTTTCTTCTGCAAATAATTATTTTTTACTTATACCAAGTCTAACAATGAGGGTCAAATTATATGGAAGCCTCTTGTTTCTATGACATTGAACATAAATAGCAGTAGAGCCTTTCCTGTGTCTAGTTCACACAATTCTAAAAGTAAAGTAATCCATTTTAACAAACACTTATGACTATCATATTTTAGATTTTAATGGTTTTCAAAGTATACATTTTTTTGCTACTAGTTTAAAAACTTATCCTTGTTAGAAAGAGAAAGTTTCTAATTCATATTTGTGCAGAACCTTGCAACCTTTTCTAATTTGGCTTCTCTTACAGTCTGCTTAAAATTCCTCCAGGAGAAAGAAAAGAGAAACAAATTTTTTATCAGAACAAAATACATTTAAGTTTACAGCTCTGTTTTTAGATCCCACACTTGGTTTTGTTTGATTAACAAGATTGGCTTTAAAATTGCCAGATCAGCTTGGAAGAAAAAATTGTCAGGTTTCCTTGATTATACACATCAGTTGGCTTTGCAACTCAATTGTCTTGTTTTATCAATTAGTTAAATAGATGTTTTGAAGTCACCTGAAAGAAAATCTTATTACAGAGAGATGTAGGGGACAGAGGCATATCACTGGCATTACCACAATAGGTGTAGCTAGATGGAAATTCCAAATGTAATGATTTTGAGGGTTTGTAACACTGAAATTCAGATCCTGGGGTTAGGCAAAAAAGTGCTGCAAGCAGGACTGAAAAAAAATAGGACATTGCAGAGGAGAAGGGAAAAAGATAAACTTGCAGCCACATGCAACCTGGTATCACAGCACCAGGCACCATCACAAGCATTTTTGTCTAACAAGCAGCCCTTAGAGTCTGACACACTGTAGAGAGGCTTCTCCATCAGATCTGTGTAAAGAATAGCCTTTCTCAGCTCAAAAGTCATGGAGCTAGTCTAAGAGATATGAGAGCCCAGACCGAATTACTCATCAAAATCAGTGCTGCTATTTCCTTGAACAGGTTTTGGTTTGGGTAAATTTTGGTGTGTTTTTTCTTTTCTGAAATATTTAACCGGGAGGAAAATAATCTTTCTGTGGACTTTAAGATGAAACACTATTTATTTATGGTTTTCACAGGGTAAACCATAAAACCAAAGACAAAATCTTCAAAAGAGTACTGGGGGCACATCCCTTCTCTGGTGCCACAGTCCTGCAGCTGCTGCCCAGCCTCTTCTTCAAAGTCCTCAATGACACATTGTCCTGAGTTGGGCTCTTGCTCCCCCATCAGCTGCAAAGTTTTCCTAACATCCAGGCAGAAACTCTCTTCCAAATTAAACCAATTTCTCTTTGTTCCTCCCAGCAGGCAAGGGAAGCAGTGATCTCTGTTTTCCTTCTGTTTAAACAATGAGGTCTGGTAAACATTGAGCATAAACACATAGGCTCATCTAAGAAATGTGTCTGATTCATTGTTTCTCTTTTGGGTTGGAAGCTGGCCTGATGATTTGGAATCCTTGCAAGAGTTACAATCTAGTCTAATATGTAAATAAGATTTCAAAGTTTGAAAAAACCCAACACCAAAACAAAACATCCCAGAAGAATCCAGGATCAAATGTAGGTATCCCACATCAGGGACCTGCCCTTCTGCATGCTTAAAACACAACCTGCAATGACATAAACAGTGAAATAAAGCCACTGTGCTGCAGCTATTGCACCCCTCAGAATATACCACACTCTGCACATGTGCTGTGCAAAGCCTGCACAATGCAGCCTTGCATCTCTCTGCAGCATCCCCTGCATCTCTTTAACCTCGTTAATCAGGTCATCTCAGGGGTGAAGGTCAATGCCACCAGTGAAAGAGAAAAAACAGAAGTGGGTGAGCTGGGATGTGATGATTTGTTCAAGCCACATCACAGGGAGGACTGAGAAATGTTTGGAGGCATCTGGTAGACATTTTTATTCCTTTTGTTGAGCCTTTGAATATGTTCACTGAGACAGATGATCTGTGAGTAAAAGTGATTCACGCTGAAATGGAATTTGATTACGAAATTCCAACCATCACATGTAGACCCTCTGCATTGCTTTGTAATTCTCATAATGTAACATTCACCTTCAAACAAATAAGTTACTTTTTAGGGCCTAGGTTCTGAAATTATCAAACCCCTCCCCATGTTCAACCCTATACATCAGAGTATAGAGAGCCTGATGAACACAGAAACAAGGAATCTCTGGATTTCCATACAAATTTCTCCACTAGCATGTCTACTCTTTCTTCCAAGACTAAAGATCCCATGCACTTTGAGAAGGTCACTTCTGCATCCAGTTTTATAGCTGATGGAAGACAGGCAGACAGAGGATATCCATGCCAAGGGAGAGCACAGGCATCGTGTTTAAGATGCTCCAGGGATGCAACAGCTCATGATGAAGTCACTCATTTTTTTAATTTTTATGCTCAAGTATCATAAAAATAGCAAAATCCTTTATTTCTTGATGAGAACCCTTTCAGTTCCTTGCAAATCTGCCCCAAACCTGGAGCACTGGCTGTCTGCAGTGAGGTGCTGGCAGTGGGGAGCTGCAGGGTTGATGTGTGCTGAACATGGGCAGCTCCAGCCTGGCCCCGTGAGCTGCTGCAGGCACACCTGAGCCATGAGCCAAGCTGCTGCTGCTTCTGGGAAGGTGTATTTAAGACAGGACAAGATGCCACACAGTGAAGTGAGGAAAGAAATGTGAGAAACAGCTCTGCAAGCACCCAGGTCAGTGGAGGAGGAGGGAGAGCAGGTGCTCCAGGACCCAGAGCAGAGACTCCTGTGCAGAACAAAAAACCATATCAGAGCAGATATCCACACTGCAGCCCATGGAGAGCCCCACAGCAGGGCAGGTGAACACCACCTGAAGGAAGCTGCTGTCTGTGGAAACCTACAATTGGAGCAGGTAAAAAATGTGTGCAGGAAGCTGTAGAGAGGAGCTACTATGGACTGATGATAAATCCCCATTCCCCATTTGCCCGTTCTTGGAGTAGAGGAATTAGGGAAGTCAGGAATAAAGGAGCGAACCTGACCCTGGGAAAAAAGAGGGATAGTGAGAAATTTTCTTTCATGTTGTCTTTGCTTCTCACTGTCCAAATCTATTTAGATTATATTATTTTTTTCTCAAGTCTAATCTTTTTTCCCCATTATGGTAATTGGTGACTGATCTTTTTTCTTAAGGAGGGAGAAGGAGAGAGTGGCTGGGTGGGTGTCTGGCAGCTGTCCAAGGCATACCCATCACACAATCATTGTGCTAAGTGCTTCTAAAAGATTTTTTTTTTTTAATGTTTTTGGAGCTGAGACAAACTACAGGAGTCACCATGCCTTTTTGATTCCGAAGATTTGTTCCCAGCATTTGTGCAACCTATTGAATTGTAGATTGTTTTACTTGCCATCAATTTTACAACCAGCTTCTGAATTTCAAGGTATTTTATCTGTGAAGAGCCCACATTCGTCTTTTGATCTCTAGTAGATTTTTTCCCTTTGATCATATTACAAGTAGGGTTGATAGCACCATCTTTTTGAGCTTTCCCAACATCTTGGGTTATAAATTCCTGGTTTCAGTTGCTGATGAGCCTTCATCTTCTGGAATACATGATTTCTATAGTGCTTTTATACTGAAATATTTTTTTTAGAAAGTACAAAGCAATGTATTTTAAACATTTTGGAAAATTAGGTAGTGTGAAAAAATTCTTTTGTCCGTCACAAACCCACAGAAGTAATCAGAAGTAACCATCCTGAAAATGGTTTACTATTGAACATTGGTTCTGCTTTGTCACTATCCCCAGCCTCTCTGAATCCACTCTTCCTTGTTGATGGACTCATTCCATGACCTCATATCTAACTCCTAGGGAAAGCAATATTTTCTTATGTTTAAATGGAAACCAGGAGTTCTCAGTTCATTGCTTGTCACTTCATCAGAACCATTAAAGTGATAACTGCATCTCCATACCCTGCATTTATTTCAAAACAGCAATTTCCTTTTCCCTATCTTTTGTCTGACCTGCCAATTGTCTCAGGGCTGAAACACCATTTGTGTGTTTGTGGAATGTTTATCCCATTAAGGCTGTGCCTCATGTTGATAACTTTTGATGTCATAAACACACAATCTGGGAAAATGACAATGGCCTGGAAAGTCTGGATAGCTGAAGAGAGGAATATGGAGGTAGGTGCACTGGAGCTTATCTGAGCTGCATCAGGAAATTCCTGCAGGTGACCTGAAGGGGTGGCTATCACTAGTGTGGGTTTATCTCTCTGCTTCCCCTGTAACACCCTGGGATGTGGCAGGAATATGTTTCCACCTCTCACCATGTTGTTAAACTGCACCCACAGCTACCAAATGTGAGTGTGGGGGCCTCACAACACCGTGGGATACATCTGATGCCTTTCAAACTGACATCATTAAAAGGGAGAGTAAACTAACAATGTATCAGCTTATCTTCCACGTAATCTTTAAGTTCTGTAACTGAGGAAGACACAAGAACCTGGGCCTTTTACCAAAGAAAATATTCTAATTGCCAAATGAATGAGAAATTTTATATATTGTAGTTCCACAGATGGGTAAAAATTCTAATATTAAAAAGCTATAAAAGGCTGAAAAATGTTTGATACAGGACTTTGATTTGGATGAGATCTCTGGGGTTAGTTTGAACATAACCTGCATTAGGATATGGAGCACAAGGGGACAGAAAAGGAAATCCTGGTCATCATCAGCACTTCACTGTGAGCACAGGACATTGTAGCATCAGAACAGCTTGAAAATTAAGTTCCTTCATGGAATAGCTAAATTATATACTTTGTAAATTGATTGTAATCTACTTTATGAAATGTAGATTAAAGATCAAGCTATCATGCATTTATATCCTATATACATGTTCTAGAATGACCAATACACAACTACAGAGCACCATACTCATTAATTTTTCTTGGAGTTAGAAACATTGGATGTCTGAAGGACAAATTCACCAGAATTAATACACAGGGTTAATCACATCAGTTATTTCTAACCTTAAATTCACTTTGTTTAATATAAATTTGTCTATAGGCTGTTGGACATTAGGGCAGAGGTGGAATAATGAAAAAAACTACTCAAAGTTCTGGTAGTTGATCTCTTGGCTTAAATATTTGGTTCAGTGTTTATCCATGCTAATATGCCTTAGGGTTGAAGGACACCAGTGCTCTTACAAGTTTGCTTCCTGAGCTGAATGCAGTGATTGATTTTTTTCTTGGAATGGTGACTTTTAATAAGACCGTTGATGGAAAATCATCCTCTTGTCTTGGGTCAGGAGTTCAAAGAAATGACAAAGAGAAAAGAGCTAGAATGATCTAAGGTCTGAAAAATAAGTTTTAACAAGAGGGCATGATGAATAACAGTCTATTTAGCCTATTCAAAAGGAGGTTAAAAGATTAGGATCACAATCAAATAGAACTTAATTGTGGAAGAATTGTGGCTCTACAGTGCAGAATATAGAGATTGAAATTTTAAAGGCTGGATCTTGATGTACTTGGATACACAAATTTTAAAAGAGGATAACAAGCTGTTAGCACAACTTATTAGGGGTGTGATAGCTCTTCTAATCAAGTTAGAGTGCTTTTTTAAAGGATAGATTGCAGCCTCATATTTCAGCTGTGATGCAGAAATGATTGGTGAAGGTCTTTGGTCCGTGTTGTGCAGAGTCAGACTAGATTATCATAATGGCCTTTGCTGTCCACAGTAATCTGTGTGTGTAGGATTCATCATGGCTGAGGGCAGAAGTGGGTGGCATAATCAAATTACTCCTCCTTTAGAGCCTTTGTGTGAGAGACTTTTCCCTGCTTCTCCCCTGCTTCCCAGGGGAGCTGTGGGAATACTGTTCTTCACATTATAGATTTAAGAAGAAACAAAGCAATCATTAAAATTTCCTTTCATAAATGTCTTGGAACATTTCACAAAAGAAGTTAAAAATATAAAAATTGAAACTCTTTAAATTAGTTAGAACTGCTGAGTGTACAGAAATTAAACTGTCTCTCTCCTCAGGGAGGCTTTAGTATGTTCCTCGACCAGAGTTCAGCTACAACTTTCTCTAATTTACCTGAGGAGTAATCTTTAAGTCACCTAAGGTAAAGAAGGCATCTTAAAGAACACACCCACTACATTCCTCAGCCTAAAGGAAAAATCATTATGAACCATCTCTAACTGGTTTTTTTTCTAACATAGGCTTCACAGCAGACTTTATTATTTTTCTAAATCATTAGCAATGTGATAAAAGGAACCATTTTTCCAATACTAATTACACCAAATCCATAAAAAATGGGAATTAAACCAAAGTGATGGCACATACACATAATAAACGTGGAGGCAAAGAAGAAATATCTTAAAGTATATTTCTTTTGGTCTTGACTGGAGATTTGTTATAGTTGGCCCCATGACCATCTAGAATATTTATATTCTAGTTTTTCTGTCCTCTTTACTTGATAGAAAAAATCTCAGAGTTCACTTTCTGTTGCACATCTCATACAAATACACTGGGAAAAAAAAAAAAAGAAACAACAATAACAGGTTGAAAACTATATCTGGCTTTGGGATGAGCTTGTCTGGGATTTTTAAACCTTTCCAAAGAAGTGAAGTGGTTGGAATTTCTGATTAGAAGAACAGTGTGTGTAAATTCTAAGTGTGCCCATTGCTTAGAAAAAAGTTTAGATAATAGATTAATTATTTTTGGAAACAGAGATATAAATGTTTTCTATCATGTCTTCCTTGTGACCTTTTATGTCAAACACATAACTGCAGGGGGCTGCTAAGAGCGAATTTCACTTAAGCCTTCACAATCATTCACCCACATGACAGCTTGAAGGAAACACAAACAAGCAGTGGCTTCTGTATGATAAAATGGCACTAAACACATTCTACTAGTGAGGAATGCAAGTGTGTATGAAGAGAAGAAATCCAAACTTGTACATATTGTGAAAAGAGAGAAAGGGGCAGTGCATAAACACCTTTTCTCCACAAGAAGAGATTTCAACAAACATTACCAGGAGCTGCAGCTAGGCTTGAGCAGCAGGGGTGAAAGGGAACAATGGTTTGATCACAAGGCTCCTGGTGAATTCTCTTTCATATGTTTTCTCATCACTGTTTTACCTGCTCTGTAATTTTCTCATCTAATAGGAAATATCTGCTTTCTGCTTTAGGTATTCCTCTGATTATATAAAGGAAAAAATTTTCTTTCTACAGACTTTTCTCACTGCTACACAGCCAAGGTTTAGACCCCTCATTAAGAGACAAAAAGCCATTAAGCCAGAATCTCATCCATACTGCTGTAACACTGAGAATTTTGTTCTAACTCAAGGCTTGGAAAACTACAAATTATCTTAATCACACTTGAGATTGGAACTGGGAGGCTTTACACAGCAGGGTTGAAAACCTGGCAATCTCCTTCACAAGAGGGTCTGAAATCAGATAGTAGATTATAGGCTTTGGTCTGCCACAAGGGAAAAGAAACACATCTGCTCAGGAAGAGGTTGAGTGTTTAACCTACCCAGGATGACTAATGAGGTCCCCACAGTATTTAAAAGCACAAGGTAAAGGTCTGTGTGATGCTTTTGACATTTCTGAAAGACCAAAATCTGAAAGTCAGAGTGTAATTTGAAATTAGACTTTCTTTTTATCGTCTTTTAGGGTTCCATCACAATTTCATTCCTTTCATCCCATGGCTCTATCAATGTGTGAGATGATTTGGTTTAGATAGCATCTGAAATCTTTAAATAGCACAAGATATTCAATTTTTTGGGGAGAGTCAGGAAGATACCAAGCAATTTGCCACCTTCATTTACAGTGGCAATATTTCCTTTAAAACCTAAGTGCTGGGTGAGATCACACAGTTGGATAATTTGACTTCAGGACCTAGAAGACACTGAGGACACCTTCAACAACACTTCACTGTATGGTCAAGCATAAAAAGGCCCTGAAAGCACCCCTTGGAAGGATAATGCTGCTTATGTTTATGTCTTAATAGAATCAAATGAACCTTTCAGTCCTCACTGAAGAGTGCAGACCTTCCTTTCAAAGAATTTAGGAACATGATTTTCTGATTTCTTTAGCCAGCTTGTTAACGTGCTTTACCAAGCCCTAGGTGATTGTGGTTTTGTATAGATTGTGACTTTCTTTTTTACTTTAGTGGTACAAAACCAGCATGATGGAAGTGGTTAATTGAATCTTTAATTTGCAGTGAAGCATTCAGAGAAAGCCTTTAGTCCTCAGGTAACCAAATTTAATTTAGGGTTTCTGGTATGGGAACAAATTTTCGTGATTCCTGTTATTCATTTTGTATTGTGCTGGCTGCTCCTTCATAATCTGTGAGGAAGCTGAGAGTTTAAAGTTTCAGTTTATTTTACTTACAGGTTTTTTTAATTTGGAGGGAGTGAGTGAAGGGAAGGAAAGTAGCCAAGGGAAAAAAAAAAGACTAAGAGAGGGAACACTCCCACCAGATCATTGCACTGAACAACCAGAATGACGATGAGGATTATGTGGTGATTGTGAAAAACCTGATCCTTTTCCTATTAAGATTGGTGAAATTTTGAATTAAGTTTGCTGAAGGTAGAAATGGAGAAATTTCTTTGTCACACTGAAAGCCTGGTGTTACAAAGGGACCTGCCACTGTTCAGAGGGAAACAGAACCTGAGAAGCAATAAAATATCAGATGATCCACAAATCCAGAAACTGGAAGGGGCAGACCAAACTACTTTTAACCTGGTTCATTTGTTTTAGATACATAGTTTTCATTTAATAAATCTGAAAGTTTCATTTTGCCTTTCCACACCTTCTGCATTGAAATCTTTCCATTACATATCTCTGGCTTAATCCCAACCTATTTTGCCTTTTGGTTTTTGTTTTGTTGTTTTGGTTTTTTTGGGGGTTTTTTTTTGTTGTTGTTTTTTAATTTCAGATCTATTCAGAAATGAGTTACCTTCATCAGCTTTATGAAAAAATCTATGAACATGTCTATTGTCACTTTGTTAAATATGAGGTTTTCATATCAAGATTGAATTTTCATTCAGTAGTTTCCTAGCGAGAAAGCCATCATTACAATATCTCCAAAACAAACTGTGTTAAATCTTTGTCTATAAATTTGGCATTGATTTCTCATCCTGACACATGCCTAAGAATTATAAACATCCTATTTTTGTTAATGAATGGTTCTGAAGTCAAGAAGCAAGCCAGCATCATGCAAATATTTCTTTTATTATAAATATAAAAAAGATTTATGTTCCAAATACCTGCATTTTGGCTTAGTTTTATTATTAAATTATTAATGTCATACTGTGCCACTGTGATTAGACAAAATGAATATTTGAATTTTCATAGGTAACTAGCAAAAGGCTCTTGATTTATCACCTTTATATAATTTTATTCTCTGCCGTTAGAGCCAAATTTTTTTTTTTTTTTTTTTGAGTTTTCATTCATCGAGAGCATTTAGCATTTCACTGGAATTGATGCACAGGGAAATAAACTTCCACCTCAATATCAGAGTAAATAGTGTAAAATGTTTTAAGGATTATTTTTCCTAGAATTGGAGACCAGCTTCCCATTATATTTTGCCTGTCTGTTTCAAATTGCATCATTTGACTCCTGCAGAATAGAACCCAGCAGGCATGGAAGATAACAGGGAAAACTAGTTTTCAATTTATGGTCTATAACATTTTGAAAGAGAGACTGAGAAAAGCAAACTTAATTTCAATTTACCATCAATGTACCTGCAGCAGAGTTACAAATTTTAGTAGGCATTTAGGATTCCCAAGAATAAAAACTAGATAACACTAGATGTCAAAAAGTCTGGCTGAAAATCCTCAAAAACTCACCTTAGGTTACTTTAAATCAATTGAGTTTTACCATTCCATTTCACAGGACCAATATCTTGGCTTGAAATTATTAGTTTATCCTTAAAAATGAGCCCCAAACCCACATATGAAAGGAAGTAAAGGAAGTGAAAATTCAGGTCTTTTGCAGTGTGCCTGGTGCTCAGTAAGATAAGGTCAAGTTGATAACTTCAAATTATTTCTGAGAATGGCAGGGACGAATCCTTAGAGATGCTCAGTGCACCACTTTGTCAACAGAGCTTCATATTCTTTGTTAAAAAAGTCATACATATCCTGTACCTGATGAAGAACCAAAGTGCTTGCAACTCAAGCACCAGTTTTTCAGCCTGATTTGACAAGGTGGCAATTAATCAGCTGGTAAGTATCAAATGCCATCTATTTTTCATATGAGAGGCTTAGAAAACCATAAAGTCAAGGCTTGTAGAGAAGACTGAATGCTTTTTATTTTCCTCCCATTGGAATGAAAACATCAGGTAGTGTTAAGAGGGATGAAAGTGCCAGTATATTATTTCCCACCAGATGTAACAATCCCTTGGGTTCACGGAATTTCAGATTGGTTTCTCAAAAAATAATTTAAAAAACATTAAAAATTAATATCAGAAAAGCTGAAAGCTGGATCAGGATATTCTCTTCTGAAAACAAGTTCCTCCTCTTCCTACCAAAAGTGTTCAAGGCCAGGTAGGACAGGGACTTGAGTAACTCCATCTCCTGGTTGATGTGCCTGCCCATAACAGAGTTGCTGGAACTAGATGGTCTTTAAGGTGCCTTCCAATGCAAACCATTACAGGACTCTACCACTTCAGATTTTATGTAGAAAACCAAGAAAAAACACCTAGTCTGTCTGCCTCTGATGCCATTCTTTTTCTACCTGACTCTCAAAAACCAAGAAATCTGAGGGGAAAGAAAGCCAGCAAAATGGCAAAATAAGGGTTAAGTAATTTTCTCTGACATTGAGGTTGGAGTTGGATAAATCCACTGACCTCACTTTTGTTTCAGCTTCACCCAGGATGAATCTATCATTTAACAGGTTAAATGTGAACAAACGGGTCTGTTTTCTACTTCAGGTAGAGTAACCAAGGGCTCACCTTTGCCAGATTTAATTCCTTCATCTTGGCAGTGTTATGTATTCCAGAAAACCCCTCACTGCTATGACAAACCAGGTTATACCTCAGGGTCAGCTCCAAGGCTCTGAGTAGGCAGAATTCCAATAAAATCAATGATCCTGCATCTATTTGCTAAACCTTAGTGCAACAAGAGATTATTCTTTACCCATTTGGCACAGGAAAAAAAAATAACCACAGTGTGAGGGAACTTTACTGTTTCAGGCACATTTAATCTAAAGTTAGAGCAGAATCCTAGAAAGCCAATTGATTGCTTCAAAGCAGTAAGAGCTACTTTATTCAAGCAATCAGCCCTGCAATAAATGTGTTCAGTTTTTAAGAGCTTGTAATTTAGCCTTACTAGGGGCAGAAAAACAAACATCTCTGATTTCTGTGAGAGTTTCCAGGACATTTCACAGACAGACCATTCATTAAGGCTTCACAAATGCTATCAAACGAAATATTGTTCCACATGCTGTAGCAAGATATCTTGAGAAGACATGCTAAAAATGGGAATTGTGGCTCCCAAAAGGATGAGCAGAAGGAAGATTACTATCACTCTACAGGGCAGCCAGGCTGTGGTCAAGGCATGGATCTTCAAAGCTCTAGTGAAGGTTCTGGAGGGCATGTGATGGGTAGGGAGGAGAGGGACTGTGACCCTTCCTTGGGGAGAAGGATGTTAAAGGGCCTGATATAAAAGGCCCTTGCATGTAGGGGACCCTCTCTGATACCAAAAGCATGAGGAGATTAGCTGAAAAATGATCTAAAAAGGATCTGCAGAGGAATAGAGCCAAATGCAAGCAAAGCCAGCATGGATGGAGATGGCAGATGTCAAAGGTCCCCATCCCCTGTGCCATTGCCAGAACAACACCTCTAATGAGCCAAGAGAGAGGGCAGTGCACATACACTTGTTTGTATTTGATCTTTCCATTCTCTTGCACACATTTTAGAGTTCAGCCACTTCCCTAGAAAGCTTGAAAAAATCAGGGGTAATTTCTACCCATCCAAACAGATAATTACATGTCATGATTTTCAAGTCAATGTTACTATTGTTATTCTTTGTAAGGGAGACTAGAATATGACTCATTTTGTTTGAACTTGTGGAGCCTGCAACACTATGAAAGCCACTGTACAAACTGAAGATATAACTGCATCTTTTGTCTGGTAAATTGCACATAAACACATACTTTTTGAAGGAAGGTTTTGCAAGAAACATCATTGTTATTCAATTAAATTTTGAAGAAAAAGAATCATTTATCACAGATATTTATGACCCATAAATTCAAGCTTGGTTTCAACTTACGCAGTACAGAAATCAAGATTATATTCTTTCTTTTCCAATAGGCCTGGTCTGAGCATCTGGACAGCCAATTTCTTTTTATGGTGTTCTGTGTGATAAAGCAGGAAGTCTTCAGGATTCCTTTTTGCCATAATGTGTTGGCCTATGTATTTTAAATGTGGCATTTTTTTCCTTCGCTTATTATTCACTGAAGAAAAAATGGCTCACTGATCTAAAATAACCTAAAACTAATCCTGTAACAGAAAATGTTGCACTTATCTCAGGGTTCAACATCATGAACTTTTTCAGAAATCTACGCTAAAATTATTAATAATAACATATTTGAGGCAAACTTTGGTACAGCAAGTGTTTGGGGGTTTTTAAGATAATACTATTTCCTGGAAGTCCTAAAGAATTTTAGAAGCAATGCTAAGCCTATTTTGCACTGTTTGTTATACATTGTTATTCTTTCATGGTAATCTCCAAGTACAAGTCAGGATGTCACCTGATGTGCTTCTGTTCCAAGGCCAGGTGCATAAAAGGCAGCCCTTGGTTCAAATCCCTTCTCTGACTGTTTTAGAGAAGAATTGGCTGAATGTTTCCCAAATGAGTGCCCTAATCTCTGGGCTGTGGGTTCACTCCCATTCTGCTTTTCCCCAGCCAATTTAATTGTTGATTGTTGACAAAATGCCATTATTATATGCATCCAGGGCATGAGGGAATACTACCCCAGATGAAGTGGTAGCCTTCTGACTAAAGTATTCCCAGTGGGGGTGTGGGTTCACTTCCCCCAGGCAGGGGAGGAAATTGAGCAAAGGCTTCATTTCAGCCAAAATTATTCAGAGAATTCCACCCACATTTGCAAATATAGGATTCAACAAAATCATTTCATTCCTTTCTGCTCCATTACCACAAGGTGCTGTGAGAACATCTTTTCAAACCCTTTGTCGTCCCACACTGCATGCCAGGAGTTGAGTAATGCCACTCCAGATGAGTGTCATGCAGGCAGAGCACCTTTCTTTCCATGCTGATGCTGCCTCTGGTGACAAGATATCACTCAATAGCGTGATGGGTGGCTACAGCCAAGAGGTCTTTTTAAAAAATTAGTTTCTAATCAGTGATATAGCTACCTTAAGTGTTGAGAGGACATCTCTGAGTGAATAATAAATTGATTAAATTTACCTGGGCATTAAGCAGTGATGGACAATCTATTTTTTATTTTTGAGAAACATAAACATAACAGAAATATGTAATTAAATTCAGTCACTACTCTGACAGATTTGTCAGTCTTAATGTATTAAATAATTATTTACATCTTCATTGTAAGCTCTTAAATCCCCAAATTACTGCATTAATTTGTTTGCACAGCAGTGTTTTGCTGTTGAGGTAAGCAATACTGCTAGGAAGTTTCTGGAGCCACAACTGATGTCAGTGTGAATAAGATGTTAGAAAGGTAACTTTATACTGGAAAACATTTACCTGATAGATTTAGCATCACATCCATGTTCTCATTCTGTTTTTCACAGAAACTCTCAGGAAAATTGTCAGTGTTAATATAAAATATTCCTCCAACTGGCATAATAAAGCTTCTAATTATACCATGCTAAGCCTCTGCAATTACTTCTTGCTGGTATAAGGGATAGTCTATATAACTTAGAGTAATGAAAAACTGCTTCCACAAAGACACTGTGGTTACAAGCTCTGCTCAGGGGATTCATGTTGTAGTGGTTAATAGGTGGGCACATGGTTGCACAGCATGTGGAATATCTCCACCCACAGCAGTGCAGATGTTTATCTGCAGAACTGTTTATGACATAAAATGGACTAGATTGATCAGGTAAATAACAGCACTTCCCAACAGTAACAGAACTTGCAGACCCCTCTAAGCTGAGTGCTTCTTTTATCTTCCTTTCCTCAGATAATGCAAAGTATTACAACCAACACAAATCAGTAAACCAACAACTAATTTTGAAATTATTGCCATTTATGCCTTTCTGTACTCAGCAAATACAGCACACTAGACAACCAGTTTCCTTTGATCCCTCAGTATCTCTATCAGGACAGGAAGCTATAAAAAAAATCACTATTGAGATCTATTCAATATTAATTTCTAGAGTCCAGCTTGACCATATATCTCTAAAGATGGTATCTAGCTGGCAATCAGTTTGAGCCAGTCCACCTGGGCTCCAGCAAGCACCAGCACTCACACTGACTTTTAACTATGGTCTCTCCCTTACTTAAGTGAAAGCAAGGTATGGCTTTCAAAAACATGAAATATTATATGGCAAGTACTCCTGTCTGTCAAAGTGGTTGCAGTTATAGTTGTTTTCTGTTCTGTGCCTGTGTTGTATATCAGATGGGATCATAGTTCAGGGTGGCATAAGCAGCTTTTAAGCTTGCTGTTTTGTTATTTTCTAGGCTTTTTTTTTTTTTTTTTTTTTAAAGGAGAAAGCATAAGAAAACTCCTTTTTTCATTCAGTCTTTTTTTCCCCTCAGAAAAATGTCAGCAGAGACAGCTGTCATTTCACCCAGTGAACACATTGTATTAGCTAGGAGGCTGTCTAAGGGAGGACAAACTGGCCCCAGGGTAAAGAGAGTCTTTACTCATTGCCCCTTTTCAGGTCAGGCCTAGGCAAAATTTTGGGAAGAGAGTCAGTTGCTGTGCCTGGGTACTTTGAGGGGTAAATCTTGCCCACAAAAGGGTCTCAGAGGGGTTTGAACCACTATAGTACACGCTGCAAATAAAATTCAGCATTGCAGCAAAATACTGAACACTTGTAACTGGAGCATATTCTAGAAAATATTAAAGACCCATAATTAACAAGGCAGGTGTGATTATGGTTCAAATAGAAAGGTTCTGATGAACCCAGTATAGGTTGGGAACATCTTTACAAGAAGTGTAGAGGGCCATAGAGGTATCCTTTCCAGATTATTATATGTCAATCTTCAGAGGGAATCTCTTGTTCTCAGCATTGCCATATTCAAAACCATAAACTTAGTCACTGCACAGAATACAAAAAAGTTCTGAATATTCTATATGCTCAGTAAACCCTGCCTCTGCTATCAAAAGCAAAAACTGAAATAAAACACAGTGGTATCTTACTCCAGATCCAATCAAGTACATTCAAGTACAAGCTCAGTGACACCTTTCCTCAATTACAGCTAGTCAGGACCTTAAAATTGTCTGAATCTAAGAACTGCATATAAAATATTGAAAATCTGCACATTATCCTGCTTTTCTCCTAACCTCAAATGGCACTGATGCAATAAAAATCAAAAATGCTCCCTGATCTTGTTCATTTATTTCTTTCAAAAGTATGCTTTAATGATTGCGTAATTTTGCAACATATTTAGATGTATTTATGCATTGCTCTCATAGCAAGGTGTGGAGCTGATGTAAATACAGGATCCAAAAGACCTCTTTCTCTATCTAATACCCGTGAACCACTGAATTATTTGAATGAAAAATAAACGTATCTAAGTGATATTTGCACCATGGTGAAGTCCTACAGCTTCTTTGCTGTAGGAGTAACAAATTAAATACAAAAAAGACAAAACTGATGAAGAGCCTGTTGCATTTCATGTTCATGAATGTTAACAAACATAGTGTGTAGGAGATGAGGAACAGACTGCAAAAAACCTGCTTTACTCACTAAACTAAAAAAAAAAAAAAAGAAAGAAAGCACACTTTTCAGAAACTCTGTCAACTCATAGCAAGCAAATGGGATCTGCTTCAAACATTGTTTCTGTGGACTTATTATGTGATTGTTGCAGGACTCTTGGACCAGATGACCTCCAAAAGGTCCCTTCCAACCCAAACTATTCTATAATTATCACACAGAAGTAGAGTCTGTTAGTTAAGCACTCCTTTTTCCCCCCTATTAAGAAAAGATAATACAAAATATGGAAGTCTGGTTCAGGCAAAGCCCAAATCCAGGTATCACAACGTTTGTCCGTGCAGGAGCTCTGTGGAGATGTGTGAGTAGTGCTCTCCAAGCAGCTCCTGTCACACCACAATGTCCCAGTGCTTCCTCCAGGCTCCCAAAGGCACTGCTGTGTCCCAGTGGCTCCACACCAGCATCCCTGCTCCCAGTTCTGCAGCACTTCATGCTCCAATTACCTGTGCTGTGAGGCTCCCACTCTGAGTGGGTGGATTCAGCACTGAGGAGAGAAAGTCGTGCTTGTTCAGAAAGTTTCAGCGCTCCCCGTGAGCCCTTCCTGTGAGGAAGCACGTCCTATTTAAATATCAGACAGTAATAGCAGGGAGATGCTCCATGTGCAAAATGCCATGAGAAGTCAAGATCTATTTTGGAGTAAAGAAATTATGGGTTGTCTTCAGCAGGTAGACAAAGACAAATTCGTACAGCTCCACTAAGCCCAAAATATGCATTAAGAAATTAAAACTGTATTGTCTTGGAAAGCAGCTCAATACTGATGACTTTGAAAAGGTTTTGCCACTCAGATAATGCTGAACCACTCAAGTTTGGAGAAGGAGATAAGTTAATGCAAAACTAAATAAGGAAATAAAACAAGTCTGGCTCTCAGTTCAATAAAACTTAAGTGACAACATATTTTCCAAGTTTTCTGCATTAAACAGTCAAAGCAGAATTTGCTGCTGATATTAAAGCTACCTGAATGCAAATAAGGAACAACATAATTTTATGCCATTTTTCTATGTTTTTATTTTGTGGGAGAAGAAACCTACTTTGAATACAATTTCACAGTTAATCTATTCTGTAAACACAGCTAGTCAGAAATAGATTAAATACATTACACAAATATTTTCAGACCGTTCCTGCTTCCAGGTTACAGTTTAGCAACTTCTTGCCCATCCTCCAGCAGCCAGAGGCTGCCATGCACCATCTCTAGTTTTCCCAGGGTCTCTAGGTGAGTACAGGAAAAGGTGGTTCCAGCTGCCCTCTGAGGATGCAGATTACTGTGTAACAATTCTCTCCAACAGAGCTAAGCAATCTCCATTAACTTCTAGCTTTCCCTTTCTTGCCAGGTTATGTCTGAAGTTCATGTGTTTCTCAAAGACCCAAATAAAGGACAACTGGTATTTTTAGGCTGAGTATCAAACCCCAAACCAATTAGTTGTATAAACAGACTAGCTTAGCTTTATTTCATGAAGCAGAATAGTAAAAAATTAAATATATTTCCTGTCATAAAAGGACCTTTTAGATTGCAATGCTGCTTTGTGAACACACTGTGAGAGATTGAACAAGACAGTACAATTATTTACATGTCAACTTTTTTACTTACGACTTCAATATTAAAACATGAATGTAGATACTTCATCTGCATTTAAAATAATTTACTCTGGGGCTTTGGTGACTCTAACTGCAAATTTAAGTCAGTCACAATATGTGGGTTTTAGATGAATTAGGAAAATCATTATGTTACAAACTGGTGTAAGATACAAGATTCCTTGTCATGAGCTTTAACACTCTCTGTGCTCACCACCTCCCAGGACACACAAAATCCTCATGCATCTGTTAATCCTGACTGATCCATACTTTCATGCAAGTGGATATCTGTACTGCAGGGAGCTCTGGGGAGTACTACAGCTCACCCTGCCTGCTGCATGCATGCAGAGTGAATCCATAGATTTTGCAAAAGCACACAGTGAGTTCAGCACCAGAAAGCCAAGTTACAAATGTCACGCTTTAGAGCCACTTTCACCACATCAAGACAACTTGTTAGAGAGCCAATGATGTAAGTAATACCTGATCAATACTCAATAGGGAAACCTTGTTATGGCAATTTTTATAGACCTGGGCAAATTTTTTTTTACAATCTCTTTGTATGTATGCTGTAATGTTTCTTGGTTCAAAAACTCTTTTTTTAGGAATAACAAAGGAAGAGATCAATCACTTTCAAAGTATCTTAGAACTATTCCCTAGCAGCATGATAGATTTTTCTCCCATGTGCTCAGGATCCAATTACATCTCCACCAGTTGACACGAGCACTTTGGATATACATACATGACATGCCATGCTGCAATGATTTTGGGGGGCTGGTTTTGAACAATGAAGTGTTTTACAGTATATTGCTTAGAACTGTCTGAGATAATTTTGATGGATTTTTACATGAATATAAGGAGATAACTGGAAAGAATCCAGCTGAAACAAATAAATATAAGGTTCTTCAAACGTGTAGCTCCAAATTCAGTTTGAAGACTGAGATGTTTCTGAAACATGTGCTCACACCCACTCACCCTTACAGCGACGTTAATAAGCGCCTCTATCCCAGCTGACAGCAGCCAAACAGTCTCAATTGCAAACCACCCCCAATTATATTAACAGAAACATGAGTAATACATACCAAGGAATGAATATGAGTCAGTAATGATGTGAAATTATACAGTGCCTCCCTAAAATAGTGACCTTTAGTTCACAAACTAAGTTTGCTATCAACATTATAATTTTGTTTTAAATCCACAGAGCTGTTGCTAAGTTTAACCTTGTCATCCAAGAAAGTGCCTGACTATCTCAGTGTCACAAAAGCCAAAGCCAGCAGATCTCTATTTTTGTCCAGAAGATTGGATATTACTTGGCACTAAATTTTTTTTACTTGGCGATCACAGATTGGGACACAGCAGTGTATAAATATCTGAAAGCAACACTTTCTCTTCTGTAATTCTCACTCACATGAATTGATTTTACTCTCACATACAAACACCATTAACCATAGCCAAGGCTGGAGAACAGCAGGGTAGAGGTATCTAACTAACTACTCCACATTTTGAGAATGCTCTTGAGTCAATGCCTACAATGTGCCATGCTAGACCTAGAGCCATAACATCTAATCCCTTTCGTAAATCCATCAAATCCCATTTTAAAATATTAAGGATTATTATTTTGTTACAATGCTACAAAAATTGAAATAAACTTTCCTGTTTATTCATGGCACATTTGCACTTATTTCTTCTTGAAATGACATCTGAAAATACATATGGGTCTACTGCACAGTAGTTATTGCAATCTATAGAACTAATCTGTAGGATTAATGTCTCAGAATGAAACCTGGAATTCTGATTTTCTTTTCAGTGTTCCAGATCTCACAGGGAGCTATTGTTTTCTGCACAATTTTTTCTTCTCTTGTTTTCTTCTTTTTCAATTGTCTACTAATGGATAAAATCTCAATTTTTGATACCACGATATTTTGCAAGTGCACACCTAGAATTCTAGTGAAAATATCAAATAAACTCCTTCATATCTCATGCATCCTTCCATTAACTGCCATTTCCCTTTCCAGTCTGCTCCTTTCCAATTCAATACTCCATTCATCAAGGCTCCAAAATATCTAGTGAAAGATTATGAACTTGTTGCTCTAATCTGTTTTATATAGTCATATCAAAAAGGTGTAAGTAGCAAATTTTTAACATCTGCAGAAGAAAATGAGTTAGGACAAATTTCAAGCAACACTGAGATTGGAGAAACACAATAATTCATGCAAACATCCTATGAATGAACAAATTTGCAATCCTAGCAGTGGAATTGCTCTGAAACACTGGATATTAAAATATCATCATGAAAGATGTTGAAGAGTTCTATAATCCCTACCAATTGACAACCATGCCATGTGCCTACACACAGACACCCCCATATTCAAATAAAATAATGCAAAGCTTTGGGTAATGGAGAAAAAGAAACACCAAACCCTGTGAGTGGTGTATATGGATTATAGTGCTAGGATTTATGGCATCACTCAGACTCTCTTTGTAAAATACACTGGTTTACTCACGCTGCATGTAAGCCATGAATCCCTGCTCTGCCACCATCCTGCTCCTGATGTGGGTCTGGCTCAGTGACTGCTTTAGAAACACACTCTGGCTGCTCCTAACCCATTCTTCTTTGAAGCTTCCAGGCATCACCCTGCTGTGCTGGACTGCAAGGCCATGAGGAAGAAGAGAAAGCAGCAGTTTGGGTGATGCAGAATTTGCTGCAAAATGACTAATGCAGATTCCAAGATGTGTAATAACAAAAATACTTTTAAAAATAGCCTGCCATACTGAGAGATGTCTTTACTGCACTATTGCTGCAATAATTCACAGGCCTTATACTGCATCTTCTGTCCCAGTATCTGAAGTTCTGCCTCTAGAAAGTTAGCAAAGTAAATACTCCTAAACTCTTCCCAGTTTTTTATATTCTGCAGATGGAAAACCAAAATCACTTCTGAAAAAATCTGAAAGACACTTCATTTTGCTAAGAAATTATTCTATTAAATTCCTTTACAGATATTGTACACATATATCTTTTTATGACCAGAAATTATAATATATTACCATTCCTCTCAGTACAATGATCATTACTGTATAATAGGAATGCCTTGCATATGACTGGATGAAGGTTTTTTATTAAGAGGATTTTTAACATCTGACTCAATCAACATATTAATGAAATTTAAATGGCAGTCATTTCATCCAAGGCCAACATGGAATTATGTGTTAATTGGAATGAGAGGTTTCATTTTCCTTTTTCATTAAGGGTCCTTAATTGTCAATTAAAACTTAGGTCAAGTTGGATACAACAATGCCTTATCAGTTTGAAAACTTACTCGTTTTAAATGTATCAATGTAAAACATGAAGCGTTTTGACACTTATAAGTACCTATGTCCTCTCTATTTCTTGATTTGAGGTATGTTTTTCCTAATATTACATTAATTCAGCTAAGAGTCTACATTCCTGGGTATGAGTGGCATTGAATTTTGGAGTAAACTTACCACAAACTGAGTACAAAGAAGTAAATATTTCTACTTCTATCCTAGAGGCTGAATTAAGTTTCTAGGTGTTATTTGGCAGAGAACACTGTAGAAGGAGATAGAAAAAGAACACGTTCTCCTTTGAAAAGTTACAGTTTATGGCTTGGATCCCACAAAGTTTAATTGCAATTTACTGAGTACTTTTTATTGGATTTATTTAGACTCTGTGAAGGACAAGGACTACACAGCTTTTCCAGCTCTACAAGCCCTCATGAGTGTCTTGCTCAGTGTAGGTAAATACCTAAATTCTTTTCCTTACAGTGTATTCATTCATCCATCTGAAGAGCCAAACCTCACAGAGGCCTGCCTTTTTTAACATATTACACTGAGTTTCTCTTTCTGAATTCAGTGCCTATCAGAAAGCTTTCACTGGGAAACAAATGTTTTTCCTGTTTTGACTCCTTTTTTCAGAAGAACGTCATAAGCAGAAGATGACTTTCTGACGACTCTGTTTTTGAGAAAAGGGAGACTTTGGCTATTTTTGGGCTCCTTCCTTCTCCAGAGCATAGAGAAATTCTGCTTGTTCACAGGGCTGGAGGTTCTCCCAGGCTTGATTCTGGTCCTCTGGTCCACTCAGGTCCCCAGGAGTGAAAGAGGAGGGAAAAATAGTGCCACCTCCTGATCGTGCTACTTCTGTTCTTGAGCCACCTCTACTCCTGCCTAAAGTAAAACCAGCCCTTGTCCTGACACAAGACAGCAGAATACTGCTTGAAATGAGAGCAGGAAACATTACAATACACTCACTACTTCTCTTAAATTATACACCACTCTGATTATGTCAACCACATTTTTAATGAGGGGGGGGGGAAAAATATCAGAGTAACTTACAGCCTCCTTGAAAATCAAGTGCCAGGTAGGAGATAGAGCCAGAAGGAAGAGTCAGAGCTCTGTATGAGGAACTGCATGGATGTTTCTACCTTTTGTAATGGGGTACTAGAAAAAGAGGGAAGAAGGAAGATTAAGTCAATATTTTTCTTTTATGAGATTTAGATAATTCTTCCTTCTTTTGTCTTCCTTCCCAAGTCTTCTACATATCATGAATCAAGATCTCCATCAGAAGAGGTCTTCTTTGGAGACCAGGAAAAATAATTTCTCACAAAACAGGTGTCAGGTCATGCAGGTTTTAAGCAAGCAAAGCAATAGAGTTTGGCAATCAGAGCTATATGAGCACATCAGAGTTCACAATGCCCTGAGAAACTGTCTCTCTCACTTTTTAAAAGGCCTGTAAACTGTGTGAGGGTTTTGCTGACAAAGGTCAGTGAAATGGCCTGTGAATACTCGTGTGAATCTTGCACAGAAAAAGCACAGTGAGGTTGATGCAGACCTGACCCAACCTGAACTCAGGAGCTGTCACTGCTAAAGCAGGCCAGAACACATAAAACTTTTAATTGACTCCCAATGGCTTGTTGAAAGTGCTGTGTGTGACCTGACAATATTGCACTTCAGAAGGCAATCACAGATAGTCTGCTGCAGCTCTTGGGACTGTCTCCAATGAATATGAAAATTCATCCTGTAAAACAGACCTTCTCTTCAGAAAAATTATTTTTGTGAAATAAATCTTAGTAAAAATGCTGCCTTTAGTGGATCTGCTGAGCAGAAGGCGTTATTGAAATTCACGAGTTTTAAGAAAAAATGAATGAAATCTGGAAAAATGCAGGAGAGTGCCAATAAAAAAGCTAAAGAAACTTAAAGAGAATATTCTCAGCTATGCTTGTCAGGGTAATTATACTGATTTAATGGCTTCTCATTCTATGTGAGGACCTGTATGAACACAACAGAGGAAAGCCTTTCTGCTCAGAGCAGACAGTAATTTCATAAAGCAAAAACCAGAAAAGATGAGGGATAAGAGAGGAACTTTAATGGCTCTCTTTTATAGCAACAGCTAAGTTTACAAGCACAGGGTATCAAAGGACCTCCAGCAAAGCCAGTAGTTGAATCCTGATCACAAAAATCCTTCCAGCAAGCAAGGACAATATGAGCCAGGGTGAAAAACTATCTTTTTAAGCTGTCAGAGAAAAAAAAAGAAGTACTCAAAGCCCAAAAGCATCCCTTTGACCTGGTATGAAAAGGGAAGGATGGAGGGAATACCTCCAAAGGCATGACAAATCCACAAAAATATGTGCAAAAATTGTAAAGCATCACACTTTAACTGAGTAAACACAAGGTCATGAAGTTAAATGGAGAAGTGGGACAGGAGATGATGGGAAAATAGTAGAGGTGTCAGCGGCTTAGCTAGGAACTTTATAAATATCTGTGTCAAAAAGGGAACTTGGAAATACAGGGCACACCCACAGCACCTGTTCCAAAGAACAGGCAAATATGCCTGTGGGGAAATCATGCTTTCCCACTTCCTAATGTCAGAGTCTATAGCTGGGTAGATGAGCAGAGGGAGTGAAGACCCGAGTGTGAGAGGAGCTGAAGACACTGCTCAGTTAAAGAGTCTAAGGAAAAATGCCTCCACTTTCAAGAGCTCTGTAAAAAACCCAGAAAATGGCATTAATTAGCCCACTTGAGTTGAGGGACCTAATGCAGCCACCAGCCCTCACCTGGAAATGCTCCATGCTTGCATTCAAAGAGCAACTCCACACTTGGTTCTCATCAGCCCTTCAATAACCTTATCACAGACTTTAACAAAATAAGAATTCTAGCTTGGGTACTTTATTACAAGTGCAACCACAGTCTTTCATTATGTGATAACTACTGATTAATTTATGCAGAAAATCTTCTAGAGCTGGTATTCTAGCTGTATCTTAGTACAGTATTTTAAAATGATCTCAGGTCTACTTAGAACCCACTGCAGCTCTGACTGAAACTGAGAGCTATTTTAAGCCAGAGATAATGTTTCCAAAGGAATGTTAAGCCCACTGCACTTTCAAAAGCATGAAGGGGCACAAAGATGCAGCTTGATCCCTGTTGGGAGTTTTTGCTGCTAATGCAGATGAAGAGCCCAGCAATTGCTCTTACATTATAGGCTGCAAATTTGAGACCAGCTACTGAGATTTGTGTATTCAGCAAGAGGAAGTAAGTAGTTTTGAGTTCCACATGTCAGAAGTGTTGAAGCCCTTCCCAAGAACTGTGGGATGTACCACAGAGTTTCACTTCCTAACATGTGGAGGTGGATTTCATTGGGCAGAGATGTGGAAGCATATGACTCCACCTGTACCCAGGAAGGCCAGCTGAAAGCTGCTGAAATCCAGTTTCCTTGTCTGTTGCTGCATGTTTTTCCATTTAACTCATGGGTGTAACCATTTCATGTTCCCAGCCCTTGGAGAGACTTTCTATTGCAGGGTAAAGATAGTAAATATTGTGATAAGAAAAATCAAGTGACAGTGCACTTTTCCTAGCAAATTTTCTTAGGGAAAACATTTACAAAGAAACCTTTTTATCACTATTTATCTTTTTTTTTTTTTCTGGTGGTTTGTTTGTTACTAAAATGTACACTTTTTATGACAAGTGCTACACTCACTACTTTATTTTAATTAAGAGTCTGTAAGAAATAGAGATTCAAAAGGCCACATCTTTGTACTTCATGTTCTGTATTGTCTTTGGAAAACGTGGACACAGCAACCAGGACCACCAAAGGTCCCTGTTAGTCATGCAAACAACCTCAGTTCACACACAGAGCTGTGGCTCTGTCTGCAGCTGCCTCCCCTCAAGGAGTCAAGGCAGCATGACCGCTGAAGCACTGCCCTCCAAGTTCCTTCAGCACAGAATTCCTAACACAGCAACTTATTTAACTTCAGCCCTTAGCCCTGGAGAAATTCATTAACCCTTTCCTCCTGCATAAAATCAGTATTTGAGTGGTGATTGCTGTCAAAGAGGCATATTTCCAGGTGAAGAACAATATATACCAGTACAGGTGCATAAATTTACCACCTCAGAAAAAATAAAAGGTCTCCAAGCAGCTTTCAAGTGACATACTCTTGTATTTGGCCAAACAATTTAATAAACATGCATTTGCATTTCCCTTTACAGGATTTTCACTAATAAGAAAAATCTTAATGACTTCAGTTTTCTGAGGTGATCCACAGATTCTAGCACAAGAATTATATCCTGTTTCAAAAAGGATCTGATGAAACTATATCAGGTAGTTCAGTAAACCAACAAAATTAAAATGCAATTAAGAGAATTATCATTAATGTCATTTGGGTTTTTCCAGAAACTTCGAAGCTTATCACTTTTCAAACTTGTTTTTAATTGAAGATTACCAGCTGGAAAACAATTCAGCAGTACAGGGCAATGAGTTAATCAAATAGCAATTTTTATATCCCTTTATAAGGTAGGACATAAAAGAAAATTTCTTATAAGTCTTGTCTTTTTATTCCTTTTCCCAAGCACTCCTTTTATCTATAATCTCCTTACTTGGAATTTTAAGAGACAGCATATCTTTAACCATTTTTTCCCATCTGTATTTAAGCTTACTTGAAAGCTTTTACAGAATGATTTTGCCCAAATTAAATCTGAATGGCCATTCTGCCCACACTCCTATCACTTTCCTTTTCAGCCTGCAGAAACCTCAAAATCATCAGGACTCAAAACCCTCTACAAATTCTTATGCACCTTGCAGGATAAAATAATAGTACTACTATGTTAGGCCACTACTGCATTTTTACTTGTCCCCTAAATATCTTTCCTTCTAATTTCTCCTCTAAAGAAATTTACAGCAAGTCCTTTCAAACTCTTTTCAAAGTTCCCAACAGGGCACAAGACATTTCTTTTCCCATCAGAGGGCAAATCAGGGACATACTGGTCTCTAGTCAATGGTGAAACCATCAAAATTGCTTTTTCCTAATCAGTTTGTCTTTTACCTCAAAACACCTACTTCTCCTGATTGGTATGTCGAAAGCCAGACCCTCCCATACCTTGTCCTGAAGGAATTCTTTGAAGGAATGTGACTTTCAAAGGTTGATTGTAGTGAAGATTATGGGTACTTAGTACCTTTCAGCATTTGACCTTTCTAATGGGAATGTCAGAGGACTTTTTACTCAGCAGGAAAAGTGAATGCCACAAATCTGCAATTCTTTTCCTATTCCTAGAGTTGCTTTGGTTAGAGCTGTCTTCAAAATTTAAGTGTCTAGAAATTTGTGGGCAAAAGCCTAGTATGCCTTTGTTTTATAAAAAGCTTTTCTGAAGTTCATGGCTGTGAAGTTCCAGCATGACTGTACCCTTGCACAACACCAGTCCTGAGGAGCTGTTTGCAGAGCACCTGCTTGCCCTTGGTTTGGTTTACCCCAGATGATTTCAATTGCAGGCAGCTCCCAGGACTGGCTCTTGCCCAGTTTCCCTGTTCCCCACAGTGGTACAGTGAGTAGAGACACACTGCAAACTGCTGCTTTGCTTCATATTCCAGTGGTTTAACATCTGGTTCTGTCTGACAGTTTTCTTGGCATGAAGTCCACCCTGAGCCATATGAGGTATGTGAGTACATACAAAAGGACATAGAATGAGCAATTTCCTCAGTGATTAAGTGACTTGCCATGAGATTAGATCTGGGTATAAGAAAGCAAAAAAAACCCCCTCACCCAAGTGAAAGGTTCCTTAATGTGATCCATAATAGAGCAGTTACTCCCCTAAACCCATCACAAGCTGCTGCTTGCAGAGCTTGTATCCTCCACACCTATCATTTCAAGCACAAGGGACAGCTCTCTGTTAGAGTCTATAAGGTTCCAACATTTGCCACTGACTGATGCAGAGATCTCTGCTGGCATTGACAAAGGCTGCTGTCTGAAAATGATGGCATTGTACAGCTCCAATACTTCTTAATCCAGCACAACATTAGACACCCATTAAACCACAAGCATGCTCCTGAGTGCTTTCCTGGATATAAGCCACATACAGGCCCCTATAATCAGCCTGGAAGGGTCCCATCAATACTGACTTGAGTAACTAAAGTCTGAGCACCAAGAAGTACAGTATTTCCTTAAATTTTTCTATAATTAAGCTTAACTGTGTTAACATGGAAACATTTATTGATGAGCTTACATTGATTATGTGGACTCACTTGACAAGACAAGTGCAACAAAACCAAGCCTGCAAAACAGGTTTTGTCCTTTGAGGGTTACCTGGTAGAATATTTCTTTATGACAGATTGAAACTGAATAAGGACACCTATACCCTGCAAAATTTATTTACATTTTTCTATTTGAAAAGATAAAACATGAAAGAAAAATGAGAGCTCCCTTGTCTGAAACAGGAGGAGAGCTGACAGAATGCTTCTGAGATGAAAAATGTGATTACCTTATTAATCACATTTAGCTTAATATTATTATTTCACTTCATCTACTTGACAAAAAAGCCTAGGCAGGAGACAGGGATGCTTCTCTTAGCAACATGAGTGCTTATCTTCACGATGTTGCAGACTCTGGGGAAGTCTGGCTTCTTAAATTGGTCAGGGCTGGTATGAGTAAGCTGGGAGAATATAAATGAACTCTAATAGGAATGGGATATAAGAGAGAAGGAAAAAACCATCAGAAAGCATTCAGAAATTTTTCCCATAGTAGGGATCAGAGATTAAGTTAAACAAACTTGCTGATGCAATTTTCGAGCAATGGGAGTTAAGCTATGATCTCCATATCTGTTATAAGTAGTCATGAAATATGAACACACTTTTATTCAAAGTGCAATGAAATAAGAGATTGAAAAATACCAATCTGTTTGAACTGGATGAGATTCACTCCTGACTTAGTCTGCAGTTTGGCTTTATAAGATGTGAAAACCTCCAGAGTTTTGGGCTTGAATAACTCTCCCTAGAGCTGACTTCCAAATTAAATAATAAAATGGGGGGGGGGCGGGAAGAAATCAAAAGTTAAAGAAAATGGCAACTATAATGAGACAATGTCATCGTAAGTTGCAAATTCATATCCAATTTAATTCTTTATGGGAAAGATAGCCCAGTTTGGTTTAAGTTGCTCAGAATATATTGGGTATTGCAAGGCCATTGTGCCTGCCTTCTTCTTGACAGCATTATTTTTTGAGATATCTGACAATGTTATGCTGACATCCACTCTGGCTGCTGAAAGGTTTCCTTCACTTTGGAAAATCCTGAGCTGGTGGGTGTCCAGGTCATTGGAGGAAAGGTGTAGTGAAACCCTTGCACCCTGTAGGCACATATTTTCATGCTCAGTGGGAGATATGAGTTCATAACTTGTCTGATGAGCAGCATTGCACCAACTACTCCTTTTCCCCCTCAGTTTTCCAGATTCCTCTGCTGTAGGGTGTTTCAGCTCATCATGCAGGTAAATTAAAGCACTTTCTTCCCTCTGCACACTCTGCAGTGATCTAAGCCTACACAGACACCCTATAGATTGTTTCTGCATCATTTCTGGTCCTTCCAAGTCCACAGAAAGAGCCCAGAGGATGTGAATGTTAAAGGCCTAAAAGTTTAGTAAGAGGATGCAAATATTTTCTCTTAATGCTGCTATTAAAGATAAAAAGGTTGACCAATTTATATACAAAAGTGGGCTATAATCTAAAGAATCTGTTTTCTTCCACCCACAACTAAGGAACAGGAAAAGGGAGGAGAGGAGGAAAAGAGAGACAAAAAGCTGTTTCAACACCCGTGAGAACTATTTGCATACCATTGTTACAGGTACAATACATGGACTGGAATAAGAAATAATCAGTATATGTAACTTGAGTCTGATCTTCCTGTTGACCAAATAATTATATAGAAACATTCCCTTTCACAACAGGAGAAAATTGCCCCACTCTGTTGAAATCTAAAGAAGGTGGCGTGATTTAATTGCTGTTGGACAGACTCCAGATCTTGGCTAAATTGCAAAGAAAATCAAGTCTAGTCTCTGCTTATGAGTGCATGTGCATGATTTCCAATACCACACAGGAAAGTGAGAACATTATTTAAAATATTCCCTTTGCAAGGCAGAGACCAAGTGACCCCAGAGTCAATTTATAATCACTAGTTGACTGCAGCTGAGATGTGCTGATGATGTCGCTGATTAATTGAGAAAAATGAATGCTACTTTGGTTATAATAAGGAAGTCAAATTGATCTTGTGTTACTAAGATGCATCCATTTTACTGTCTGGCAATCAGCATTTCATTAGCACAGTGAAAAATCTATTACACAGGATGAAAACCCTGCCACCACATTCACAGTCAGGATTGGTTTTCATTCCCCCAAGTCAGAGCTGTTGAGCTCATGGGAGTTCTTCTCTGGAGAGTTGTATTTAACAAATTCCTGTAACTGCAAAGCAGAGAGCACCAGGAAAGTGCTCAGTCTTTCTAAAAGTCTTTTCAAAATGTACTTTAGGTTCACCCTACTCTTTCAGTTGTGGTTCTTGAACTGTTTTGTTGGTGACATCTGAAGCATAGTTTCCAAGAATGTGAAAAGCATTTTTTGTATGACTACTGCAATTATAGAAAGGGCTTTTTAATATTCCAGACCTTTCCAGTCTTGTGCTTTAGATAACCTGCTAATGGAAATAATGCATCCTTAGCCTGTCAATAGATAAGGTGTATGCGCTCACTGGCTTTAACAGTGTTGCTTTTAACAGAGTGGCTTTAGCAGAGTTGACAGACAGATTGTAACAGAAATCTTGTCTCACACTGCATATTGCTATTTTACTTTCTTCCCCTGTCTTTTCTTTTTCTTTGGATCGTTTCTTGAACTGGTATCTGGTTCTTCTGCCATGAATACAGCTACACTGACATTTCCATTAAGAAATTGCTTAGAAGTTCTCTAATTTAAATTTTTCTAGACTAGGGAATACATCTTCTGCCCCCACACATTTTTTTTTGTTTGTTTGTACATTCACACCTTACATTTTAGCTCTTTATGACAGCTCAAGCCTTTCAAAACTCTGAAATGTTGAATTACCATGGGGAAAATTTCTGGTTTCAGTTACAGTTAAATAAATCCAAAATAATTCCAGTGAAGCCCCATGTGGCCAAAAGCGTAAATGAACCCATCATAGCCATACTTCAAATGAGTCTTGGAATCTATCACTGCTGAACTCTTAAAATAATAACATGTTGCCATGAATTGTTCTCAGTGCTATAATACTCTTATAATTTTTCTGTAAATATAGGACTGCAACACCCAGGGTGGCAAAGAAGGCTGGTGTTCAAAGCTTTTGAAAAACTCGTTACAAGTGTGCTGTCAACAATCCTGGTGAAAGGAGCCACCAATACACACCTCTGCATGCCAGAGTCTTAATGCACAGCTCCTAAGTCTAAGGGAAGAGCTTGGAATCCTTGTGCAGCCCTGGCCAGGTGCTCTAAAGGGAGCTCTGGCACCTGCACCTGAGTCTGTACTCATGGCTTATTGACAGACCTGTGCTGCAAGCTGGGAGGGAGGTCCTGGCAGGGCACCAGAACCTCCTGACAGAGCAGTGCAGGAGCCGCCCAGAGTCGTGCACCTCGCCTTGGATCTCCAGAGGCAGGAGCATCCCACACACAGGAGGATTGCCTCTGATGTCTGAGGCAGAAAAACACAGCCATCTATGGCTTGTGGTTTGGTCTTAGTGTTTACCTTGATTAGGATCTTGTTTAAGGGGTTTCCCAAGACTATTTTGTTATTTACCTGTAACTGTCTACATCAGAAGTATCCCTGCAGAAGCCTTTAATTAATTTGCAGGGATAACACCAAAGTTAGATCCATTGACTCAAAAAGCCTTCTTCCCAAATTAAAACAGTCCCAAAACCAGTGATCTTAAATACAGAAAGAGAATTTATAATCTGAAAAAATGGAAGCTCAATTTCTTTCTAAAACCCCATGTGGGTTTTAAAAAATGTGTTCAAAATTTAGTTTATGACTCTACATCTATTAGGTCCTCTTGGGCTGAAGAGATGGAGACATCAAATTTCTTTCTCATGACTCCATTTCATTATTAGTATAAAGGTCAAGTCAAGTGAATTTTATATTTCAGTCTTAAAGTGGTTATATTTGGGATCAATTTCAGCTTATTTAGAAAGGAAACAGGAATACTCTGCCAAGAGATTTGTTTTCAGGAGTTACGACTTGTAGTCCTGAGCTGATAGCAGCTAAATCATCAGTTCTGAAATGAACCTGGTCATCAGGGAACAATGGGAAAATTGTTTTCTTGAAAAACAGTGTTTGTTTAAAATTACTTCTCTGCTTGATGACCTCATAGGGTTTTGTAATGACACCTCAGAACCCTGAAAAATTTCCAGATATCCCTTGATATTATTCTGTGTCTGTCAATTTCTACATCCCTGGAAAAACTTCACCCACTGAGCTCAGTCCTCCTCATAATGCTTCAACACATCCACTGCTGGTATGTCTAACACAATAACATTATCATCAATCCCATTATCTTTTTGTTGTTATATACTACTGCTTCTTTGCAACAGGAACACTGATGGCCTCATTAGAACTGCTTGTACATGGCACCTGAGAGCATGGTTTTAAATATGCACAGCAATATAAATTCATTATTACTGATATTACAGACCCATCACTTAGAATGTTTCTGTTTATGAGTCTTTTATGCAAATCACTGATATTACACTCCTCCTGCTATGATATTGTATGTTGCATGGTAACATCTTCACTTTTTTAAATGCTTTTCCAATGAAAGAACGAACCAATTTAGAAACAATGTCTATCAGAATTTTGTCCAACAGCAACAGTTTAAAAGATGCACATTTAAAAGCACAAAACAATTATATGGCTCTTTAATAATACAAGTGATGGGGAGTGAGTAATTGGTCCACTTTTACTCTACTATTCTTGTTGCTAAGGTTAAACTCTTCTTCAGAGATTTTTTTGATTGATGTCAAGTAGCTTTAGTGGAACATGTGTATATAATAAATCACTGATTTATTTTCATAAATCAGCATGGTTTTCCACCAGAATTGTAAGCTAACTCAGCAAACTATTCCTGGAATAGAGGAGAGAGATATTCAAACATCTCCTTCCTTAGAAGACACAAAGCTAGAACTACACTATGAGAACTATCCTAAGAGATCAAAGACCTAATAATCCAAAACCTTGAGGCTTCAATAAAAAGCTCGACAAAATGGCATTTAGGAGCACACTTTGTCAAGGAGCTTATTTAATATAAATTTCTAATGCTTTAGCTTGAAGACACAAGTGATGTTTAAAGCAGCTGCTGTTTAATGGTGAGAAGTACTTACATGTGCTGTTCAGCTGGCCCTTTGCAGTGTATCCTCTCTCAAGTTAATAAATTAAAAGCTGAATTCTACTTCAGCTGCTGATTAGTGGTTTTGCATTAGATTGAAATTTGGCCTCCAGTGCCTGATGGCAACATTACTTGCAGTCCTTAGAAATATTAATCAGTATAACTACAGAAAGCAGACACTGCAGGGAAACTCCATGGGGAGGAGTTGCTTTGTTGAATCAGAGTATGATGATTTTTTACTGGGACTCATTAGGTCATTGAAGCTAATTTAGATAGCTCAGTATACCTCTACCCAGGCTTCAGAACAAAGAGGGATTTTCCCTAATTGTTAGGATTATGCTTTGGATGGGAGCAGTAGACTGAGAAGGGCCATCCTAGACAGTGTTGGAACAGTATTGGAACATCTATTTAATTCTCAGGGTAAAGAAATTTCTAAAAAGAGAAAAAGTAGCATCCCAATTTTTAGAATGCATTTGAAGATTAAAAATAAAAGAACCCACAAAACGGGATTAGAGCGTGCCAGCCCTCTGTCAGCTTTCTGAATTCATTCACTGTGCAATGTAACTCCAAGCCTTTTAGCTTTGTCTGTTGCCTGTGAGATGACCTTGAACAGGTTATTCACCTACTTTGCCTCCACAGTGGCTGTCTGTATTATTCTTCTCAAAGAGGATCTCCTCGTATACTCAGGCCTTACAGATAAAGATAAAAGAGAATTTTTCTTCCCTTGTTTCTTTCCAATCAGCTATACTTCAACACATTCAGTTGCACAAGCTTTGCTCTTCTAGGTATCTAAGTGAATTCACAGTATGCCAGCAGTTCACAAAACAGGGATAATGAACAAAACCCCAGAGTTCTGCTACTTGGAAGTTATGGATTTTGTATTCTCTTTCTCTTCCTCCCACTCCCTCCTGTCTATCTCTCTCTTAAACACTTCTTGTGTTAATTTTGCTATGAGTTCTTCTTCTGTGTTTTCCTTCATCTTTCTCTTCACCCTCCTGGTTTTGTTTTTAATTTATTCCCTACCTTTCCCTTGACAAGGCCTCATTCAGTAGACTCCCAGGCTGCCATTGATAAAACTGCTGCCTATTTCAGGGCACCCAGGACTTTCTTCCAGCTCCTCATCACCATCTCTTTACTTGTCTACACAAGCCACATACTCTATGTCTCTCCCTTTGCTTCTTTTGGGTCCCCCAGCTCTGCATTTTCTCTGTGTACAGAGCCCTCTTCTCAGCCAGGGTCATAGCTTGACTTTGCCAGCCAACCTCTACACAAAACAAGCCATAAACTCCCTGATTAAGAATGCAAGATTATCTTTCCAAACTATTTTCAAGGCTATGTCATTTTTTACCCCCCACTCCAGAGCTAACATCACATGCTGAGAGCTATCAGAACTGTGTCAGTCCATTGCAGTTGTCTTGGAAAATAAGTGAGCTTTAACAAAGATAAAAGCACAGCTATGTAGCTTAGATGTATATGTACACACACACAACATATAATTATTTTCAGACTGAAAATGTGAACACTATTTTTGGAAGTCTAATCTAATCACAGGCTCATGCCATTCATACACATCCTTCCCATAGCACGGATAAGAGGAGCAGTGCTCTAAGCACCAAAACAAGTAGGTCAGACTTCTGTCCTCTTGTTCATCTTTTTCTCATCTTCAATGTCATTGGCTACTTGCTTTTTCCCAAGATGACAATCTTCAGTTCACTTTTGCATTGAGAAGGGGAGGGAGGAAAAAATTCATTATCTTTCCTACTTTCAACAGAAGTGGTTCTTATGCTGCTTATTACATAGCATCTACTCTGACAGAGTTAGAAAGAAACTGCATCAGTAGGCTTAAATTTTGGTTTTGTGGGCATCATTTTAGTCTCACTTACAAAGAAAATGCTGTCCACTGCTAACCTGAAAAGGCTTCACAGGATGTGCCAGCCCAGGACCATGACTCTTCAATCCAGGGCCAGTTTTCTGCTTTCTGGTTTAGCCAGGAAAAAAATCTTTACTTCTTTGCCTTGCCCCACCTGGAGTACTACAGAGCTAGATCCAGAACGAGGAGTGGTAAAATCTGTACTGCCCCATCAGTGTCTGGCAGAACCTTTCATCCAGTTCACTTTCATGCTCCAGAGACTCCCTGCACTGCCTGCACTGCCAAATGCCCCATATGTGAGAGAAAAGTAAGTTGGTTTTTTACTGTTGTTACACACTGGAATAAATATCCTGCACATCTACCCTTAGCAGTTATGACAGTCTCAATTAAAAAAAAAACTGGGTTCTCAGTTTTCAGAAAACTGTTTTCTGATTTGTGATGCTCTGCACAGCAGAAAGGCTGCCACACTGCTGCAGCTGCTGTTGCAGAAATGCCACGTGCAGCACTGACATATTGAATGGGGAGGATGGGTAGAACAAGAATGAAGGAGTTAAGGAATGTTGAGGGCCTCCTCTAAATGATTATACACTAACAAGGCTTTTTGAAGAAGATGATGAAACTGCACAAGGAGGAGGAAAGGACTAGTCCTGGATTTTCAAAGGAAATATTGTCCTTAATCCCAAGGGGTTCTGAAAGCAATAACAAATCAAGAAGGGGGGAAAAAAACCCCTTTTGCTTCTTTCTGGCTCTCTTGAGCTGGTCTGGAATGGGTTACCAAAAAGCTTGTTTCACCCATTCCTAAAGGATTAAACCCTGTAACACTTAAAACAGCTTTTTTTCTAGTGTGGAGCAGATAGGAGGGCATGCATGGGAAAGTGGAATACCTTGGGAGCCTGGGGCAGTTGGTCTTCTGTGCAAAGAAACCACAGTGTAGCTGTGTGTGAGTGGCACTAACCACAGCCTGTGCTGAGGAACTGCACACAGGCTCAGAGCCTGCTCAGTCCAACAGGAAACTTGAAGCATGAAAGGTCAGAGATTCAGTGCTAAACATGGGAATGCAGCACGTTTCCTGCAGACAGGGCTCAAGCCAAACACGCTCCTAAGTTTGGGATAAGGATGTTCCTGTAGCAAGGCTCAAAATAGCAGCTGCACGCAAATCTGCATCTTCATGAGGTGTGCAAGCAGAATATTCTTCCCACAACTTCTATGTTTTCACTGACCACATAATCTACAAGGCTCCTTTCCTAAGGTGGTTTTAGATTGGATATTAAGAGATAGACAAAAAATAAAATATTACCAAGACTATGATAGAAAATAAGATAATAATATCTGGGTTGAGGGCAGAGGAAGGGAAACAGCACAGCTAAAGAGGATGTTTGTTGTAATGGCAAATATTACTGAGATGGAGCATGTGTGTTTCAGATTGTTCTTACACATTTGATGCTTGAACTTGATACAATTATCTTATTACTTATCCATATCTAGCATGGAGTTGAAACAAGTCTGAGGAAATAATAAAATCAGTCAAGCAAATATTTCCTCTAAGTTTATGTTCAGAGAAGCAAAATGTACTTGCTGGCCTTTTACTGCAATGGATAAAGATGCTGAGAAGACAAATTTTACTAACCTCACTGAAAAAAAATGGCCAAAGGACATTTGTGAATAGGATATTGCAAAAGTGAAATTAATAAATAAATGTATAACATATGAATGGATGTTCTATTTAATAATTAATGTTGTCTTTAGTAAGAAAAGGTTTGTGTTGGGGGGTTGTCTCTACAATATAGGAAGCAAAAATAAATAATTTCTCAACTTGGAAAAATAAATTCTGCTCTGCTCCCTGAAGGCTTGATTCTGCCCTGTGTCATGGAGCTGTTCACTTGGGAACAGTTTGGCTGCAGTCAGTCAACTCCATTGACAGGGATTGAAACTTGAGGTTTTGCCAGTATTGAACACAATTTCAGCAACTGGAATTAGTAACTGCAGAGACTGTGTTTCCCAAGGAAAGGAGAATATTTGCATCATAGACTGGGGTTGTGTGTCTGTGCTCTCACTGTCCTTGCTCCAGGGGAGGGTGGGGAGTTCACCTGTTGTAACCTTTGAGTAAACTTGTCTCAACTTCCCAAATCCCCAGTGCCTTCTGGGAGAGTTTCCCTTTCTGCACTTAAATTGCAGGGTGAAAATTACAGTTGTATAAAGGAGCCATGGATTCCACAAAAACTGCATTTAACTCACATTAGAACACTTCTACTGAACTGAAAGTTATCCTGGTTTTGCTCCTGGCTGTATCCTGCCTTGAGAAAATACAGCAACAAGCCTGAGCCACCTGTCAGAGCTCTTCTGCTCACTGACCTACCTGGGACATGTGGCAGCAGGAGGAAACTTTCTCACCAGCACCCACAGGCACCAGGCCAATAACAAAAGATAAACAGACGTGTTTTAATAATTTCTTCTGGAAAGCGAAGTTATCTGACTTCCTCGAAGTCAAAATGAAAATAAATATGAGATTTTATACAACCCTGCTGGCTTCAAAGGATGAAATGCAAGTACAGGCAGTGACAGGTAGTGCCTGGGGGCATTGCCCCAGCTGCCCTCCTGAAATGGCTCACAAACCACACCAATTTTATCCAATACTTTTCCACTGGGAACATACCAGTGGGAAATGCCATCATATTTAAATAAAATAGTTCATTAGAGTGTTGTCTGTTGAACAGGATAACACAGACTGAAATCCTCTGTGTGACAAATTCATGTGAAAAACGACAAAAAAGCCCAACTAGAAAACATTAATCCAAACCAGAGATACATTCTATCTGTAACAAAACAGACAGAAAGTATGAACTTAGTACATTTTATGGTCTGAAAACATACCTAAAGAATGAAATTCGGTTTCTTATATCCTTGTTTTACTTCTCTGCCTTTAGATTAAAAATAAGTATGGACATTTTTAGGCATTTTTCACAAAGAGGTATGGCATGTACAAGGATTTTCAGAATCAAAACTTAGGCAAAATAAGATCTACAAAGCATGGCATAAATTTATATAAATAAATTTGATACCATAAGTCCTCTGTTTATAATTTAGGATTTTTTAGACTTTGTTATTCTGTAATTCAGAAGTTCTAGTCACACTCACTGAAGAGTTTGTGTCAATAACATGCCACAAATAGCCCAGTTCAATAATTTACAAAGTACCCATAGTCTGTAATTAGTTTGCTTGGACTGCTCTGTGAGTTACTGATGAATAATGAATGTATTTGGAAAACAAAAAAAAAATCTAATGTATCTTTCTGTCTATATATCATCTAGCACTAAAACATGAAAGTGTTCTCAAATAGATCACATACAAGAGAAAAGTATTTTCTAGATGAAAATGTAACAACTTGCTTCTACCTGCAAATAATTATTATAGTTTATTAAATAAAAGACAAAATTCAGTGCAAATGTGCTTTAAAATCACTGAAGCATTTCAACCAAACTCTTTAAAATTGATGCACAAGTAGAATATTATGGGCTAGTGAAAGGATCTTGTTCAGATGAAAATAAGATTTGATCAAGTAATATCTAACTTAGCCTGTGGGAGTTGAGAATCCCATTGCACAAAGTCAACATTCTGCAGAGCCTTGCACTGATAGGAAAAACACATGTCTGGGAAACACAGTGAGCAGTGACCAGCACCAACTGACCAGGCTCTTTCTGCTGGGAATATAAGGAAGCTGAGCTTTATATCAAGTATGTGAATGTTCATCTATGGCTTGAGATATCAGAGAAGATCTTTTGGGAAAATACAGGATTTTAGGGGTCTGGGTGTTTGGTTGTTTGTGGATTTGGCGGTTGGTTTTCGTGGGTTTTTTCTAGGGAAAGAGAATGAAAATGGGAGCTCCTAGCTCACTGTAATGCCAAGCAATTACATCTGCCACATGTCTCAGCCTGGATCCAGATACAAAAAGACACAGAAATAACAGACTTGTTTAGGGAAAGCTCTTTTTAAATGAATCAAATGCTTAGAGGAAGTGCCAGAATGACAGCAAGTGAAGTGACTTGTTTTTCTCCTAAAACAGATGTATGACAACCCATGCACAGTGCAAGTTTATTCCCACCACCCTCTCAGGGCATTTGGGGTGGTGATGAGAAAGCTGTTACTAGTAAAAAAGCCAGTAACCCCCAAATTCTCATGCTTGAGATCCCTTCTGGAGCCAGTGTTCAGCTGTACAAACAACCTCTGCTTAAATTTAGTTGTTGAGACTGTGAAACATTTTGGCTCATTCCCCACTCACATGTACATGCAGGCATAGAGATCTGACAGAGACCCTGTTACTTGAAGCAGGAGAGTAAAAGGTTTCTCCACTGTCACATCAAACCATAGCTCTGAAGAGCTGCGAGCACCTTTTCTCTTCAGATATTAAACCTAACTTTTGAAAAAAAAAAAAATAAAATGCTTCAGATAAACATCCAAAACCTGAAAACTTATTCCAACCCATTTTGAATCTGAGCTGATATGGAAGTAGGCCAGTCTCCATGTTGATTCACATCTCTTGCATTCTGATGCTCGATGGCAAAAAAACCCCTAGAGTTGACTGCAGTTGTAAACTTTATTTTGGAGGGGAAAGTAGAGAGATTTGAGTACAAACTCATTTTAAGTAGTCCTTGATGACAGAAGTTTAACTGCCTGCAGAGACTGAAGATGATCCTCTTAATTTTGGAGTAATTTACAGTGTCAGATGCAATATTTTTTCTGTCCCCATGTACAGAGGAATAAACCACCTTGACACCACCATGACCAGCAAAGTGATGCAGTGCCACTCTGAAAGAGATGGAGAACTTGGGAGAATGCTTCTCCACACTAAATAGGTACACAAATAGATTTTCTTTTGCTGTCTTCTCAGTCTATTTATCAGTCTAACATATCATTTCAAAAATGACAGGTTCAGATAGGATATTGCACAACACATCAGATATCTGCCTTGGTGAACATGATTTTACACAAATATGCAGCTTTTGTGTCTGTATTAGTAGCATCATTGACTATTATTCTCCTAGATGGCAGGCATGCTGTTATTAAAGTATAATATCTAGGAAGGAAACAGCTCACTTAGGGTTTTCAGAAGGCATTTAATTTAACTCCTCTTCATAATTCTCACATCGCATTTGCTGAACTAAGAAAAAAAGGTTGTGAGTGTTATTTCAGGATGCTTAACCTGTAATTATGCTCCTGTTTCAATGGCATTGCTTCTAAGGAGGCCTCACTAGCTGCTGAGCAAACCTCTTTCTTATGGAGATTTCACTCCTCTCCTTCCCTATGACTAACTCTAATTCACAGGATTTCCTCCCATCCAGCCCAAGTTCCTCTCCTTCCCTCGAAGAAAACAGGTGACTAGGAACAAGCATATGATTACTGGACTCCAGTTTTGATGGGGGAAGAGAGGTTGTTTTGATTTGGCTTCATTCTTTTAGTTTACAATGATGTTTCTGTTTGCAGCATGAAGAATAATCTGTTACAGCACAGATTGCTGGATTCAGTGAGAGCTGTAGCAGCCTCTAATTACTGAAGAACAGAAATAAGAATGAACATGCAGGCTGAGCAGCTCTTTTCTTGCTGCCTTGTGCTTTATTCCTCGGAGACCTGCTAAAAACAGGCAGAAGTCACCATCCATGTGGGTATGCACAGTCTGTTCCTGGGACTGGGTGCTTGTTCCAGGTTTGGATCCCAGCTTGTTGTGCACACTCTTATTCCAATGTGCACTCTTATGTCAGCGTGCTTCCCAGCCTAAATTCCATCTTTCCTGCTAAGCTTCTTTTTCGTCTCTTACCTCTCATTATTAAAACACCTTTTCACTCTCCAACCTACTAAGTGGTTTCTAAAAAAACCAACCAGCCAACCAACTAACCAAAGTAACACCCCACACCTTAATTTTTCAAGTATTTGTTCTCAATCCCTTGATGGGTTTCCAAAGAGTCACAAATAACAATTGCCATTAATGTAATGTAACTGAGTAACTGGGTGTTTGCATTCTGAAAAAAATCTAGTCTAATTTTGGTTCTTACTCTCCCCAAAAATTCACCAGGCTTGTAGGCAGTCACAACTGTTAATAGCACTATTAATACAGAAAACATTTTCTTTCACAGGATCACAGGGTCAGGTTGGGAGAGACCAGAGTGGATCATCTGATCCACGTTCCCTGCTCCAGCAGGGCCATCCCAGAGCACAGTGCAAGGATTGCATCCAGGTTCTTGGCAATTTCCAGTGAGGGAGACTCCACAGCCTCTCTGGGAAGCCAGTCCCAGTGCTCAATGAAGAAATTCTTCCTCATGTTCAGAGCATCCTGTGCAGCAATTTCTGCCCACTGCCTCTTGCCCTATTGGCTGGCACCACTGAGCAGAGGCTGGTCCATCCTCTGGATAACTTCCTTTCAGACACTTTTAGACATTGATGAGGTCCCCTCTCAGTCATTCTTCTCGGGGCTGGACAAGCCCAACTCTCTCAGCCTTTCCTTGTAAGAGGCATGCACTTTCTCTCAGCTTAACAAACTGCACCACCTCTGCTGAACACAATTGCTCTAAAATGTTGCAGATAAAACCCAAGCCAAAAAAGGAAAATTGTAAGAGCAATTCTTCATGTGTGAGGAGAACAGGCTTATCACCAGGCAATTTGGAATCAAAAGTGTGACAATTGCAGAACACAGCCATGCTGTGTCATGCAATAGCTCATCCAGGTTGGCACCTCGTTTTCAGCACTCTGTTTAAGATGACAGGTAAACAATTCTAGCAATTATCAACTTGAAAATATCCTTGGGGCTAGCATCTCAACTACTAAGCTCTGTACTGCTATTAGATCTATTTCTTTATCTCCCTTTATAACCCAATTTTACTTGCATCCAAGAGTACAAGAGGAAAAAAAAATAAGAAAGAAAATCCATATTTTCTGCTGACTAAAATGACTTTTCAATGACGCCTTTAAAATGTGGTTCATCCTCTCAACCAAGAATTCACGAGACTTCACTGAGAAGAAGTACGTATTTGGTAATTATAAACACTGATTTTTTTCAGCCTCACAAAGTATACAGAAATGCATGCCCTAAATACTTTTGTGACCAAGCAAGCCATATCCTTCCCTGCTGTTGACTCACACCCATCCTGTGCTCCTCTGGAAGTTGCAAATTATGCTGTAGAAAGAGCATGATGAGGAGCAGAAACAACAGAGCTCAGATAAAGCTTCAATTTACCCTCCTGGATAATCAGCACATCTATGCTTATTGGAAAACTGTTAGGGCTTTGCCTCTGAGAATATCTTTAACACATTACATTGATGCTGTACATCACCAGAGAACTAATAAGTCTGTGCAATGTGAGAAGAAAAAGGCAAACAAGAAGGCATAACAAAAACTTTGGGGTGTGTCAATAAAAGGATTGCGACACTCCTACAGCACACCAAAATACCCTAAATAGTAGGAAGTCAGATCAGTTTTTTAATGATGATAGACATAGCAATAGAAAAAAATTATGAGCATTACCTGTGAAAAAGAGCACAGAATGAGTACATTGCAATAATGTGCTGTTTGATCTGGGTTTTTGTTAAACATATGCCATTGTTCACTGCTGGATTTGGCATCACTAACCTGACCTAGAAAATATATTAGTGATGGAAAAAATAATGAAAGCATTTCTAACTTGGATTACTTTCCCCAGCCAGAACCATAATAGCTAATACTGACAGAGCCAGTGCTCCGTTTTGCTCATTTTTTATGATAAATGCAGAAAGTCTATCTAGTACATCTACTACACAATGAACAATAATTTCAATTAGGTTAAAAGAGTTCTTGCTTTCTCAAATTTCAAAACCATTCTAGCATCTGCTTTAACTCAGAGTGGAACATGGTGAGGGTCAGTCTTTGCAGAAATTGCAAGAAGAAAATCTTAACAGTGCAGACAGGAGGAGACAAGCCAGGCTGGGAACCTGAAGAGCAGGTAGAAAGAGAAATCCCACAAACCAAAACTCCCACCCAAACTTAAGACATCTTAATATTCTTTTGAATTGTTTTTCTCCATCTTCTGATTATAGCAGTCATTTGAAAATTGATTTGGGGCCAGTGGGCACCTAAGACATCTGCTTGTCCCTCATGCTAATAGATAAGTATATTCCAACAGTCTGCAATAACTGAATACTTTGAAAAGTACTTTTGTTATCCATTGCCTCCACTTAAAGGCTTCCTTTCACCAAAACAGGGCCAAAAAACCCATACAACGGATGAGAACTGATCTTCAGTAGAGTAATTTAGCAGCTAATATTTTTAAAGCACTTCAAGATTAAAGCAGTATGTAAGTGACTGGGTTACTGCTGTTATCCCATAATGTATGTCCTAGTGGTAGTCCATCTTTGAGAGGTTTTTTTCTTCCATTCCTAATTAAAAGATGGTCCCCTAGCTGGGAAATGCATCCTTGTTGGTGTAAACTTATTACTCTTGAAGGGCAAGCCATATGGTAAGGAAGTAGAGTCAATTATATCAGTTTGACATCGTGCACCATGAAACTGATTTGTGAAAATGCAAACATTTGAGCACTCTGAATTTTTATTCTTGTCAGTTTAGAAGTGTTCAGCACCCTCTGGCATAAAAAGGGATAACAAATTGCTCAGACTCATCTCAGTTTTGAACATTCAGGAGACCTGTAAATGCATTTGTGGGCTCTGGATTATGCATTTAAATCTCAAATAAAATTAAAATCTTCAAAGTGCTGCAAAAGGCAGGAACATAAACTGTAGATAATGATGGGAGCCTACTGCAGATCCATTAAAACTAGAAAAAAAATGGCAAAACACACAGGCATCACATCTTTTAAAAGCCAATGAGAGCTCATTGAGATCACTAAAAGCCAAGGCTACTCAGGTGTACTTTTTGACTTTTCTGTGTCATGACATCCTACAAAGCCTGTTAAGCACTACCAGAACATTTAAAGCATCTGCAGGACTTGGAAGTGCCCTGCTTGATTTTCTGCTTCCCACAATCTATACAGTTTCACTCTTGATTTTTCTATATGTTTCAAAGTCCAAAAATAGTTTAAAAAAAAAAAAAACAAAAAAAAACCCCACAAACTAGGGATGTTTGTTTCCTCACAAAGGAAAAATTCAGCTGAAGAAAACTGATATAAGAATGATGAAATTAACCTGACAAAGAAGGAGCCAAAATTTGAGACAATATATGGAAGTGCACTGATAAATCAGAGTACACTGGGAGCAGGGGTGTCCCTCCTTTAGTGGGACCTGGTGCTGAGCACGAACCATGCCAAGTGAGGAAGTTGAGGTGGGAGAGTAACTCATCAGTGCCACAGCTGCTCCCAGGCTTGGTGAGAGGGAACTCAAAATCCCACCTATCCTGCAATGAAGACAGCCAAAACTTTTCTCTTACAAAGGAAATAAATCAGAGACTTGAGAGACACATTCCCAGCTGCCTTTAAAACCTGGTTCATGAAAACCAAGCAACTGGGAAAGCAGAAAAGAGAATGGTAGTATGCTATTTCTCTGCTCTCCAACCCATTGCTTCCCACAGCAGCCTCTGCTCTCTGGTCACTGGGACAGCAGCAGTGCTCTCTGGTGAGACCCCCACAGTGGGAGAGATTATTTACAATAATCTTCCTGTGCTGAGTACATGCAGGGCTGCACAGATAGATAGCTGCCATCCCTGCACACTTCTCATCTAAATTCACAAGGAGCAAAAGCTGGGATGAGCATGCACAAGGATGGGAGGATGCTGCAGCAGTGGTGTCAGGAGCAGCACTATCAGGGTTCTTCTCACACTGTATATGTACAATACTATGAGTATACATGCAATAAGGCTTAGAAATTATATTTCTTTCCTTTTCTTCAAAACTCCTTTACACTTATGGTCCAGGCCTGTGAGATTATGAAGTTCTTGTATTTCAGAGCTGAAGAGTTCAGGTCAGTAACTCAGAATGTAGGAAACTGATGGAAAAACTACATATGCTAAACAAATCAGAAGGGTTAAAATTGGAAACACAAACACATGTCCCTCTGCAGTCCTCCATCCACCCCACCCTCCTGCCCTTTTTTCTGTGGGTGTTTCAGTTGGAGTAAAAACATTTTCTCATTGCAAGAAATCAAATGCCTGACCGGATTTGAAACAGCAGTAATAGCTCTCAACACTTTATTTATTTTAAGTTTCACACGGGCACCTTTCCTTTGTCTTTCCAAGATAAAGGGAGACATTTATGAAACACCTTGCAAAATGCACAGCACTGCAGGACTGCAGGAGGTCTGGCAAAGGGCAGGCAGCTGTCTGCAGGCAGGAAATGTCAGCTGAGACCTGAGGCAGCCTCCCCTGCAGGATGTGCACAGCCTGGTGCAGCCCTGCATCGGGGCTCTGGACCAGGCACAGACCACTGAGGCTGGTGCTTGGCAGGCAGAGGCTGTTCTGTGTCTGTTCCCAGTGCAGTGGTGATGTTTGGGTGAATTTTCTACTTCTTCATACTGAACACAACCATTACCTCCTGTGTTTACACAGCCAACGTTGTGGGGGAAAATAAGGGTATTTTTGTTCTGTCTTGTGGACAGCACAGTACACTTGGGACTGGGTCAGTTTTTATTTCTTAGCAACCTTTCAGAAAGGGCCTCTGACAACATGCTTATTTTCCAGTGTGCTCTAAAGAAAGAGAAAAGTGAGTAATGGAATATTTTTTTATAATTCATTTGAAGTTTGGGTCTCGTAGTCTACAAAAAAGCAGATAGTAGATTGCAATAAATAAACTTTATTTCCTTACAATGAGAACGGATTTCATTTCATTTCATTTCATTAAAATGTCTCATAAGTCCTGCAGATATTTTTCTTGCATGAGTTAGGAAGGAGGCTGGTTTCCCACGTTTCTCTGAAGCACAGAGTACCTGTGTACCAGCACTCAGCTCCCAAAGCTGCTGCTGATTCTGGAGTCAATGCTGCTACTTAACCATTGTCTTAGCTGCAACAATCTAATGCCATAAGAGAGAACAAATTCACAGGAGGGGAAAAAAGTGTTGAGGAAACTTAGTGATCTGGAGAAATGGCCAGGTCAAACAAGTTGAGCTAATCAACCCTTTGGCCTTTGAGGATGTAAAATGTGAGAGAGAATTCCGGAAGAAAAAGCTGATTTTTGGTTACCATGAAAAGAAATAAAAAGAAAAAATAAAAGAGAAAAAAAAAAGAAACCTAATTTATAAAAGCTCAAAAAGACAAAAAGCAGTTTTTTTCCTCCTCCGTGTTGTCATAGGAGAGATTGATAGCACCATTATAGCAAGCCTCAGGATTTATAACTTAGATGTAGAAAAATCAGACACATTTCTGGGCATGATTCAAGATCCAAGGAAGAATATAGACTGAGATAGCCTCACATTACCCTTACTTTTTATAGAGGGGAGGGGGAAAGAAAAAAATATGGGTTTTGCACATCATTTTCTTGTTGGAATGAATATTCTGAAGATTTGCATTCTTACTCATCCTAAGTCATGTGCAGAACTGATGAGGGAATAGGACCAGAAAATTTGACAAGATGTCCAACATCAGAACTTAACTCCAAGAAGAAAGAAAAGAAAATTGTGTTTTCATACTGAGTTTTATTTGCAGCCAGCAAAGACTGAATTCTGGTAACAGCAACATATATTTCCATTAAGAGCCAAGGCTTTTGTATAGATGGGATTTGCAAGGATATAGCTTTACACAAAGAAAAGTGAGAATTTACAAAGACCTTTGGTTTCTGCTTTAGTACTCAATGAAGGTAGGTTTAACACAAACTTGGAATAACACAAAACAAGGTAGCTCACCTTGCTTTGAAAATAGGGTGAGTGCAGAATAAATGCAAAGTCACCAGAGCTTTTATCTTGTACAGATGAATCTGCTGCAAAATCTGTGCCCTAACTTTTGTCGGCCCTCAATGCCTAAGAATGCAAGGATGAGACAAAGGAAAAGAGGTAGTGCCTAGGGGTTATGGCTTTCTTTGGCCTTGTGGACACCTGGGTCAAACTTTTCACTCCTTCACCACAATGGCAAGAGGAAAGTCTTGTCTACACACATCATCAGGGGCTTAAGATACTCAAAACCCTTGTCTTGTGTCAGGCCTCTCAGGAACAAAATAGCTGGGGATAGATCCATGAAAGAGCAAGTTCCTCAAGGCAACAAGCAGCTCATGAGAGCACCCTAGTGCAAACACATCTGTATTTTCAGGTGGGTGAGTGTGCCCCATTCAGCTGCACCTTAGCCCATGGCTGCATGGCCACAAGTTTCTCCTTCTTTCATCCCAAGGACTTTGGTAAATGTTCTGCTAGTAAGTTTAAATCATCTAAGGAATATGTGTGTCTTCCCCCTGAAGGCATGAACCCAAATGTATTTTGGTGAGTAAATTCATCTTTTCCAGACATTCAAAGCCATATCTCTCACTGAAGGCACCCTGAAGACTGTAGCAAAATGGTCTCTCTCCTCCCCTTTAGTAAATTTACTGCAGCTGAAAAACAGTCAAACCACCACTCCTCACGATCAGAACATAGATAGCCTTGGTAATAAGATGGGATTACAAAATAAGAAGAGCATAGGAATTCCTACCTTTCTGTACAAAAATATTCAGCATCAGCATCAAGACAAATTTGCTCTTGCTCAGCCCTTGAGCATGTTTTGAAAGCTACAGGAATCTAAATACCAAAGTGCAAAACCCTCCCATAAAAGGTGGGATGCAAGAAGCAATGTAGTCAAAGACATAACCAACATGAAATACTGAGGACAGGAAACTTGGAAACCTTATGTTGGCAAGTGGGTGTGCTGTGTTACAGTTGCCATTAACACCACTAAATCAAAGCCTTTTTCTTGTGTGACAGAAAACACGTGATATGATGTAAAAAAATCCATGTTTTTTTTACAATAAGCTTGTTGACAATATTTTGACAGGAAGATTGCCACTACAGAATTATCATGTCAGGGTCAGCAGTAGGTCATGCTCCCCTACTGTCAATGTGAGGCCAGCTCTGTGGTCTGGCCAGTTGGACAATCAGCTGTGCACCCAAACATTAGAATAAGAGACTCATAGGATAACTCAGGGTTAAAAGGGACCTTGGGATGTCCCCATCCAATCTCCTGCTCTTAGCCTGATCATCAATGAAATTAGAACAGGCTGTTCAGTGTCATGTCCAGGTAGGGCACTTTTTTTTTCACATATCTAGGATGGAAATTGTACAACTTTACTGGGCAGGCTCCAGGCTGAACACAGCTTCACCCTCTGAGCCCAAATCTCCAATAAGTTATCAACACACCTGGTGATCCAAACATCCAGATTTGGTATTCCAGCTTGGACACAAAAACATTGTGGAAGACACTACTGTCATTACTCAAGTCTGGGTAAGTGGCATGCACTGCTCTCCCCTCATCTCAAACCTGTCATTTTATCACAGAGAGCAGTCTGGTCAAGCATGGCTTGGCCTTGGTAAATCCATTTCAGCAGTGCCAAATGCCATCATCTTCTCCCAGCCACTCACAGCAGCAGCCCCAGTGAGACACAGATCTGTCTGTACCGACTGCAGAACTGCAAGAACAGCTCTCTGCTCAGGATCCTGAATTTACTCATTCCCACCCTGAGAAGGCTACTTGTCTTTTATCATTTGAAAGAAATCCAATCCCTGATTCAGGGTTGTGAGCCTGCTGTGTAGGTTGCCTCTGGCTGCGTGGGTCAGCTTGTCTCCCTGTGCTTTAGTTATTCATCCCACAGCACTTCAAACCAGCTCACAAAGACAGAGCCATGCACTCAGAGCTTCATGCTGTCTGTGGAACAGTAGCAGCAACACAAGCACAGCAAAATCTTACTTCTCCCCCTCTTCTCTGACTGTATATGAAGAAAATGGTAAAATATTTAAGTGCATTCCAAGTTTTAATCCATCTACTTTCTGTTATGGCCCTTATGCTCATAACTGGCTCTGCTTACCTCAGAGACCGTGTTTGTTTGACACTGTCACCCTCCACACAAGCCCTGAACACTGACCTACACAAACCAAAGCCACCTTCACACTTTTCCTTTCCAACTCTTTTAAATTACTAACTGTTCTTCCATATACCTCTGGATTTTATAAATTAGGTTTGTTTTTACCGTGGACCAATCTTCAATTCCTTAATATAGTAGCCAAAAACATTAGATGACCTTCTGAACTAAAGGGCAAAAGATTCTTAAAACATTTTATTTAAGAAGACAGAAAACAGAACATAACATTTTAACAGTACTTACTGTCTCTCTATTTTGGATAATGCTTGAGAATTGCTAATGCATCACATTACTCAGGAAACACAAATTAAATCAAAGGTTAAAAGTGTAAGTTGGAAAATAGGGACCCAAAATGTTTGGGAATTCCACCCCAAGCACAGGATGCAGCAAAAGGCCAAATCTTAGAACTGGCAGAGGAGAAGAATGGAGATGCTGGAGACAGGCCAGAAATAGGCAGTCCATGTTTTTATAGGAGCTGCAGTGAACAGGAATGACACTATTCCAGAGCAGAGGGATTTTAATGCTACTGTTACAGTTTAAGGCAGAATTTTATGTATAGGCATAAAAAACTCCTGCACACACAGGCACACGGGTACACCATGAAGGCCTGGAAGTAACAAAGTTATAGCAAAGAAATAAAGGCAACAAAAGATCGAATAAGCTGCTGATTCAGAGTGTGTTGTGAAAAAAAAAAAAGGAATATGTTGACAAGCAAACAAAAAAAAAGCCATTGTGATAGTTTAAATAAGGCATGCACTGAGAAAAAATATGGCCTTTATTAAATATGGCTATGCTTGTGCTATTTAATGCAACAATCTCTTTTCTCAATTAAAAAAAAAACCAAACATTTATTTTCTGCTTATATATTTGGCCTTCAGCTGCAGGAGAGACAAGAAGAGAGAAATAGCCAACAACATTTCAGAAGCACTGCTAGGAGCCTGGCTAGAGCAGGGTCTTTATAATAGTAAAATTGCAACCACACATCTTTTGCAGCTAATTGTGCAATCCTATTTATTTTTATCCACTCAAGTGACATTAAAATAAAGAAGTTGCAAAAGCACAGCTTCAAACATATTGGGAAGAAGTTACACTCTTGCTCAGATTATGCCCCACAGCCACTGTGAATTTTAGCTTGTGTTAGGCAGCTCAAGTTCTTCAGCTTTGATATTTTGAAAACTGGGAAGGGTGAGAGCCAGGAGAAATTTCATCATATATTTTTTTTTTAAAGTACAGTGGAAAAATATTAAAATTATCATGGTTCCCTTGTCTACAGAAACACCAAGGGACATGTTTAAAAGGACAACTGGACTATCATTTCTAGCATGTGAACCAGCAAACTCTGTGCCTCTTACATGACACGGGGGAGGTCTACAATGAATTGGCAGATCCTCTGGCCCAGAGCAGTCAGCAGAGCCCAGCTGTCCTGAAAGACCCAGGATACAAGATGTTCTCCACCAGAGGCAGCAATGGCAAGAGAGGGAGAGGCCAAAGAACATAACTTCAGGGCAAAGACCAGAGAATAAAACTTTAGGGAAAGTATTGCAGAGGCTAATTTTTTGAGGCGGATCACTCCAGATGCATAAAGTACTCAGTGAGAGGAGACTTGTCCCTCTGAGGTATTCCAGAGCACTGAAATTAGTCATTATTTTCACAAATAACCTTCTGGAACAGGCTTCCCTCTCCAGTGACTTTTGTGAACTAAGGAAGATGAGAGTTCACAGTCTAATGCTTGAGTCTGCTGACTGCCCTTACTGGGGGCTGTCCCCCAGTACAAGACAGCACAGTTAATCACCCTCAAAAATAGGAGTCAAGAGCTATTTCTGACTTTTGTCCCCTTATCTTTCTGTTTTCCTCTTTCCACCTTGTCAGTCATGCTCACTCATAACTTAACCTGACATATCTGGCAGCTGCTGGAAGCCTCTATGAACAGATTCAGCTCAGCAGAAAAACCCAGATTGTGTTTCTGCAGGTTTAGGGGGGTAAACTGGCACAGGGCAAGGTGTGACAGTCTCTCAGACATCTGGGAAGAAGGTGGCAGCACCCCATAGCTTGGAGTTATGGGAAGTCAAAGCAAACAGTGGCAAACAGATCAGTGACATGGTTACCACCTTGTCCTTTCTCACAGTGCACTTTGGAAACTTCTTTCCAGGTAGGGAACAATTTTGGTGTACATATATCTATTTTATAGTCAACATATGAATGTGCCCTGAAAAACTGAGTGGCTTAGAGCAAGACTTGTTTTGTATATCAATGTAGAATTATGAAGATATTACTCAGAAGCAAGATAAGTATAACTCAAATTTTAGGATACAAATTAATTATCATCTTGCAGTCTAAAACAGTGTTTTCAGATTTCTTTTAAGAAACAAAACCACACTTACTGATGTGCAAAAAGTAACCAAATTTAAATGGAAAAGCACACTTTGTTCATATTCTTTTCTTACTGAACTATGGCAAAAATTGTCATACTAAAATGACAGAAAATGCAGATAGATAAAAACAAACCTTTCTCTATGATCTCACCTATCTTTCATTTTAAGAATATGGCCTAGTCGTAGTTTAACACATTCATATAAAAGGAAACAGCTAAAAAACATCATGACCCTCTTATTTTTCCATTCATCATGCTCTATCACCACAGGCACTATAAACCCAGGCTCTCAGAAAATCCTATCCCCTGGAGAGTTATAAACTTGGGAGCAGCATTACTTGAGTCAACATGCAGAGGGAATTGGAGAGCAGCATCCTACAGCCTCCCAATTTGAATTCATCACCAAAGCCAGGAAAATAAGTGTACACAGGGCAAATTCCAAGGCTGTACCTCAGGTGGACACTCATCCCCTACTATTTCCTACTCTTTAAGCCATATACAGGACTTATAGAAAGAGTTTGTCCCTTTCTGTGTGTACAGAGAGACACATTTTGTGTCTTTCTTAATGAACTCTGTATCCTCCAGCTTAGAAAATAAAAGATGCAGAAAGACTTTTATTACTCTTCAATTTTTTAGAAGCAAAGTTCATTTACTCAAAGTCTCACACAAAGTGTGCAGTTGAGCAAATTATTTCAGACATGTTCCCCCCTTCAATGGGCACACTGAGCTGTACAGCACTTTTCCTTCAGGCCTGAAAGGAATTTATCCCTGGCACTTATAGTGATAGAACTGCTGACTTTGTGGAAACAAAAAATGCTCTTTGATTTCTGAAGTTTTAGATAGGAGATTTTTTATCTTCACAATACAATATAACAATTCTATTTCTTCATCCTAAAGTTCAGCTATGACAAGTTTTATGTTTTCAAAGCCAGAAAAGACCAAACAACAATGAGAAAATGGGTGATGAAAGAATAACCCAGTATTTTCAGTGGCAGAAATTCTTTTGCACCAGGTATTTGATGGATAAGATTTATTCCTACCACAACACACAAATACAATTGTTGCACCAAAACCAGCTCAAGGACAGAGGGAGCAGGAGAATGCAAATCATGGCCTTACTCTTCTCTTCAGGAATAATATTAAACAATAATTGGAGGGTTCAGAGCTTGAAGTTTCTGCCAAGACCTGAAGGGAATTTATAGCCTGAGATCCTATTGAAAAAACAACGAACATAGCAGAGAGGGAGATTGTTTCTTGTATGTGTTAGCTGCTAACTTTATTTACACAAAGAACTAAACAAAAGGAAAAATAGACATTAAATGGCATAAACATTTCTTGGGGAAAAGAATTGATATCTATATTATAGCCACTTATTCATTTTGTTGTAACACAATTAAATAGTTCAACAAATTCTTAATGAAACCTAAATCAAATTCCTTGAAACTCTGTTTCTCTACAGGAAACAGAACTGGGAAAACAGACAAAAACATAGCTATTTATACAACCTCCATTCTTCAGCACTGAAAAAAAATGTGGAAATTCTTTAATTTATGGTTATTATCAAAAAGATAAGCATATTTTAAAACTTATTATGCAATATTTTTTTTAGTGAATATCAGCAGTTGGTCATATGTGTGTTTGCCCTTGTCATACTAGTTTTTTTTTAAGGTGGATGTTGAAGTGCCTGCCTCCATGCAGGCAATTTTATCTTTCCTACTGAAAAAATAATAAATATAAAAATACATCTAGGACATGAGACACCACCTCTGAATCCTTTTGAAGCTAAACCAAGGGGAGAGGGAATGAAATAAGATTGACTGGTCCAGCAAGCAAAATTGCTCAGCTTCTTATTCTGGTAATTTAGAATACTCTAGTAAGTGGGATATAAATCTGAATATAAGCAACTACAATAAAACAGACAGACACATAAACTTTCAGTAAGTAATAAATTCAAATAATTCTGTTCCTTGAAACTTCTTCTACTGTTACCTCTATGTTGTTCATGAATTCCTCACTTTTTCATGAAATCCTCATCCTCAAGTTTTCCATCAAATACCCAGTTTCAAATGATTTTTCAGATATCTGGTGACTGCTAAAAATATTCACTATTTTGTGAGAATATCTTACATCTGACAACGTTTGATGGAGAAATTGGAAGAGATTCTAGTTTCATTCATATTGTGATTAGAACCATTTGGTATGTTTCTGGTGAAAATATTTTACTATCACTTGCTAAAGCTGAAGTCAGCAACAAGTTTTCACAAAACCAGAGTCCATTGCTTCCAGACAACCTACACGAGTCACTGCTGAGCTCAGAACCTCTAAATTTCTGCTCAAGGGAAGACTGTGAAACATTCATCAGGGCACAGAGACTAATCTAGAGCTCAGGACTACCTGTGCAGCACATTTAAATGGGCTGGGAGTTCCTGAGGAAACATTACACAGGCAGTCATGGGCAGAGTGGTTGTTAAAAAAGCCTAACCAGCCTCCAGGGGTCTTGGCACAGGATAAAACCAATGGCTGGAATCAAATTCTTGAACAGGGCATCTGGCTGCTGTCCAGATGGCAACAGGAAGCTCTTGCAAGAATCGTTGACTGGATTTTGAGGGACTCCCTGAACCACTGTTTTCCTGAATTCTTGTAACCCATGGTCCTGCAGGACCACCCCAGCCCATACTGGACCCATTGCTACAGGCAAAGCCAGTTTATTCTACTTGACCATTTTTGCATCTGTAAGAGTTTCTACTGACAATATATGACAATTTACCTATATATCTGCTTAATTTTGCAACAGGAACCTCTAGTGTAGCCTGTGGGAGGAAAAGCACAGTTGGCCACCGGAGATGTTAAAATGTTCAAGCACAGGAATTGACCCAGGAACAGCAGGAGCTGCCTGGAAGGACTCTTCAGGTCATTCTGACTTTCCTATCTAGAGAGGAATTCTTGCACCAATTAATCAAATATTTTTCTGAAAAAGTGTCTATCTGTTCCAAGTAAGATCCTTGTCTCAAATCAGAAATTATCTCATCTGTGCTTATGAGGAGCCCCAGAGTCCTTGAGCCAGCCAAGGAACTCATGACTGAAGTGTGCTGGTCATGCACACATGTACGGAATTGACATTCAGCTGCCCCTTTGTTATAACTAAAAGACAAACCTTAGTATCACACTTAAAAGTTTGATAGTTTTTGCAACAAAAAAAAATTTCCATTTTCTTATCATTTTTTTAACTTCATACTTCAGTCTTTACAGTTTCTATGCCCTAAATGGCCTGTACAGATCAAAAGGCTTTGCTACTACTTCTTCTACTATCAAAAAAAAAAAAAAGAAAAACAAATAAAACAATGAACTTTGATTCATGACTGACAATTTAACTCTACAACTTTCTGAACAACCCAAGATCCACATATCCAATCAAGCATCTCTCTTGCTGTATTCAAATTGGTTTAAAAAGAGATTGGAGACAGCAAGGGCTGGAGGACATAACAATGCATCTCAGAAATGCTCTGAACTTTGCCTAGGATTCCTTTCCATGCTTGCAATAAGAAAAAAATTAAATAGGAGGTGAAAATTTAAGAAAAATATTAACAACATGGAAGGAATTGAAACTGCTGTCTCTGTCATTCATGCCCCAACAATTTATGTATTTACTATACCCTAGAAATAATTTTTTCAAAGTGTATATGTACTTGCTACATTGAGCAGTAGCTTAAAACACACCAGAAATTACACTATTTCACAAGGTAAGTAAAGGCAGTTATTTTGGATCTTTTATATTAAACATCTATTTGACTGTACTCCATGTACTGAGCATAGTTTGATGAATTCCATGAAACTCCTCTTGGATGGCAAGAGCTACTTTGCCTCTGATGGCCTGCTGCAATTTTTTCATGTCAGTATAAGAAGCTCAGAAGTAGGCTAATGTTCTTTACCTCCTGTAAAACACAGTGGTGATGTGGAACAGAAAGATCTCAGCAGATGCTGCTCTTTCCTCCCATTTGCTCTCCTGCTGCTGGCCCAAAGCAGCCTCATGTTTGGAACTGTGTCATTTACACAGGACTTACAAGAAGGATTAGCAGAGCTGTCAGAAGATGAGCTGTAACATGGCCTTGACATGGTGACTGGGACGCTCTGAGACAGAGATCCTTGCCCAGAAAGCCCTTTGGCCTGACCCAGTGTGACCCAGTGACACAGAATTTATGTCATTCCTTCCCAGCCCTGCTCTCCCCTGCCCATCTCTCCCTGCACATTCTCTCAGAAGCCAGAGGATTTAGTCAAGATCTGCCCAAAGAGAGAGCTCCTGCCACTCCTGCCTTTCAAGAGACTTCCATAAATGTTTGGGTAGAGACTCTGTGTAGTTCCCACACAGCTGAGATTACACTAGTACAGAGACAGGTAATCAATTTGGATCCAAAAGAATGCCAGCTACAAGCCACTCTAAGGCAGTAAAGCAGGGAAGAGATATGGATGGCTTCTATTCACTACTCCAGACACCAGAGAAAAATAATGTAATTGCCAGTTTCAAAGTTCATCCTATTTTATTTCTGAAAGGAAAGGTTTGGCTGCTTTCTTGGGGCCATGAATTACAAGTGGAGGCACAGATAAATTAGCTGTCTTAGGGACAGAGCTCAAGACACATCCCTTTAGCATTTCCCATTGCCTGGCCAGGATGCCTCCTGTCTGTTCTGTGGCACCCAGCTACACCATCTACTACATAAGGAGTAAAAGCATCTGCTGGCCTTCCCCAAATGCCAAGAGTCTCCATGAGCCAAGGGACATACTACCAAAATCCACCAGCTGGAGAATTGTGCCAGACAACTCAGTCATTTGCAAGTTTTTAGAGCTTTATATAAAACTCTCTTGAGACATGCACCCCATGGCAAGGTGGGACATCACAGAGCACTTTTTTACAGTCCTTCTAATTTCAGCTGTGGCCCCCAAACGACCAGGTACCTCTGCAGGGCTGTGGAGGCATCTGCTTGCTCTCAAGTAGCATCCTACACTGTGGCAAGGCAGTCCTGCTCCAAGCCTCCCTGTAAACCCAGACCTCCACGTTTCAGGTAGCAACAGCTGCTGCTGGAGAAAAAGAAGTGGAAATTGTGTATTTCTCAGCTCTAGGACTTTAAGGTCAGAGCTGCAGGACACAGCAAGGGAAGAGCAGTCCTGCTGGTTGTGATCAAAGAGCATTTAATCTTTTCTCCAGCTGACTGCATGCTCTCCCTTCTCCCCCCGTCCCTTTGACTAATCTCATTCCCAAACCCAAAAGAGAATCTGCAATAGAAATATTTATGTATTTACACTGGGCATGCTCACATGGCTATCTCTCTCAAACATTTAAGGGAACATTAAAAAAAAAATCCTGTCTTTTAGGAATATTCACAGCAAGAAGAAGAGAAAAGAAAGAAAACCCAACAGAACAAAAAGTAAATAGCAGTGCTAAACTCACTGCAAAACCTCTGTCACATTCTTTATTCACCCAGCAGTCCACAGGAGTTCACATACTCAAACACACATATCACCCTTAAGTCACAGTAACTAAATAAACATTAGTTCACTTGGGACAGACCTCAATTTCCCACACTTTACATACATTAATAAACATTTCCAGATTGTGATGAGATTCCCATGTAGCTGAAGATGGGCCAAAATTACATTGTCACTGCTTGCCCAGTTGCACTTCCTGTAGTATTCTGCAGTGTTCCTTGAGATAGCAAGCAATCACCAGTCACATTAAAATGAAGGCAAATTTATTAGTAGCTCTAACAGACATTTTATTCATGTGCAAATGACAGGATAATAGAACTGTTGTTTGACAGTTTTCTGAGAAAATTGTAGCTTTCATCATCTTAGATGATAAATTTTTCCTAAAATAAAATGAATACTCATGGAAGAATTTGGAATTAAGGTTTAGACGGAGAAAAGAATATGACAACTATTCTACTTCAATGAATAAATTTCTGTGATCTCACAAGAGGCAAAAATACTTCAGTTCAGAACAAGCCAAATTCAGATATCACTTAGGAAGTTAAATACTTGAAGCGGCCAAAATATTTGCAGAATTTAAAAGGAAAAGTGGTAAACTCACTTTCAGATTGTTAAAACACATTAGTTTACTGAAAACAAGCAATTTAATACTTTTTTTATTGTCCTCACGTTTCAGAAGTCTCATACAAATGTGATTATTTTTTTTGGCAGCTTGATTGCAAAAGCCTATTGAATCTGCTTAGCAACGTCTGTATTTGCTACAGGATTTTGAGTCTTGGAACTGAGCAAGAATACTTTTATTTTGTAAAAACCCAGTTATACATGTGGATTTAAATATTTTAATAGAGAGAACAAGGAAATTCCAAGACCTCCAGAGGATTTGAATAACAAAGTGCTAATCAACTTTGGGAGAACAGGTTTCTCTTTGTGCAAAGAACATTACTGGATAGTTCTCTTTTCATATCTCAGTCTTGGCATGGGGAATAGAGAACATAAGCATTCTTACAGCTGGTCAAAAATGAATTTAAGGTTGTTCTGTTCAGAGAAAAATATTTTAAAAAATTAAAGGATTAGTTTGATCTTAATCAAATAATTCCATTCCAAGAAAAATAGTTATTTTTAATTTAAAATTAATAAACTGTGAAAAATAATAGTTTCTGTAAGTACTCTACATCAACATCAATTCAATCTACCCAACTTTCCAATTTGCAAAGGTAAGAAAAATAAGACAGTTTCTCAAAAGTAACTCAGAATCCTCAAAAAAAAACCCAAAAAACAACCCAACACCAAATAAGCAAGAAACCAAACTATCCATGTGCTCATGTCAACAAAATTACAACATTTTCTTTCCAGGCTTTACCCCCAAATGCTAATCTCTGGGAAAAAACAAAATTAAGACATTTCCAAAACTTATCTAGAGTTTCATTGAGCATCCTTAGGACACTTCTGTGATTGCCAAACAATCCAAAGATCACTAAGGAATATTTTACTTTAAAATATTTTTTTTTAATCCATTACAATTAAGCAACAGGTGTTGATGTGTAAAATTAGTGTTTATTAAAACTTCAGGCCAAGTCTAGGACCCCCAAGCACATATTCTGTGTTAGTCTTCTCCTCTTTGTGACTCCCCCAGTTCTCCCAGAGATTATATTGTGTCTTGGACCCTGCTCTGATCCAGGAACCAGGCAGAGCAGGACCCAGGACATCACTAAAACATACCTACACAAAGACAACCAGACCCTCCAGACAACTCAGCCACTGCTCTTTTGCTTTAAAATACAAATAGGAGGCACTTGCTACTACTTTTAGTAGTCCAAATGGCATTTAGACCAATTCCATCTCAATGAGATGCAGCTTCCATCATTATGTTCTCCTCATTTAACATCTGGACAAGAGTCAAATGCTACCAAAAAACAGAAGTCAGCTGAAACACCACCTCTGTGAGATTCTGCATCTGTTGCTGAATTTCAAATTTTCGTATTACAACAGAATTGTAAAGCTGAAATTTCAGGTTCCCACAGAAGAATTCTCAGAATGCTGAATGAGAAATGATACAGACCTTTCCTAGTGAGTGATTTTACATCTACTTCCACTGTTTTTCTACACTAGGAAAGCAGTTAGCAATCCAGAAAAGAAAAAGATAAATTTAAAATGGTGGGGGAGGAGAAAAAAACAAAGACAAAACAGACTTGAAGAAAAGTGTGATACTGAACAAGTAAGTCAATTCAGGCACAGTGAATTGGACCATTCTCACAAAAAACAAATATTATTGTCTTTTCCCCTGTTGGCTTTACTATCCAAGAATGCTCCCCATTTCAAGCAATAGATATTTCTTTAACTTCTTAATGATTTCTGACTTACAGATGGTTTATCATAGAAGCCAATCTCAATAACTGCTAACCTCTAAAATCCAGTGCTATAACGGATGTTGTTCAGCATACCAAGGGACGCAGTGGAATGCTGAATATCTTTCTTTGTTTACTTTAAATACTAAAAACCCACCCAGTTGTCACCGAAAATCTGTCTTTAAGCTGAGGTATTTCAAATTTTAGGGCATCTCAGCCACTTTTAGGTCTCATTCAAGGATGTGAGAGAGTGAAATTTCTTCTACTTGCCTTAGACTTGACACTCCAGTTGAAGGCAGCCCTAATGAAAGCCCTGCTGCAGCTACAGATTTAACTCTGGATTACTGTCCCTGTGCAATGAACAGCCTGCAGGCACAAGGTCAGTCCTCTCCTCCTCCTACTTGAGTAGGCAGGAGCCTTCATGTTGGATCAAGCTGAGAGCTGTCAGTTCTGGTGCCAGGTGACAACACAGCACTGCCAGCAGCAGCACCCCAGCAGCACTTTGAGAATGCTCAGTTTTGGAAAACAGTGAAGCAGTTTCCATCTCTGGAGGGTGAACAGCTCTAAACACAAGGGGGAAGGTGGCAGCTGGAGGCTGTGGCTGTCCTTGGCTATAATCTTATCCAGGCACTGACTGGGGTTCAGCCCAGACAAGAGGCACTCATGTGCAGGAACAACTTCTCCAGGTGTCATGGCACATCACCCTTGAACTGCCCTCCTTCCATGCTGTGCTGAATCTCACTGTGGTTTTAAAAGAAGATTGGAAGTGGAAGCAACCAAATGGAGACGTGCTTGAAAGCACAATACACATTTTCATTCGCCAAGGCAGATGATAAATGATTCTCAACAGTAAGTGTTATTTCAAGTAGGTCACTGTTCAAAAAACCCTATTCAAATCAACAAGACACAGCTCCAAAAATATTTAACCTCAAAAACTCATAAACAAGTTTGCTCAATTACAATTTATTTTCTTCAAACAGAAATTGGGCAAGAGTTTAGAAAAGACGTATACAGATAACGCTGAAATAAAGGTTGCAACCTCTTTGATTTAGCAATAGATAGAAGTATTAGATTAAGCCAAATTCCACTTTAATTTGAGTTATTTTTGGTTCAAAAAAAATGTTTGTCTCAGAAACTATCATTAAGAACTGAAGAGAAGAAAGCAATCCATGTAGCAACTGTGGCATTTAAAGGAGGAGGGAAGGGAGATGAAAAAATTCGACTCATAAGTTTGAAACAGCACATTTATAATGGAATTTAATTTCAAAGTGAGATATGAAGCTACAACTGGCTAAGACTTTAAAAATTAATTAACTCACATGATAAGTAGCTCCATTTCAAAAAGCAGAGAAATAAAACAGAAAGAGATATTAAGCTGTTAAAAAAGTGCCTTGTGTCCTTACCAGAATATTTACTGGGACATAACAAATACCAGAAGTTGAAGAACACTATGCTTCCCTCTGACAGCACTCTGAAGAACTATTTCCTAATAACCATGGCTGATTCATCAGGGCATTAAAAGAACCTCTCTCACTCCCAGCTCTTTCCATAGATGCACTTATGGCCAATGGAGTGATTATTTGAGTGGCTAGTTTCTGCCAGTCCAGTTCTCTGATCACAGAAAGTTGTCTTCTGGTGCATAAACATGGTTCCCTTTGCTTTCTAGCCATCCACAAAGGCTACTTAAACAGAAATACCACCACAATTAAGAATGTAAAGAGACAGCACTGACAAAATTGCTGGATAAAATCTGGACAAAACAATAGCAGTCATGTGAGGGAGCTGCTTGATTTGGTACAGTTCCTCAGTATAGGACAAATTGCATTTCTTTTGGTTCAAATCTTTCTCCCTTCTTTCCCCTTGGAGAATGAGATATTTGGTTTGATTTCATGTTGTTCAAAAATAGTGGCTGAACTTATCACACTAAATTCATTGGGGGCTGACGTTTCAGAGTCTTCCATTAGGGTCCATTAAATTTAAAACAGACTTTTTTGTTACTAGAGGCAATAAATGTTAATATTCACTTAGAAAATAAAAATAGATTCACACTTTTATTCACCTGCCTCTAAATTAACCAGTACCTGATAATATTTTATTATACAAAGTATTTTAAGTATTTTGAATTTTCATGGAACTTACTACTATATGGTTGAATTATGCAAGATATATGAGATGTGTTACAACTGAATGCATCATGACTCTCAAAAATAAATCAATGAAAACCATAGAGGTGGGTTATCCTAAAAGGATGTTACAGGCATTCAGCACTACTTCAGTTATGATAGACCATTTCTTCATACACTTGCAGTACACCTGTAGAAAGCTGGTGGTCTGTTATGTTTATCACCTAGAAAGCCTGTCATGTGGGCCAAGCAAATAACTCACGAAAAACAGGCATCCAATACTCCAGTTGCATAGGTCAGATAACTCCAAAACCCCTTAAACATTCCTGTGTTCTCCTAACAGGCCACTTATGCTGCTGTCTCATTTTTACATATCTGTGAGTGGCTGCATTTGGCTATAGGCGAGTTCATCTGTCACTCAGAGTCAGTGTGCCACTTCCCTGATACATGGGCAGCAGCAGAAAACCAACAACGTCTGAAGTTTTCTTGCTGAGTCCCACATATGTCAAATGCTGTTTGATAAGAGTTAGCAAGGAAGGGATGGAAAACAAGGCAGCCATATACTTACTTCCTTCATTTCAGACAGAAACAACCAACAACTTAAAATATTCACAAAAGAAGGAAGGTGTGTTTCCTTGTTAGTTAAACATTCACAGCCCTGGAAAACTAGAGGCATGATCCTGGAGCTCACAAAGTTTGTTTTCTGTTTCAGTCAGGGTTTTACACTGGGCCTAAATTCCTCTCTCCTGAAAGCTGCTGCAATATCCAGGTATCAGATAAATTAACAGTCACATCCTTGTAAGATCTGTTCTCTACATAAAGCCCACAATTTCACCTAATAAATCACCTCCATTCTCTCTTTTACAGCATACTTCTGGATAATGAAAGCAAGAGTCTGAATATCACTTCAATCCCTAAATGAATTAATATAAGGTCACAGTTGATATTTGTTAATGAGGGTAAGAATTGTGTCTCTGAACATAAAAACATAAAAGACAACTCAGCAGAATTTTTCTGAGCAACTCTTCCAAGACTGAATGATCCAGCTTGCAGAGAATCCCTGAGGCACACAGCCCAAAAGCAGATGAAACTTCTGTATCTTCCTGCTGCACTGCAGGTCTATCAGATAAGAGCAAGAACTGCTGCATCAACATTTCCAGGGCTTCCCTGCCTTGTCCTCAACAAAAGTTGAGGCTGATTCACAACATGGAGCAAGCCCTATTTCAGAGACAAGACAATTCTTTAGGTAGAACTAACTTGGCGAACTCAAGTGTTTAGAGGTAGGTAACCTTGAGAGTGGAAGGAATTCAGAACACCCAACTTTCTAAGCACCCAACACGTCTCTGGTCTTCTGGGGAAGTGTCTTCCTCTTCCTCTTCCTCTTCCTCTTCCTCTTCCTCTTCCTCTTCCTCTTCCTCTTCCTCTTCCTCTTCCTCAGCTCTGGGAGGAACTCCAGAAGTCAATGATGTGGCATGGCATGACCAACAGTGCTTGCCTTAAATAGCCTAGGCTGGATGTATTTTTCCTTCTTCTGGATGCAGTGGATCCAGAGATCCTCTTTAGAAGCCTAAATCCATGGAAAACACTATTCAAATGTCTAAAAGCATTTTCCATGCATATAAAGCTAATTCTGGGCATAACTATTAAAAAAAAATGGGGAGGGGAAAGCAGGGTAACTGGATAGAAAATTATGTCCTGTTGTGCACTAGGAACTGGTTAAAAGCCAGAAGAAAAAAAAACCAAAAAATTTTGTCATGGGAAAATACTGCCAGTAAACATAGCTGTGAATAGACATTCAGATCAACATTGGTCTTGTTCAGTTCTGTGAAGTAAACAGAGGAGATACATGAGGCAGGGAAAAAATATACCATCCTGATGACAGGGGTCACAGCAGGGTTATGGAGACAGCCAAAATAAACATGGCAGTGAAAATTGAATACAAGGCAGTAAGGAGTGGTAAGGAGGAGAAAACAAGCCACATACAGATAATTTCTGCTCAGCATTTCACATTTCACTTGAAAGACTTGCATGCTGTCACTCTGTGGCTCACTAAGGGAGCCTGCTTAGTGCATAGCAGTCAAAAATAGGCTTCATTAAGAAGGGGAAAAAGATGTGAAATGCAATGTCATTTACATAAAATCATGATACTCAACACTACTTGAATATTATATTCAGTTTGTTACTTCAAGTCAAAGAAAATTATTAAAATAGGTTCTAGTGAAAGGGAGGACTTGGCACCACTGACTGGCAGGTCCAGGGTTCCTGCTGGAATACTCTCATTCACAGGAGGCCTATACCAATAAACACTATATTTTCCAATAAAGGCATTCATTAGCATCCTCCACTCACCTTCTTCTTGTCTATTAAAATGTTAGGATCTTCTAAATGCAGCAGAAATGTAGCAAACAATGGAACCAGTCAAAACAGTAAAGTAAAACAAAGAAAGATGGTATTTCTGTCTGAAATGGACAAATATTTCAGTATGCTTATTCATAAAAGAGGAAATTAAAATTGCTTTGCTGACCTTGCAGCCACTTTCATTGCATGTTCAGGCACATCAATTTGTGGATACTAATATTTATAGAAGGAATTATTTCAAATAATTTAAGCACTTGAAAAGGGAAAAATATTCACAAATATTTTGAGTTCAGAAACATGAAAATCACAGGACCTACTCTGAGGATTCTGTTCATTTGAAAAAGGCATTGATTAAAGAGAAAAATAAGCATCACAAACTGAAAATTACTTTATCCAGTATCTGGACACTAGGCGAATATTTTAGTTCTGAAATTCCTCTCTCAACAGTTTTTTTTCATAAATTACTCTCCATATTTGGGACAAGCAGGGGGAGAGTGGGGGAAACATTCCAGGAGCTTCCCTTAACTCAGTCATTTTTCACATCTGGGGAGGGGAAAAAATAATACAAACAAACAAAATCCACCATAGAAAAAAACAACAAAACCCAATCCCTTGTATTATACTTAAGTTTGTTTACTCTCGTGGCTAGATATTCTTCTGCCAGTAGGATTCTGGAATCTACTGAACTGCCCAGCTGTGCTTAGTGTATCACACACTTGCTTTAATTTCTGCCTACAAACTCCTGAGCATTGTTGCTGGTGGACATGACAGAACAGGCTACAGGAGCCTGCAGGAATTACCCTCCATGCTACCCCAACTCATTTGATTTCTCAGCTCTTGAGAGTAGGAGGGGAAGAACAAGTACAAATGTTTGTATTCACCTGGCAGAAGACAGCTTGGTCTAAACAATTGTCATTCCAGGAGACAGGGAGCACAGGTTCATGCATCCTTCAACAGAACATGGAATGAACTCCATGGCCAGTGACCAAGAGGAATAAAACTTATTTCCCTCTTACTTCCTCTGTCTCCCATTTAACATCTTTAGCATTTTATAAAACTGTTCTATCTCACTTCTAAAATGGTTTAGTTCAATCCTAAGCATGAATTTCATATTTAGGAAACAGAAGGGGAAAATATCTCTAAATCATATTACTTGTTTTCTTTATTTTGTCAGATTAATGGCACAGCACAGCCATTTCACAGCCCTTCTAATCACTAGCTGGTTTGTGACTCCCCTTGCTGGCTTCAAACAAGCCTCGTTAACTCCTAATTAATTTCAGATAACAGAATCCCTTCCACATTTTCCTGGATTTCATCAGGGTCCAATTGCCAGTCAAGCACCACCACCTCTGAAAAGCAGAGGGAGATGGATGGGCTGTGTCAGGGGGCTGACACAAGCCAGCACTGCTCCAAGAGCTGAGCCTGGACATGGGGCTGATGAAGCCTTGAGTGAGGGCAAGGGGACTGAACTGTGACCATGAACATATCTGAGCAATGTAATAATACCCAAGGTTGTTAAACTTTTAGTATGGGAAAAAGTCTAGCTACTGTCCCTATTTTCTAGCCAGGAAGGAGAGTTTAAGAGAGCATACAGATGCTCCAGAGACCCTGAAGAACAGCTGGCTCTGCTCTAAAAGGAAAGCTAAGCAAACGTGTTGGCAGATTTAAAGTGACTTCCAGCTCACAAGGAAGGGCACATACACCAGGTTCTTGTGGCAAACAGTGACTTGAGGAGGTCACTCACAGAGAAGCTCTCCAGATTAAAAAGCTCTTCTTAAAGGGACAGAAGTGCTGCTGCTGCTTGATTAGGAGGTGAGCAGCATTTTCTTTCTCATTGCTGATGTATAGATAGACCCTCCCTGTTACTTTGCTTACAAATGAGAAACAAACATGAAATTTTTCAGTAATGTGGCATTCATTAATGAATGCCTCATCAGCCTGCAGTGAGAAGCAAAGTTAGCCCATGAAAAGCACCAAGTTCTCATGATGCCCTTGAGCAGCTTTGCTTAAACCTCCACTGGGCACAGTTATCTCTGAGCTGGTCTTAGCTCTAACCAGCCTAAAATCTTTGACTATAAAGCAAAATATAAGTAACCAAAACAAACACTATTTTTTTTCATTGAAGACAATATATTTTCTAACACTATGGTAGCGCCACAAGTGATGCATGTGTTTTCAAACCCCAAAGGAAAAGCATATGCTTTTAATGATTTTGAAAAGGATTTTGCTGAAGACAGTATGTCACTGTCCCCAGTGGCAGCATTCCTTACCTTTTCAACTAAACCTTGAGCTGCAAGATGAGAAATCTAAAACAAATTTTGAGGCTCACTCATGGCAGAGTTAAATCTAATTTTCTGATACTTAGTACCTGATCCATGGGATTAGGTTAAAAAACCCTCCAAATTGCATTTGCCACTAAAGATCTGCAAGCCTGGAATAGGTGGAACACATATTGGTGTCAATACATACTAGAGATATGAAGTCCTCAGCTCTCCTATATTATCTACAATTTTATAATCCATTCTGATGCCAAATCCATCTTACAAGACCTTAAAAATAAAAGCAACAATATGAATGTATGTATAATTAATTGATTTTTAGTTGATTTTGAATTATGCAGTGAAATACCTTTAGGAAAACTTATTGTGATTAACTTTCTTCCTCCTTGAGTTAGGGGCACACCAAGCTAGAGCAAAGGCTGTGTAAAATCCCTGCTGTTCTTCTAAATGCAGATGTTCACCTACAAAAAAGCTTCAAGGCAGTGGATCACTTGTACTGAGCGCAACAAGAGAGCAGCCAGATGTTCATCCTAACTGTGATGGGGTTTTTTGTATCAGGTGAGAGAAACCTGAAGTGCCGTGCTGTAAGTAAAATTTCAGTTAAAAAAGCTGCTCAGTTTCTCCCAGAAATGACATTTGTTTACAGCAGGAGTTAAAGCATTGTCCTCTCTGCCACTATTTCGACAATAAAAAAAAAAAGTTTAAGAAAAATAGAAGAAAACTGAGCTTTCTTGTCTACTAAAAAGTTTTTTAGTTTTACAGATAAGCTACAAGCATCTATGAAATAATAAGTGCCTGAGATATGGTGGTATAAAGAGCCTCCCACTTCAAAGTTATAAACAAAAAAATCCCCAAAGAACAAAGAATCCAGTCTCAGTGCTGTATAGTGATGTTTAAATGAATCAAGTGTAATTATAAATAGAAATGTACAGAGAAAGCCCTTTAAGGTAGCCTTGAAGTTTTTCCAGTCTTTCATCCATCTGAACTCCTCCCATGTCAAAATGCACAACTCTAACCACTCAACTCCTGATATGTTTGGTATGTGCTAGAATCATATAATCATGGAACAGTTTGGGTTGGAAGGGACCTGCAATGAGCAGGAGTCACACAAGTACAAGCCATGCTCTTTAAAGGCAGGACAGATTACTCTGCAGAACTAAGACACTAAAACTTTTCAAAAAACCAAAGCTATGGCACATAAGAACCTCAGGCACTCACCCTCCTACTTTGTGAACCTCAATAAAAACTAGTAATAGAGTCTACAAGCAACTTCAGAGGTCCAGAAAACAGCATGAGCCAAGGTCTCTTCGCACAGAAAACCCACACACACCCAGGTACTTGCACCCCCTGGAAGTTCAGCACAGATTTCAGTACAAACATCACCTAACTCACTGCTCTGAGGCAATAAACAAAGGCTCATGTTCCAGTAAACAGTCTCACTGGTTACTCCACAACACACACTTGTGTATGACTCCTACAGACCTCAGAGGATGGCTGTTTTTAATAAAAGCATCTTTGCCCTGAAGCTGCAAAGTTGGGACTTTTCAGGAGGCTTTTAGTGTAAACTTAGCTCTGCAGATCTGTGCATTAAACTGCTCATGTAGAGACTAGAAATTGGTCAAAACATATAAGCTGGATAGTATGTCATGCAAAATATAGGACATGATGCAGCACACTGATATCTTCTTTCAAAAGGAATTTAATCATGCTGTGATCTGAAGGACCTGACCGCAGACCTAAAAAATAGGCAGTAATGAGGTTATGTTCTGCAGAGGAAAACATCAGCAGCAGGAGTGACACCACACTACAAACTATCATGAAGGTTTGTGATTCTGACATTTAAAACTGATAGACACCCTGCCAGGACAGAAGAGTTGGAAAGCTCCTGCACTCTGCAAGCCCTTACTGGGGAGCAGAGATGTGGGAATTCTACTTAAATCTCCAGGTTTTACTTGAGCAGACTCTGATGTAGCTCTCTTCCTCTCCTAAAGCCCCTCTCTTTCTTTTTTTCTAGCTGTTTTTAAACTCCATGTCCTCTTACCTACACAATTCAGCCTGGGGGTGTTCTGTTTCTGCTCCCCAAGGAGAGCAGACAGGGTGGGAAAACAGAGACCTTTACACACATGGTGAGGCTTTTTGAAGTGTAGCAATTTGTCCCTGTACACTTTGCTTGACCACTCTCTTCCTAATAAACTCTGACCTCTGAAGGTCTTTAGCTGCTTATTAACTGAGACAAGCTTTAAAGAGCTCTAGCTCTGCACTAGGTAAAAGCTACTGAATGCTCTACACCCACTCCTCTGTTCTGGTGCCAAGTGATGGCATTAACAGAGATTAATAATTATATGCCTGCTTGTACCCCAGTCTCAGCCTGGGCTCTGCAGTCAGGCCAGCTCACATCAGCTGCATGGGAATGAAGAGATGTGCTCAGCTGGAGGCAGTGGCTATAAAAGCTCCTGCTCCTCAGTGACCTGCACAAACTGTTCTGCCTTCCCCAAGCAGGGCAGGACAGGGGCAGGGTGAAGCTTGGTAACTTGGCCATGCTTCAACAGACTTTTACTGGGAAGAAAAAAGGAGGTTCCTTGTTGCAGCATCCCCAGAACTTTAAATTATTGCTGCACCAAATCATGGAAGGACCATATCATCCCAAAGATCAGTATCAGTATTTTTGGGAGACCATATGAGGAGTGGGGAGCATTACAGCACACCAGACAAATACCACAGACTTGGGTAAGGGCTGGATGACCCTTTTTTGGGTGGGCTGGCTATAACCCCACTGTCACACTAGTGTGGAAAAAATCCTAACTCAGTGCATAGTCTAGAAATTGTTGTACATAATCTACATGACACTCCAGGGCAGGATGGACATGTCAGGCATGGCACATACTATCTATTTCTCTAGAATTCATGGTGATAGTCAACCAGGCCTGTGCTTTCAGCAAAAGGAAGACATGGAAGTGTCTCTGAAGCATTCACCACCTCTTGAAAATACAAGCCCATAGAGAAAAGGTTCTCATCTCCCAGTATAGCTTTGTCCCCAGCCAGGGAACAGCCAAGGAAAACAGCAGCTGGATTGCAGTGGGAGTCTGAGCTGCTCCCTTCAAACCCAGCTTGCAAAAGGTTTGTATCACCAGTATATCCTGTATTTCCTTCAGGTATCAGCTGCTCTGAGGCCCAAGAGCTCTGTGACACTGCACAGGTGCTCCTTGATTTGCTCCTCCCATATGTGATGCAGCTCTATACAGAGTCAGAGAGTGTACAATAGTTCAGTAATATCTGGAGCTGTTTTGTCAGCATGTAAGATGGTAAATAGCATGAGGCAGGCTGGAATGCTAGAATTTCCCATGCTTTCTCCTCTTTTCTAGAGTACAAGCATGGTCTCAAACTTGGGATTCTCCCATTTCATTTGCATCTCTCCGGCTGAAGGTCTTGGTTTCCCTACCCAGATTAAAATTCAGCCAGGAAGACTCCTGATATCTTGACAAGAAATATTGCTTAATATTTTAGGCTTTTGGCCCTTATATAACCTAAACAGTGTTACAATGAAAATTGTTAGATAACCAGTTCTTCATGAAACAGAAAAAATACCTGACTAAGCTCAAAGCTTCTGTGGGGTCTTCAAAGCAAAGGTGCCCCAGACACTTCCAACAATCCATCACAGTGTTTCACACAGTTTTCCCAGTTAGCTTAAGAAAGGAAATGAAAATACACAAGGACCTTCCTTTCTATGATTCTAAACCATTGCAATAGTTACCATCCTGTGTGTCACAGGCTTGTTGAACAACAGATTAACAACAGCTTTTGTTTAAGACCTGTTGCATTCAGCCTTCTCTTCAGTTCTAAACCAGATGATCACTCCAGCCCTCCTTTGTCAGAATTCTCTAGGAGGTCCATATTCCTCTGGAAAGTACTGGACATATCACTTCAACTAAGGCCTCAACAATGTTGAGCAGACTGGGAGTACATTCTGTATTTTGCTGGCAATACAAATGTTTATTGATACAACATTTGCTTCCTTCTCATGCCAGATAAAACCAGCATTGTGCTTCTGAGTCATATAACATCTTAAGTCCCATGATTCCCCATCTCATCTTCCAAGAAGCTTTCAGAACCACTCATCACATATTTGCTCTCAAAAGAATTTAACACCTCACCCTTCCCTGCTTAAAATGCAAGGTGCTGCACCTGTGTCAGGGCAGCCCCTGGTATCAACACAGCTGGTGGGAGAAGGAATTGAGGGGAGCCCTGCTGAGAAGGACTCAAGCTGAAAGAGATGGACCTGGCCCAGCCATATCAATCACAGCCCAGAAAGCCAAACCTGTCCTGGGCTGCATCCAAAGCAGTGAGGGGGGATTCTCTCCCTGTGTTCCACTCTGGTGGGACCCCACCTGCAGTGCTGCATCCAGCTCTGAGGAACCCAGCACAAGAAAGGCATGGACCTGCTGGAATGTGTCCAGAGGAGGGCCACAAAAATGACCAGAGAGCTGAGCAAGAAGCACGTGGACATTGCTCCCAGGCACATGGTGTGACCCTGCTGTGGTCCTGTGCAGCCAGGAGCTGACCTTCTATGATCCTTGTGGGTCTCTTTCAGCTCAGGATATTCTGTGATTCTATGATAGACATAAGGAAGAAACTTTTATGACAAGGCTGGTGAGGCATTGGAACAGGGTCCCCAGAGAAGTTGCATGTGCCTCATCTCTGGAAACATTCAAGGTTGGGTTAGATGGGGCTTTGAGCAACCTGATCCAGTTGAAGATGTGCCTGCTTGTTGCAGGAGGTTTGGACTTGATGACTTCTAAAGGTCCCTTCCAACCCAAACCATTCTGTGATTCTAGATCCTGTCCTTATTTCTGATTATATTCTTTATCAAGACTGGAGGTCTAGCTTAGCACTGAAGCCAGTCTGCTTGCTTCTAGCTAGTTGTTACAGTTATAAGTAGGCCAACTCCCTATTCCATTCAAAAGACCCTGTGAAAACTCATTTGATGTTTCTGTGGGTCAGATATCAGATCAATTTTCTGAGCATGATTATCCAAGTCATTTGGCTTTTCACCACACGATTTAATTTATGTCCGTATTTGCAGAAGTGTGATGCAAGGGAGTAGCAAAAGCTCTACTAATCTCAAAATGTGACATCTAATGTGCCTCCTTTATCCACTGGCAATTGCTCAGTCACAGAAGGGAACTGGGTTGAGCAAATGGACCATGTTGGCAGCTACTCAGCTCTTTGATCTTTTTCCAAGATGTTACAGATGGTTTGATCTTTTCCATTCCAGAATTTTTCTCTTAATTGATGCTAAACTGACAAGTTAATAATTTCACGAATTCCCTTTCCTTATTACCTGCTCTTTTCATATTCTTTTACACTCCACAAGTTTTGGACACTTGCTCAAAGAAATGAAGTTACAGCTCTGAGAACAGAAACGTAGAGATCCAGCTGAAGAGTAGATAAAAAACTGAGAGACAGCTCACTAAGGCTTGACAAATTATATTGATGAAAAGAAGGCTAAGGACCTTTGGGCTCCAAGGCCAAATAGCACAGACATTCATATCCACTGAATCAACTGAAAGCCACTCCTGAACACAGCCATTACATCCAAGTTACAAATTGTTGGTAGCCAGCCCTGGCTCAAACTCTGACATGTTTTGGCCCTTATTAATCCCCACAACCCCAGTGGTGGTCACACTCCAGAAGCAGGCAGCAGGGTATGAAACCTTCCAGTACACCTTGTTCTATGCTTGCAGGCTGGAAATCTGTGCTGTGCACCAGGTGTGACAACATCCTGCTGTCTGCCATGGATAATCTCCCTATCCCAGCGTTTTCTCCATATGCTTATCAGAAAAATATCCATGCTGCATACAGCCCATCTGTAGTCCTGCCTCACTCTTCAGGCTGAAGCCAGGCAAGCTGTCCTCAGTTAGGGGCTCTGTGGCAGATTAATTTCTAGTTTGGGACAGCAGAAGTGCTCCTAAAATGTGCCTTTCCTGCCTGGAATTAGAGGTAGTTTCTGGGAACACTCTCTATATACCGTAACATACAAAATGTTGCTTTCCCCCTTGACCTTTGGTCACAGGCCCAGTTTCCAATGACCACCAGTGCAGTGTGTGTCCAGCTGGTTGACCACAAGGTGTTGGACACGGAGAGATCCTAGAAATCCATACCAACAGTGCTGATGGTGCCATTTCCTGCTGTGCAACCCAAATGGCTGAGGAGCATCCTCGCGCCAGACGGAGGGATCCCAGCAGGGCTCAGCCCTCAGCTCCCACACACACTGCTGGCCCTGCAGGCACAGATGGCCCCACACACTCGTCTGCCTCTTCTAATTTCAGAGCTGAAGGTGGCAATTTGGATAATGCAGATTTCCATCAAAACCTTCACAAACACTTAGCAGCACTCACCCCCTCCCTCCCTCAATACAGCCTCTCCTCTGCCTGTGCCTGGCAAAAGTCACCCCAGGACACCTTCCCACAGTGCTATAAGCATGGAATAAATCATATGCATGCTGACAGTCCATTCTGTTAACTCTTCCTTTTTCATGAGTCATGTTGTCCACTGCTAGAACTGAGGGTCTACATTCTTATCCTCTCCTCTCTATTCATGTATGAACTGCTTCCATCTCTCTACTCATGCTACCCCTGCACAATCACCAGCCAGCATCCCAGCAGGAATAATCTCTGACACTCCCCAGCTGAAGGGCTGTGGCTCAGCTTTTAACAACTTCTCTTTGCAAAATAAACTTTTGAAGATCTATTTTATCATCACAAAGAAGGCAGAAACAAAAACATACGTAGCTACTATTTGAATAGATGTCATCCAGTTGTTCAGGTAAGTAAAAAGAAGGTTTCCTTCCTTCCTAGTTTGTGTTTCAGCAGCCTGGAGCTTCAGTCCCACATGGTCAAGTACATCCACGCTGCCCAGCTGGGCAAGGTGCTTGTGTCTCAGGAGATGCCAGCACCCACATCCCTCACCAAAGTGCTCTGTCTCCCAGAAGAGCCAGTTCTCTCTGAGCAGGACCTGGTCACATCACAAAGGTAGTTTGTGTCAGTGTGAGCAGTGCTTTCTCCATGCTTCCCTGGGAGCTGTTCCAGGAATGGAGCCAGGAACCCAATGGAGCATTGTCTTTCTGCTTGGTCCATCTTTCAAATATTTTGGTAGGCAATTCTGGGATTCAGAATATTTTCCTCTCTGCAGTTCCTAGGCTCACAGAAAAGGGTAATCCACACAAATATTCTTCAGGCCAAGCAGTAGTGAACTCAATAGAAGTTGACTTCTAGCAGGCAGCAAACATAAGCAAAATCAGCAGCTATCTTCCCACATCTCCAGGTACATCACAGAGCTGTACATTGTAATCCTGGTCCCAAGAGGCCCACCAGCTATTTGCCAAGTGGGGAGGCACTGGCAGAGAAAGAGGCACTGACTCCTGGGTCATGAAAGCTGTAGTGCCTCAATTGCACTGTCACCCTTCCATTGCTCATATTTGAAACTATCAGTGAACGGGATTTCCATGTGGAAGTTATTCTGGGCTGTTGTAGGCCCCAGAGATGTTCTGGGATGACAGAGCTAGAGCAGGGAGGTTGGACCAGGTGACCCCATGTGGTTCTTTCCAACCTGACCCATCCTGTGATGCTGTGAATGGTGAGTGATGGCTGTAACCCAATACTCACACCTGTGTTGTGTCATTTAATAGCGCAGGGAGGTTGGACCAGGTGACCCCATGTGGTCCTTTCCAACCTGACCCAGCCTGTGATGCTGTGAATGGTGAGTGATGGCTGTAACCCAATACTCACACCTGTGTTGTGTCATTTAATAGCACAGGCATTGCCTTTGTCTAACTTCCTGCTCAACAAGACAATACACCAAGCAATAAGATGTCAATTAAGATGCAGACCTAGTCTTTCCGGCAGAAAAGACTTCATTCCAGAAGCCATGAATTATCTCCTGTGGAAAAAACTTACACTGAGATTTAGAAAATGCATATGGAATTCTGGAAGTTGAACCAGATTTATTAAACTGCTACACCATTTAGATAAGGCATTTATATAAACATCTAAATAGAGATAATTTCCAAAGCAACACAAGATGTTTTCTTACAGAAAAGAAATTATAAAGCTGGAATGGCTCCTATTGAAAAGATTGAAGCCAACAAGTATGTTAGACCACTAACACAAATACAGAGGTAGAGTCTAATGGAAAAAATAATTTTTAAGAGTCCATAGTGTAAGTAGAAAGAGCAAATCATGAAAATACTGACAATTAGCCTATTTTCTTGGCTTCTAATCTAACAAAAAATTTTAATTGTTACACCATGGTAATGACAACAATTGAATACCAGTTTAGAAAGCTAGATTCTAAGCAGTTCAAGTGTTTCTCATACACATTTGGTCCTCTGAGTCCAGGTCTCCTACAGAAGAGAAAATTCTTTGCATTGTTATTCCTCACATGATGCACAATCACTGGGTAAGTAAAACCAGACAAACAGAAAAAAACACCTCTGAAGTCCATTTCTGCAGCACAGATTCAGTGGCTCAGAGGCAGAATCTCACTCTGACCCTAGCTGAGCTAATTGAACTGTCATAATTTAAGTTACAAGTAATATATAGGTTTTGATTATTAATCCTGCGTCAGTAGCATAGAAATTTTATACATATCAACTACAGATATGGGTCAGATTCAGGATTTTTTCACTTTTCCTTTATTATTATATTACAATTTGAGAACTGCCACTGCATCAAACTACTGCCCAATACCACCTATATGGGCTTGTGTGTTGTTGTTGCTGCTTCTATACTAAAATTGATTTTTATTGTTTTTTTTTGGTCACAGAAATTTAGGATGATGCTCAAAATCAACTAACCTTCCCACCTGGGTATACTTTGCAAAGAATGGTAACAGCAGTCATTACAGCCCTTGGCATAAACCATCACAGGGCAGGTGTGATATGCCCCATGTGCTGTCAGACACACAAAGTGCTGAGAGCCTCCTCTGCCAAAATTTTATCTAATATCACCTTTAGCTCAGGGTGCACATTCCAGGCACAACTGATCCCACAGAATGCTGAGATGCTCTGACATCTTTGTCAGCTGCTAAATGAATTAAAAACTTCGTCAGAGAACACTTTCACTATGGAGTGAAGCATTTGCTGTCACTTCCATTAGAGACCTCATCACCCGTGTGTTCCCCTAGAATATACCTTTCATTGAACTGAGGCTGAAACATGGTAAGTTTTTGCCAGAAATTTCCACAGAAAATTCCAACTAGTGTGATGTTTTAACCCACAGCTGAGCCACACAGCTTGCAAGCTCCTGTCTCTGGTGAGCACCCTGCCCCCTGCAATGCAAGTGTTCAGGATATCTAGAACCATGTGAACTTGTTTCCATCAGGATGTACAAGCTACACGACTACAAACTTCAAAAGAATTAAACTTCTGCCTTATAAGACAAAAAGAAGTAGCCCCTTCATTCTACTAAAATACCTTAACACATCTCGGTGGATGAAAAAGGTCCTCAAATATGTCTTTCAGAACTGGCTTCTGTTTCAAGTGTGATAAAGTGGTGTGGCAGGAGACAAAGTCCATTCAGATATTTATCCATTTTGATTACATTTGTAATTTTCTTATTAATGTAAGTCTTACAGTCTTTCTCCTTCAGGATGCCAGAGTCAGTAAAAGCCAAATGCTAGAGTTAAAATAAGTTACTAATTTATCTCTTTGAAAGGGGCTTCTAATGTTTATTATTTTTGCCCTTGGAATAATCTTAACCATTTTGAGAGAGAGAGGAGGGTAATAGACTGTCCTTTTTGTTTAGACATACTTGTCTTGCCTTGGATCTGTTTCCCAAGCACAAGTTCTAATTAAAGTTTTGCTTTACTAAAGAAAAACTTTAGCTCCAGGTGTATTCCCTCCATAAAGGCAGTTATGCTGGATTGTCTCCCAAGACTGGTTATAACCAGAAATAGCTCCCCAGTATTCCCCAGGAGGCCACTTTTCCTCATCACTGAATATTTTCATGGCTCCTTTCTGATCTACTGAAAGTTCTGACATGCTTGCAGAGCAGCAAGACCCGCTGAGTTCATGAATTACTATTACTTTCTACTTCACAAGTGCATCTTGGCAGTATTTGAACACACATCCTTTACTTTTTACTTCAATTCCTAAAGTCAAGGCCAGCACAGACAATTACAGTAGGAGTTTTAAAGAACATTTTTTACCTTTTGATCTGCCATTTTTTCTCCAGAGGGACACTTTTTCAGCTTAGGTAATTAATGCTGAGGCATCCATAACTTTTAAGAAGTTTCACCCAATGTTGCAAAACTTATAGACAGCGTGAACAGAACTGGCATCTCTTGAGCAGCATTGCACCCTTTGCAGTTACAAAGGGATATGGGACATATTCCTGTATTTCAGGACCACTTAAGGTACAAGCAGATAGTCTCCTTCTCAGTTTCTTATATAATATGTAAGAAATGTAAATTCCTACAGCCAGTTTCTGTTGAGGAAAGCAGCAGCTTTTTAGCCTCATCTTGTAATTACTGTTCAGCCTTCAATATTTCCAAGAAAAACAAAGAAAGAACTTCTGTGTAATCCAGGGCACCACCCCATCTCAGACACCAACAGTGTCTCCTCTCCAAGAGAAGTGTATTATTTTTCTTCTCTTGCCTGACACTTCCAAAAACTTGTACAGGCTGGGTCAAAGAAGGCCCTCCTGGAAGCCAGGTTCCTTACATGCTTGAGAGCCACATTAGACTGAGGTAAATAAGTGGTGAATAAAAGTGCTTTAGTAGAAGAGGACAATACTTAGAGCAGTTTTAAAATACCTAAATACTTGAATCACTGTTATGGAAATACAAAAAAAAAGCAAATGTGCAAATTTCTGCCACTTGATAAATAATATCAATACTTTAGCCATTGAAAAGAGGACTCTAAAATTAATGTTAAAAGAGAATTAAGACACACTTTCAATGGGACTGCAGAAGTAATAGTCCATTAAAGGAAGTTTGAACATTAAATGGTTTTAAAGATGATTTGAAAGATTTAAGGACAGTTGTTTGTTCTAAATGATAATCTCTTACATTTCTTAGTACTGTTAGGGCTAGAAAGGAGAATACTTTCATAAGTTTTATTCCAATTGACTTGAATTCCTTCAGTGTTCTTTTGCACTGTGAAATTATAAATGAGTATTCCCATTTCATTAAGGTGAAGAAAGACCATTCCCTGAAATGAGCAGGCTGCTGTGAAAGCAGATCACATCCTGCTCTTCATAATTTTCAATTTAATTTCAGAGTTGTTGGAAAGCAAAGTTAAAGCAAATGAAGAGAATCCTTGGGTAATGGCAAGCCATGATAGATAATTGAAATGGATTGGATTTTAAATTCTAGTTCTCCTTCATTATTTTCTGCATACACCTATTTTATGTAAACTTAAGACACTTATCCTTCCATCATTTCTTCTAGCAAATCAATGTAGACAGCTGCTCTTTATATTCCTCTGAGCAGCATCAGACATAGCAAACCTGCAGAGCAAGCATTTTGGAGGATCACACAGGTCAATACATTTCGGCTTTTGCAATATGATGCTGAATCATAGCAACAGGCATTAGGTTAAGGAAGATGTAGTGAGTATGCCTCTTGTATTTTGGGTTGATTTTGGATGTGTTCATTCAGATAAATAATGAAAACCAGACAGCATTTCTTAACTTATTCTCAGATGCTACAGCTGGACACTTCTTTTGCCTATTAAGTTCTTAAATCAGGTAGACTACAAGACTTAATGATCAAAGCCTACACAGAGTCACACACTGCAGCTTAAACATTTATTAGCTTTGTCATTGGAGCTGTTCAGAGTGCTGACTGTTTTTCAAACAAAAACATACAATAATTGCCCACATATCATTTATATTTGAAGTGATTACCATACTGGTTAGACAGACAGGACATCAATATAAAGCCTAATTGAACAAGACAAATTGCATGTCAGACCTGCTGACCTTTTCAGAATTACCTTTGTAATCTAATGTTCCTACTGGCATTTTCATCTTCATAAATACTAAAACATACCAAAACTAATGAAAGAAAAATCCTGCAAACCAAGGAAATCTGCCTTCTGATCTGATGGAATTCAGTTTTGAGACAAAATAGCACAGCATGTAAAAAAATATATGAAAAGAAGAATTACTAATTATTTCATGGTTTTACAGACCTCATTGACATACACATCTTCATGTTTACATCTCCACTTCTGATTAATGGGCTTAAACTATTTAAGAAATCACAACAACACAACGATGGAAAAATGTGTGCTTAACTTCATTCCTGTAAAAATTCCAAAGAGTTTTTAATAAACCATTATGGAAAATCCTAGAGGATTACATCTCTTCTCCCTCCATCCCATCTGTCTTCCAGTCAAATCAATACTCAGATATGCCTTTTGACATAAAGTTATATTGTAATTACAAAACTAAAACAACAAATTACTTGATTTTTACCATGCACACCATCCTGGCATATACATTACCTGTCTAATTTGAGGCCTTTTGTTTAGCTTTCTTCCTAGATGAAAACAAAAGGGATTTAACTTCATCAGCTGTGGTTAAAGTGACATTCTTGAACTGAAGTGCAGAGAAAAAAAGGAATACAATGCTACTTTCATTTGTTTCATGGAGGATTATAAATCCCCCTGCACATTCATCCTTTTCTTTCAAACCCTCTTGGGCTTTACTGCAATAAGTTACCAAGCAGGAAGCAGTTTAACCAGTTTTGTAGAGCAGTCCCCCCTTACACAAGAGGTATCTTCTCCTCACCTTTTATTCAGACATCAAGAAAATTTATAGACACTTTCATACTGTTGTATTTCTCATACTGTCCAGTTCTCTTCCACAATTTCTTCTCTATTCCATTGTCCTGTTGGTTTACATTCTGCAGCCTGTGCAAGAACACCTCAATTTTTTATTCCAGGAATGTTAGGAAGATGCAGAAGTTCATATTATGTTTATTTCTACTCTGCTAAGCCCAGAAATCCCATTTCCATTTTTATTCAGTGATTCCCTCGGCTCCTTGAGGGCTTCTACAGCAGCTCAACTTTTCTCAAAACAGTTTTGGGATAAAAAGTTCAAGAACAACTATTCTATTCAAGCAGCTTGAGTTCCAAAAGATGTTTAGGAATTGGTCACTGGGGAGTGAGAGTCAGATCAACCTATTGAATTAAACACATTCTCTTCTGCTTATAAGATCCCTTGAAAAGGTTTGAGCTTTTTCCCCTTTAGGCACACAAATGTATTTTACATTAAAGGTAATTACTCCTTACCTTTAGCAGTTTGCTGCATATACTCTGAAGTTTTGCTATTTAATGAAAAACTCAACAAAAATAAACAGGCAAACAAAAAAAAATCTAATCATTGGATGACCTAAGTACTGCTTACCCTTGTAATATATTCAAGTCACTAAAGCATAAATTATTAGACACTTAAAACATGGAAGTTAACACTGTTTTATTTCATGGAATGATGCATTTAAAGCAACTCAGTGTATTGAGTTTAATAAAAGAAACCTTCTTTTCAGCTGTGGTTTTCTCTTTTGGCCTCATATTATTCCTCTGCTAACTAAAGCCAAATGGCAATTTAGCAACTAAATCCTAGAGTGATTAGTCTAAACATGAGTAAGTCTTAGTATTGCTTTGGCATTGCCTGATGGCATTTGATGCTGCTTCCATCTCTACCTGAATTGTTGTGCTGAACCTCCTGGGAGCACATCTCTGTAAAAGAACCCACTGGCTGCTACCTCCCCTTCTCCTCCAGAGTGCAGTCCATGGAAAAGGAGGAGCACTTTGATGAGTACAGCCTGGTTTTGGGAAGAAACAGGAGACAGGACACATTGTTCTGCACTTTTTTCAAGAGAAACAAGCACAGCTACTCCCACCAATGCTTATGACATCCTAGCTGGTCACTCAGTGTTTTAAAAGAGAAATCTCAAGAGGCAGTAACCCTGTTTGGATAGTAGAGACTGTATTTGAACTAGTTTACATATTATTTAAATATGAAGTACTCTACTTAGTCAGATCAAGGGTCCTTTGTTCTAAATATGCTCCTTTTCACCTGAAGCCACTGTTGAACAACTAGGGAAGAGCAAGAACATTGTATTTCCTCAGAAATTCCAATTTCCTTCTACTTTCATCTTAACAATTTCCCAGCTTAGACATTTCTGTGCATTTATTCCACCTTTATGGATTTCTTTGCCATTAACTGAACCAATTTCCTTTCATGCCCTGAGAAAACTCCTGGCCTCTACTCCATCCTGTGGGAATGAGGTCCTGCAATGAGTCAGATAAACAGGGATGAACACCCACAGTTTGCAACACATTCATTAGTTTCAGACATCCCTACCATCCACATTAGAGACAGACTTTTTGTCATTCATCTTCCTCAGAGACCCCAGAGATGAGCTGAAAGGGCTGGCATGCCTGTGTACTCCTACGAGTGCACCTGGTCAGAAATGCCACCAGGAATGTTCATTTGCAGCAAGTCGGTCCTGACAGTGGTGTTAAAGAAAAGTTATTCCAGTTTTCAATCTGTGAATGGAAAGCCACAGGGAAAAATAAACAAGAAAGCAAACAAACCAAAAAACCTGCATGCTATACAGAAAAAAGGGTTTTGGGAAGGGAGTACACACTCCTACTGCATTACTAATGCCATGGGGACAGGGGGAAGACCATCATGCACAGAATCCTCTGGGATTCACAAGTGCATTATTTGAATGATCACAACACAATTAGATGAAACTGAGCCAATGTACTACTAGATGAAAGGCAAGTGTTGTGATTATTATTTCTACTGGCATAAACTCAAATACATATGCAGTCATCTCCTTATTTCCCTGCCCATCACTCCAGGTGTACTACACAAGGTTCTGGCCCACAGTGTTTGCTCCAAGAACTTTTCCAGGTTCCCAGAAATGCGTGTCAAAAAAGGAAGACAAAGATACAGAACAATATTAAAGGACGGACGAATCCTGAAGTCCTTTGATGGTGACTCAGGCACAAGGAGAAATGATATGAAGAAAAGATTATAGAAAAAATCAAGCCAACAATCAACTAAAACACTGAAAACAAAAGACCCCACTCCTTTGTAACATTTGTTTAAAGATTAACTAATAAATGTAAGGAAGTCATTATCCTACAAGAACAAAGTCTACCTTTTTCTTCATTTTTCTGAGAAATTTCCTTTATGACCCTAAATACAATAAAACATGAAAAAAAAAGGAAAAAGAAAAGCCACAAAAATGAGCCATTCTGGGGTACACAACAGGCCCTCTTTTGAAATAACATACATACTTATGCAGCACTAATTATTGGGAAGAGCAACATTTTTACAGAGAATAGTTACTCATTAGAAGTGAACTGATACCTAATATCCAAGTTCTCATTACCTACTCATAATTTCCACATGCATTTTCACGTTTTAATTGATACATAAACATCTCCACCAGTCCATGTGAAGATGAGTGGGATAGCAGGAGTTGCCTCAGATGGATTTCTTAGTCACTGCACTGTAATTTTGGGGCACTTCTCTCCTCCCAGAGTTGACTTCTGTAGCGTGGCTTCCACCTTCTGGTGGTGGCTGGCCCTTGTCATGTTCATGCCCCAGTCTTGCACACACTGGGATGGGTCTTCCCAGAAAGAAGGCAGCAAGAGGAGTTGGGCAGACCTGTCTCATTTATTGCATTTTTCATTTAGGTGCCGTTGTTTGTTTTTTAAATTATCACTTTACTTATGCTGTTCCTTTCCCATTGACTGAAGTGGTCTCAGGTGTTTTATTCCATTGCTGGCAGGACTCAGCTTCTCATCTTCTGTCTATGTACTTCAATTAACTTGGAGGACTACCATGCACCTGACTTACCAAAAGAGTGAAATGTTTTGTGTCCCTGAAAAGCTGCAATTATTATTGCAAAGAACTTAGTTTCTTTTCTTCAATAGATTTTTGTTCAGAAACTCTTCCCTCCCATCTCCTTTCACCTATTTACTATTCCTTTCAATTCTGTTTTTGTTAGTACCCATAAAATTTCTGCTCTCTTATCATAAACAAGTTAAAAACTAGTGTACTGTCTTCTTAACAGCAAGTTATAGCACAACCACTTTAAAGTCACAGGGCAACAATAATCACAAAGACTCATCTTTACATTAAAATATTGAAGGAGAATGCCTGTGTGGTTATTTCTTTGCTTTTGGAAAATTTTATTTACAAAAGACCAAGAGCTGAAAATACAGGACTCAGAAGTCATCCTGTTATTCTACCACCTCATACAACTCCTAGCACAATTCTTTTTTTCCTCTAGTTTCTTCCCTCACAATGGGAATGGGGCAATGTCCTGGTATTAAAAACCCCAAAGTCCTCCCATATTCATTCCTGACATCAGCTGAGAGTTTCAGGCACACAGCAACTAAACCAAGATACTCACCAGGAGGGGCTTCTCTTCAGGAAAGGAAGCCAGGCAATACCCGCATACAAATAAACTAAAGCTATTATACCATTGATCTCAACTACAAGTCTTTTCACAGAAGAAATTACACTGTTATCAATTATGTTCCTTCATCTGATGGATTTTTTGTCTGGTTGTCTATTATTCATAATGGTATTTGACCTGGAATCTACCTGCAGGTCCAAGGTGGAGATTGGAACTATTCACACAGCTGGGGGATAAAGAAGGAAAGAGGGGTTAAAGGAACAAGGAAATGGGATCAGAGAAACTTGGTTTCAGAACAGCTGCAGAACAGCACCTCTAAACACATTGGTTCACATAAATTTCCCTCCCACACACCCCCTCATCACTATAGAAGGCAAGGAGTCACAAAACTCAGTCCAGTCCATTAGGAAGACAAAAAAAAAGTAAAGTTCTTGGAGCTTTACTCTTCTATCAGAGATTCATCAATCAAATCAGGGAAGAAACCAGCAAATTAGTAAATCCTCTCATATCAATCACAGTACCTTTCCTTGCTTCCTGAACCCTGAAATGGTTCAGGCAGGCAAGACTAGACAGGAGAGAGAGGAGGCTGTCCTGTGGGCAGAAGACCTGAGTTCATTTCTTCCCACAAGAGTGCAGTTTGTGCTTGGGCAAGTCAATAAATACTTTGATTCCTCGACTGAAGGACAGCGATTATCCTGCATCACTAAACCCCAAGAAGGAGAGTGAATTTGACTGTGAGCTCCCCATATGTTAGCAGGAAGAATTTAAGGATATTTTTGCAGAGTAATTGCACACAAATGCATTGTCTTATTGCTCCCGTCAGTCAGCAAGTCTTTGCTCCCTCTTCCTCTCCATGGGCTGGAGGCAACAGCTCAGAGCTGCCTGTGCTGGTCAATGTTGCTGGAACTGGGCAATATCCAAGAGAAGCTGCCCAACTGGAACGGTTCCATCCTCAGCTAGCAACAACAGGAGTCCAATTACACTTTCTCAGGGTTGATTTTAACATTCACAGATATGACTTGCTGTGTTTCTTTATTTCCCTTGTTAGCTGGATTCTTAGAAAATAGTTAATGTGCCAAGTAGGAGCCTATGCAACAGATGATTCTCTTTTCACCAAGAATTATTCTTTGCAATTTCTGCAGTTAGTCATTTGCCTTTCCTATTCTTCTCTTAGAGAAAAATCCCTGGATATAGGACTACAGTGTCTCCTGTGAGAGCACATCTTATCACAAATGTAAATTCAGTCACGGGGCTCTGCACTAAGGACTTCTTAACCAGGTCTCAGAATGATACTTGGAACTGAGAGGAGAGACTGCACACAGGAGCCACACTCCATGAGCACACAAGAAACTTGATTGTACAAAATCCAAGCTGTACAGAGATCCCAGCTGCAGTTCCAGTTTGATTAAGTCCTCAAACCATGATAAAACAGCCCTTGTCAGGTCCACCTGCTGCCTTGTATTTATATTAGTGCAACCTAGCTCAGTCCATACAAATGGTCTCAGAAACTTTTACATCTCTGTGACCCAGCCTTATATATCTCTGGTTCTCAGCACCTTCCTTGCTTCATTGAAACTGGGAAGAACTGAGAGCTAAGGACTCTAAGACCTTCCCTCTGGATATAAACATATCAGATGTTTAAACTGTTTGATCCATCTAATAAATCATGGCCACAATGTTGCAATAAAGTCTGGAAGCGAAGACTGTTGCTGAAAACTGTTGTCTTGTGAACTAAGTTAGCCATTGAAAACAGTTTTCCAGAGATCCCAGATTGAATGGTGAAGCTCCACATCCCCTTTTTTAATTATCCAAAGATAGCTGGATCAGCCAAAGAGCTTCCACTTTTAGATTCACTGCACAGTGGAAGTGCTGAGCACCAGGGACCACCCAGCGACAATACCACCAGCAATATTCACAAGAAAAACAAGGTGATGAAGTTCTACAAAACCACAGAATATTCATTAAAGTGAAAAACAGCTTTTCAAAGTTCCTTGAATTAGCCAAGCGACTCTTTATTTGGGGCTGCATTTCATCCCAAAGTATCAGCTTATATCAGCTGCTGCTAATTCATATCTCTGATTGCTTATTCCAAGTTCTCTGCTTACAATGAAATAACAGGACCTGGCTGTATTTATTTTATATTAGCCAACATTCTTAGGTCTGCATCCTTTCAGATACTGTTTATCCTTCTACAAGGCATTGGTCCTGTTAAAAGCAAGTAACATGATGGCAGTATATAATATTAATGATAATGGAACTTTGGTTTAGGTTGTTATGCTCATCAACACTATAATCTCAACGCTACTGTGCTGAAACACACAGGTAACCCCTGAAATTACTTATGTATCTTCCTGAAGCAAGGAATCTATTATTTTTTGCATGGCCTCTAGTAGAAGTCTTACCTTGAAGTAAAAAATGCACACACAGTTGCTAGGAGGCTCAAAGGAAAAAGCATGATTCAGAAACAAGACTTCCACAGAGCTTCTTGCAGGTCCTGGAAGAGCTATTGACAGTACTTCCGCCTGTACAAAGTATATAGCTTTCATGTAATGCACCTTTTTGGGCAGGATTCATGGAGAAAGATATCAGAATATGCAGAATAATTCCTATAAGGAGTCAAAGGGCTGGATTAGGACTGATGCAGAAGAGGAGCAGCTTGCAAAGTGTCAACCACTATAAGGACCAAACATGAGCTTCTCCCAAGATTCAAGTAGGCCACTAAGCCTTTTTGAATCTGCATTAACCTGTGGTTCAGCAGCTACATTTCTATTCACCAGAAGCAGTGCAGAGCAACATCTGTCACCACTGGACAGGCTGAGACCAGTATGGTGTCAAACATCACCTATGAGCTATTTATTTGCATTAATAAATTCCTCCTGTATTGTACATTGGCAATGGAAAACAAAACTTCACTCCTTCCCATGATCCCATGTGCAACTCCAGACCAGCTGCAGCAGACAGGATTTCAGGGACAGGAGGTGGGAAAGGAGCAGCATCACCCCGTGCCAGAGATCTGCCCCATCTGCAGCAGAACTTCTGCACAGCAAGGTGCCCCTCAGAGGACACTAAGACATCTGCAATCTGGAGAGATAATCCCCTGAAACAGCCTCCTTTTCACATGGTCAGATGGGACCACTCAGCTCCATATCCTTTATTGTTTCTGGAAAAAAACACAAACAGAAAAGCCAAACAGGGCTGAGCATACAGAGGTGTCACTCTCTTGAACCCTTGAGTCATTGGCAAAAGCTAAATTACAGTGATGTTGCTCCCATGAGCCACCAAGACACACTTTCCCCCTTCTCCAGGTTCCTGAGTCAAATCATGTCTTGATCTTTTTCATCATGGGGAGAAAAAAAATTTCGTCTTTCACTAAATAAAGAGTTTTTCACCCAAAAAGTTGTGGTAGTTATGGGTGTTCTTTTTTAAGGTGGTCTTATTTTGATTGGTTCTGGGGGGCATGAATGGGGATTTAGGGAAACAACTTTGCTAGTTTTGTTGTTTCAGGGGGATTTGGTTTTATTTTTTTTTAAAAGTTTGCTGTTGTCTCACGAAGAAGATCTCACAACAGAAATCTCTGTCATCTTGGCAATGGATCTTGGTAGCAATGGAATCTATTAGTCACACAGTGCTGAATAGTTCAGATAGCTTTCAGCACATATTGCTGGGATTTACTCTTTAAAAGGCAGGCTTTTTATAGATGGAATTAAGGTTTTTTTTACCCAGGGCTTGTGACACACAGTTCTAGGCAGCATTGAAGTCCCATATTGAGGTGGCTTTCTGCAACACCAAGTCAGTAGCTTTGGACATGACTCTGTGTTCTTTAGTCTACTCAGAAGAAACCAAATAATTTACTGCTTGTGCAGAGGTTCTGAGAAGCACAGTGTATTCCCAGAAGGCACAGTCATTGCACCAAAAAAAAAAAAAAAAAAAAAAAAAAAAAAAAAAAAGGAAGTAAAATCCTGTCTACTTGTTTTAACTGTTTTTGGATCAATATTCACTACACCAGTCCTGCAGAGAAAAACTTCCAGAAACAAACAACAAAAAAAGTTATACTGTATAAAATAACTTGAGTACCATGAGCCAGATCTCTGGGAGGTGACAATATCTTCACTTGTCTGTTCCTGACATCTCAAGAATAACAATACTGAAAGCAATTTTCATTAGAGATGTTTACCTGTAAGAAAAATCTACCAATGTTACAAAAGCCACAGCTGGCTTAGCCTCCTTTTATTTGGTTAGTGAAGAAATAATGTCTCCAGACCTTTAACCCTACAAAGCTGAACTTGGTTCACATGGTAGTGAATAGCTTTGAAGCCATAGCTTTACTTGTGAGTAAATCTAGATACGTGCTCAAGTGCTTACATGTTCAAGGCCTAAATTAAGACAAAGTACTTTGGCACTGAACATAAGGTCTCAACTAAACTACAGTAGAGTGGAACTAACCATTTGTTTTACGTTTGCTGCCACAGAGAAAGGAGAATTGGAGAATTAAAGGACATTCTGTTACTGTGAATTTCACTTCTTGTTCTTTATCCTTGAAAATCTAAGTAATAGAAAACAACAACCTGCAACTATAATGGACAACATTTCTGAAAGTCGTGCAAATCCATACACAGATTTAAAGGGAAGAAAGAGAGGTGCTTCAAAATACACATCTTGGCTTGTATCAGAGGTTTTGTGACCAGCAGGGCCAGGGCAGTGATTGTCCCCCTGTAGCTGGCACTGCCACGCCTCAAGTGTTGTGTCCTGTTTTGGGCTCCACACAACAGCAAAGACTTTGAGATGCTGGATTGTGTCCAGAGAAGGGCAATGGAGCTGGAGAAGTGTCTGGAGCACAGGAATGATGAGGGGCAGCTGAGGGAGCTGGGGGTGTTTAGCCTGGAGAAGAGGAGGCTCAGGAGGGACCTTACTGTGCTCTACCTGAGAGGAGGCTGTGGCCAGGTGAGGCTTGGCCTCTTCTCCCACGTAACATGCCAGAGGATGTGAGGAAACAGTTTCAAGTTGCACCAGGGGAGGTTTGGGTATGATATTAGGAATATGTCTTCACTGAAAGTGTGGTCAGTATTGGAACAGGCTCCCCATGAAAGTGGTGAGATCACTGCCCCTGGAAGAATCCAAAAACGCAGATGTGGTGCTTGGAGAGGTGGCTTAGTGGTGGACCTGGCAGTGTTTGGTTTAAGTCAATGGTCTTAAAGGTCTTTTCCAGCAATAATAATTCTATTATTTTATTCTCCACATCATCATAAGAACTGGTGGACTCACACTGGAAATCCTCCCTTCTCCTACTATAGGTATGACTCTTCACTCTTTCACTGGTACCGTCTCTACTTCATTATGGTTTCCAAATAAGCAGGATGTGGATCTTCCCTTCTTTCCTAACACTACCATAATCCAAGTAGGCCTTTACCCACACACAGTAGAGGGGACAAGAAGAGCATTTATTCTGCCTTTATCACTAACACAGACTGCTGCACATTTAACACACAATTCCTTAGATGGGGCAGAGGCATCAGGAATCATGTGGGAGCTGCCTCAGCAGCCAGAACTCAAAGCACTAAGCCCTCTATCAAGTGAGATGTGAGTCACCACAGTCAAAAGAGATAATCAGGTTAGCAGATTTTATTCTGAATACATTTGATATAATTTTTAAGTTTCTCTTCTAAAACTTTGGTTCCCTAGAGAATGATCATTTAAGCGGTTAAGAGATACGATTAAAAACATGAAATAGTTGACATATGCTAAAACACAAACTTTAATATTCAAGGAAAAAAAGAAAAGTATTTCTTAAAGCATACTCAAACTACTGTGTTAGTATATTTGTTTCATTATTTTAGCTCACTTCTTTTGTGGTGCTGTCTCCCACCTGCTCCACAATAACTGAATCCTACTAGGCATTAAAAGGTTAAATAGAAAAAGCCAAGTACTAAACACAGCTACCTTAATAATTTACCAGTTTGTCTCTCAATCAGAAGCCAACACATCCAACAATCCCTGTATCAGGCTACCCATTTTAAATGCAAAACACTTCAAATGGATGAAACACTCTTGAGGCTGAGTTTACTCATCTCAGAAACCCACAATATGAGGATCCAAGTTTGCTCCTAAAACAATGAAAGAGAAAGACTAAATTACAATTTTTACAGATAGCCTGATAAAAGCCATGTCTGTTGTAAGTTAAGGTACCAAAACCTCATTAGAAAGACTTCCAGCCTCTTTATAAGCCTGTAATCCACATAAATCAGGAACTTTAGATCAAATTCCCTAATGAAATAATTGCTTTATACATTTTCCTTACCTTAATACAGCTAAAGTAAAACACACACTTGTTCAGACAACTATTCACTTGTGCTTTTCCACTCAAGAGGGAACACTTTGTGCTGATCATCCTTTATTTTAAGGGAATGGCTTTTGCTGGGTGCTGCTGCACTTGATTGTTTCTGCTGATGTAACTAGAACATTCCATCACCTCCTGGGACCTGACTCTCCCATCTGCAGCTAAGAAGGGCCTTTTCCTCATGTTTAGTTTTTGAATACTCCTACTTCAGCAGCACTAAACGAGAGGAGCTGTTTTTTGTTGTCGTATGCAGCATTAATTAAACGCTTTGCCTTTCAACAGGTCTCTGATCTTTGCTTCTCTGTGGGTGAGGAGCCATAGCTAGCAGCTGTTGCCTCTGCTGGATTTGGGCGTTGTGTCACTGCTACAGACCTGTATTTCAGAGAGCTTGGTGGCAAAGCTGAGACCCTGCTGCTGTGCAGCCTCACCCAAACACATCCACGTACTGGGCCTCCCAAATGCTGGCTTCCTTCTTTCTCTCTGTGTCATTTAGCCCTTGGGGTTTTGCCCCTTAAAGTTTCATTCAATTTATTCTCTATTCCTATTGACTGTTTAAAGACTTGATTTCCAAGTATGTCTCTTATTGTTCCTATGTTGTTTTGCCAGGAATAACTTTATCGGTTGCTGTCCATTTTGTCTAGAATTTACATTGTTTCCTTGCATGTTAATCAGGCTAACAAAAAGTTCAGGATCTCTGGGCCTTCTGAAGGATGTAGCCCTCTCCTCTAACAGTGCAGAAATAGGAACCGGAATAAAGCCTGTTAAAAAAACCTTTGCCTTGTTTTCTTCTCACTTGATTCAAGCCATATAGCAAAATTTTTAGAGAAGGCTGAGTTTGGAATCTATTTTATAAAATTACTTTTAGAATAAAGTAAGAATAAAACCATCTTCTGTGCCTGTCATGCATTGAAGAGGGAATAATAAACCAAGCTGTGCAATGTATTTCCTTGGGGATATCCTGTCAGAGGGTCTTCAGCATTTTCAACATCAGAGAGTTTGCAACAGATTGTTAAAACTGGTAAATCAGAGTAACACTCCATGGTGTGTTAGTGGTATCAGCAGGGACAAAATCCAGCAATGTGCCTGATTTGGGGTTTGTGCAGGACCATGAGAAGAAAATAACATCTCTACATAAGTGATGTGAGCCTTTCTAAGATGCCTTTCAGGAGGTTATAACTGAAGAGATAAATACAAGTCATTAAAATGCCGAATGAAAGAAGAAAAAATCAGCTGCAGCATATAGAAGTACTTAGATTTGTTGTTTTGTTCCCTCTTAGCTGCTGTTCAAATACATTTGGATCTACTATTTTCAATGTTCTGGTCTTTAATTCTGTGTTACTGTCATAAAAACAATCTAATATAAAGATAGAAGCTTAAGCAATAGGAATGAGTAAGCACACACCTTCAAGGAGAGGCTTTTCATTACATTAAGGTGCCTAAATAAATCTAAAATCTGCTTCTTCACTGTCTATCTTACAGATAGGTTTGGTGAGAGAAAAGATGGGCTATAAATAATTGAGCAGAGAGCTTGCCTTGTATAACTTATTATTGTTTTAAAACATACAGTACAGTCTCCACTGTTATTTTTTGTACATATGTATATTTTTACTTCTATCCCTTTGAGTATAAAATGAACCTCTTAAGTCTTTCTATGCTATGCATTTTCTTCTGTTCTGATGGACAAATTCAAACTTTTTACGTGAGCAGGTAACACTTCTGAGCTGTGGTAAAATCAAACTTCACTTTTCTAAAGAGGCAGAGGAAAAATGAGCAACAGATGAATATCAAATTATTAATACAATGTTGTCCCAAAAAAATACAATTCAGTAAAGAGGTAAACTTACCTCATGGAAGGGTTTCTTTAGTTTGTTTTCCTCAAACAATTTCTGCTATCTCAGGTAAGACAAAAACAGAAAAGCAGTTTTCCAGGTATATTGGTTATATTCCTGAAACCTCCATCTACAGAAGTTCAATACCTATTAAATATAAATTTATTTTCCTATGAAAAAATAATTCTTATTCTGTAAAATTCTTTAAAAGCTTCCCACCCACCCCCCTCCTTCCCAAGAAAACTAGTTTTATACCTTCCAAAATGTGACATTTCTATCCCCCACCCCCTAGAAAATGGGTTTGGGATGTTTTGGTTAAACATGCTGTCTAATTTCCGCAGATTTTGACTGAGTGCTAAAGGATTCAAAAGTTTTCATTTTCTCCAATTTTCTTTGAGTAGGCAAGTAGTTGGATAGAAAAGGGAAAAAAAAGCAAACTCAACTTATAATTTCTAGTGGGTGAGAGAATGCATCAGAAACTGCTTCCATCATATACATCAAAGAGGCAGTATTTGGGATTTTTCAGCTGCAGGGAAATCTTCAATTTGCATTACATTGGATATTGAGAATCCAAGCCCAGGAACTCCACTTCAAACCAAGTTTTAGTTATTATGGTTTTTTGCAGAACTCTTGTGCAAAATGTTTCCTCCTGCCCAACATAAGACCTCAGGGACAGACAGCCTGGGGTGTAGCCAGTGGCAGAGAAATTGCAATTTAAGCAGCTGCTAAGGTTGAGCTGGAGATGGGATCTTGTGTGGAGGCTGGGAGATCTGGGCAGGGAGAGATTTCTCATCAGAGTCCAAAAAGGCTGCAAAAAGATTAATATTTCTCAAAACTGAACATAAAATAAAAAAACCTCCTCCCATCCTTTGTTCCAGTTTCATGAATCTATGCTCAAAGCGAAGCAGACACTTTATCAAGCTGAAATTTCATTAAGCAGAAATTTAGGATGTTGGGAAGTGCTCTGTTGACTTGGAGCTTTTATATTTCATCAGCTGATGTAGCAGAGCACTGAAGAACCTGCTGTGTTAACAGTGGGCACTTTGTAAATCACGTATTTCTCTACTAGATTTTTGAATCTAAGAAATACAATCGTTACTACACTTTGTTTAAGCTAAACTCTAAAATCTATGGCACTCCTGCGTTTTGCAATGAATTTGCTGCCCTCTGTTGATCAGTTGTATGAAATACGGAACATGAAACAACTATTTGAATCTTCAGAAACTTTGCTAGGGACACATATGGCTGTTTGGATATTTATTTCTTATGCTCTGAACTGTTATAATGCAATCCTTAAAATTATATAAGGGGTTTTTTTCGTTTCAGAAATCTCAGATAAGATGATACTACTGTTACTGTGAAAAAAGTGGTGAGTTGCATTATTTGTATTTGTTACCTTCTCTGTAGAAAACAATAAAATGGGTGAAGGCATTTGGAATGATATGTAATTTCATTCATTACACGTGTAATATTTCACATAACAAATCGCTTTTCATATAGGGGCTTGTGCAATTTGGATGGTAAATTGCATTGTTTTGAACTCACACTGCAGCTGTGTTGTATTGAAAAGTCTGAGTGAATGCCCTCACCACTGCACCGAGCTGGCAAGCAAAATAAAAAAAATAGCATAGAGCTTTTTAACAAAGAATTAAAAAAGTAATACACTGCCTCTGGGAGCCAGAAAACCTCCTGCTGAAATCTCAGAAACACAAACAAGAAACCTACAGCAACTTTGTAGCTGTCAAGGCAGAGACTTGCTTTCCTCACCCTTCTGTGAGTATCGGCAATCTGTCTTGGAAGATACTCAGGACTAGTTATTTACAACATTGAATTGCAAACTGCTGTTTGGCAGAAATATCTTCTAGTTAAAGCCTCTGTCAAAGCAAGAATATATCCTGGCACGGTAAAGAGCAGAACAATTAGCAAGGACTGCATTTAACAGATGGATTCTGTATTTATGTAGCTCCTGCTGGGAAACACAGAGGCATTGCTGAGACTGCAGCATGTGTGAGTTACTGAAAAAGAGTAGTGGTTAAAGAACTGTCTTTTTGTTTTATATAACAAGTCCTGAAATCCAGGAAGAGCTTCCTTAAACACCCACCCACGGCTGTTCATATCTTAAGCCAAAGGTTTTGCAGCCATTTCACAGTTAACCTGCTGAAACCTTTGATCTTGGTGGGGCTGTGGATTTTGTTTGGTGCTGCATCTCTGGCAAAGGGGTTTGCAGGGCTACAGCAGCAGGTTCTGCACTCTCATGAAGATTCCAAAGTTTTCCTTGGGCGCAAGTCAGTTTTGAGCAGGATCTGAGCAGGTCTGAATTTTGAAAGCTGACACTAGTTTCGATGCCAAGGTGAAAAAATACCTTTTAGGAAATTACTCTGTGCTTATCCTTGTTCCTCCCTTAAAAGAGGATTTCAGGGGTGATAGTGATTGCCAGTTTGATAGCAACAGCACAGGATTAAACGTTCAGTATTTAGGTGCTTATCTGCACCTTATCTTCTTGGAGAAATATTATGTAAATCCATGTAAATATTATTGTAGCTTTCAACATTCAAACCCTTCTCAAATACTTTCTAGAATGGTTTGACAGACAATGCTTGAGTAGAAAATAGGTTTGTTCTTTTGCTATCAACAGGGTTGTATATTCTGCTTTCTCCTTAAGGAAGAAGCAGAGGATCATTTATAGAGCAACTTATGTAAACCTAAAGATACTGAGTTTTCTGGCCTACTATTCATTTTGCTCTCTGGGAACTATGTATAATCCTTAAACAATCTCTTGGAGGCTGGAATTTTTAGAGTCAATAGAGATGATTCTTAATTAAATAGAAATGCTCCTGTTTGGGAGGGTCAAACTTACTTTTTTAATTGCTCAGAAGAAATTAATTTGACTCTTGTTAAAAAAAAAAAAAAAGTCATGTCACCAACTTAATTGCTTTCTTCACTGAAAGTCTTTAAGTAGGTGTCAGTGAAATCTTTCCCACTCACAAGACTGTAATTCTACAGAGAGAAAAAGACTAGAAATTACTGGAGTTTAGCATATTCCAAACTGATTTAAAACACAAGCGAAGAAACAAAGAAACCTAAAACCAGTGTTAAACCAAATGCTCTATCTGCTTATTAAGGCCATGTGTATTTTCAGTAAGAAAACTCAAACTGTGATTTGTCTGAGGTCAAGTTCATCTAGCTGGGTCCAGCATTGATCAGTGCTGCTTAAAGAAACAGTAATCCTCCAAATGCACTATGCAAAACTCTCTGTGCACAGCTCCCTCAGTTCTTCATTCTCTGCACTCCCAAGCACTGCTGTGCAGTCCTAGAAAGGACATTCCATGGGTGCCTGGGTGACCCTCTGCAGGGCACTGGAGGCTCTTTGCTCAGATGCAGAAGGTGATTCCCCTGTTCTGTGGTCACTGCTGCCCGGGAACAGGCTCATGTGTGGGTGCCATGGCCCTGTGCTGCTCTGGGTGCTGCAGTGGGTGATACTGGAGGGTCACTGCCAGACACACTGCTTTGCTGTTACTCTGTTCACAGAGCCCCAGAATGGTTTGGTTTGAAAGGAATGGCAGAGATAATTTAGTTCAACCTCCCCTGCCATGGACAGGGACACCTTCCATTAGACCAGATTGCTCCAAAGTCCTTCAACCTCTCCTTGAAACTTCCAGTGATGGGGCACCCACAGCTGCCCTGAGAAGCCTGTGCCAGTGCCTCATTGCCCTCAATAAAGAATATCCTCTTAACATTTAACCTAAACCTCCCCTCTTTCCATTTACAGCCATTCCTCACATCTTGCCACCCCATGCTCTTGTCAAAAGTCCCTCCCCAGCTCACTGTAGGCCCTTTAGACTGAAAGGCTGCTGTAAGGTGTCCCCAGAGTCTTTTCTTCTCTAGGCTGAGCAACCTCAATTCTCTTGGCCTGTCTTCATAAGAGAGGTGCTTCAGGCCCTCTGAGTGTCTCTGTGTCCCTCCTCTGGACGCTCTCCAACAGGTCCATGTCCTTCTAACACTGTAGCCTCCAGAGCTGAACACCGTGCTCCTGTATTTGCCCTTGACTAGAGCTTATTAATTTATTTTTCCTTGGAATAGCCAGATTTCTTGTGTTACCTTCTCAATTTAAAAGCAGTTTACCCTTCCTTGGTCCATTATGAAGATGCTTATGGCAGTATAGAGAGAAGAAATTCTGGGTTTCAGATTCTGGATTTTTATTTTTCATGTGAATAATAACTTCTTTGTCATGCTAAACTAAATGTGTTCAGAGCCATCTGCTGTTCTAAAAGTGTCATCTGGTTGAAAATAGAAAACCTCGCCTCTTACCACTTTTCTTCACCTTCTGTCACAGATTTACTCCAGACAGCAGCTAAGCACCGTACAGCCACTTTCTCATTCCACACCCCCAGTGGGGTGGGGTGGAGAATCAGAAAAAGGTGAAACTCGTGGGCTGAGATACAGTTTAATAATTGAAATAAGGTAAAAAATGATAATGATAATAATAGTATTATTTTTATACTTAATCAAAACCACAGCACTCTACCTGCTATTAGGAAGAAAATTAACTATCCCAGCTGGAATCAGGACACCTTCTTAATCACTTCTTGCTACTTCTGTGGTCAGCTGCACACTGGATTGTAACTTCAGTTGTGTTGTAAGGTTGTATAATTTAATGATAGGCCTCAATTACTTTAAAGGTCTTTTCCAACCTGAACAATTCTATGATTCTGGAATTCCCCTTGATCAAAGTCTCACCATTTCTATGTAAAACCAGTCCTCATCAGTTCAGTTAGTCACAAAGATTTTAAGCAATTTAAAGTAAAAGCAATGTGAAGGATTAATTCTTTTTGTCAGCTTCTTGTGCTTATGTATATGTATGTAGATTACAGTGTTCCATACATTCAACAATAATATTTCAAAGGGTTCTCTTAAACCATTTTCTGCTGGTTCATTTATACAAAGTAGACTGAACTTGCCCCATCACGTTGCTGCAGCTGCTGCAGAAGACTCCCAGCACTTTTTGCAATTCTAATGTGCACTGTCTGCCTGATGGATTAAGGTCCTTATAGTCTCCATCCATAAGTTAATTGAGCTGAGTCAGTCTGGGCTCTGAAGCCCTTCCTGATAATGAACTCTTATTAAGGGTAAATACTCAGTAAAGTGTAAGTATTGTACAAATAACCAGAAAGTGCAGCAGCTAAACTCTGGAGATGGAGCTCAGGTTAGGAATACAGATAGAAATAAATATCCATCTCTTTGTCACCCAGGTGTAGGGATGAGTTATATGGGAATCTTCACTGTGCAATATGCTAGACATATCTGCTGTTAATTTTTATGTGATTTCAAGAGTTGGCTATCACACTAAGAGCTTTGGGTATGGCTTCCTAAATGTTCCTTACCTCCCATCATTTGAGTCTTAATATATTCTGTATAAGCAATTATTTGGGAAAAAAATGCTTAATAATTCAATTTACTTTAGTGGCAGAACAGCAAGACTTATGGATAGAAAGGCAGCAGATGTGATATCTTCTGACTGTAGTGAACTTCAGTGGGAGGACTTCATGATGTTTTTCTAAAAAAGGCAAAGGAAACTTTTGCCTTGATAGAGCTTCCATAGGTAGATATGAAACTTCTCAGGAAAAATATTTGAGTAGCTCTCAGCAGCTTAGTGTCAAAATGTAAGAGGTACAAACAACTTGTCTCCTGTTTGGTTCAACAAACTTGTCTCTTACAGATGGCAGAAAATCTGCAGTCCTTGAGAATGTTGGTGGCCAGGGCTAGAGCTCGGGGTGACCCCAGCAAAGCAGAGGGGTTGGTTGGTGACACTGGCTGGAAAAGAATGTGTGGGATGATGATGCCACACAGGGCAAAGCTGGTTTAACAACATCCTGCTGTATCAACACATCAAGGTGTATAAATAATCTAGGCTGAAATATCGGGGGTGATTTTCTCTGCCCCCTGCTGGAATATTCTTTTGGCTGTCTGTCCTGAATGAGAGCTATTTGAAAGCAGACTTGGTGAGAATGGTAAGAATTCACTCAGGATCATGCAAACAGGCTCAGAAGGGCTGGAGGAATCTCAGCCAAAGCCAGGACAGGAGCTGAGACTAGAAAGCCTGGAGAAAATAAAGAATGATGACAGGGGAATTCATGAGACATGAGAAATATGAGACATGTATGGAGACAAATACAGAAAAGTCTATTGAAGGAAAAAAGGGAATAACCCATTCTCTGTATCTGTGGTTGACAGGACTAGTAATAGGAAAAAAGTCCCCCCAAAATTTAGGATTAATCATATGCAAAACTGAAATCAATCTATAACCCTAAATTATCTTTCTCAATAGATTAGTCATCCTCCAGAAGTTGTTTCCAAGTGTAGTGTGTTCCACCTATACTAACAGAAAATTGCAGTATCACCAGAATGTTGACTCCTTGCTCTACAAGACCCCTTTTTTAAATACAACCATGAGGTGCAGTTGTGCAGAACTGGGCTAGATTACTTCAACTTTAATTTCTCTTTTGCCTGGGGCTCATTTTGTCTGATCACTTTTTCCTCTTTTTTTACCTCTTGTCTAAAAATAATATAATTTCCTACTCATAAATTTGTTGAGAAATTTTAAAATATTATCCTCATAATTTTGTTAGAGAACTGGTTGAAGTTGCTGCCAATAAATGCATTTTGAAGAGCTAGGAACAGATGGAGAAACATAAAATGTATAAATCTAACTAAAAGGAAGCCTTACAGGGGAACTGGAGCACAACTTGCTCCTGGCCAGAGACCCCAGAGAACTCTACTGCTGCATATTTAACTGCTGTGGAGAGATGCTGATTGTTTAGAACCAGCAGCACTTCCAGTCTAAAATTCCCTTTTTACTCCTTATCCAGGGGCACATAATTTGAGGAACTTGCTCTGAACATTTAAGTCATGCTGGGAAGGCTCAGAACAATTCCATTTCTGCAGTTTGCAAGTTGTACATGAGCTAATGATGACAGATGATCTTAATGTTCCACTCTTTTACCTTAACACAGTTCATTGAGGGTAGTACATGAACCAGTAAAGCTAGAGAATTATTGTCCTCCTTCAGTCATCAATTAGGTCAGTGACCATTGCTGGACTGGGCACAAAATGATCCTACCAGTCTTCCAGGGTTTAAGATCGAACAGCAGCTCTTGAATCTCTCCAAGGAAGTCTGTTAAATCTATATATTAAGATTATATTTCTTTTTTCTTTCTGCATATAGGTGTTCTAGAAGATGTTCTAAAATAAAATGGTTTTGAATCTCATCTGTTGTTCTCATCTTGGTCTTGAGGAATACATTCTGACTGTTTAATAGAGCTGCTACCTATAATAGTAAACAAAGCAAGCCAAAATAGCTGTTTGAATCCCTATTAGTTTCAGCCAAATCCAGATGAAACTAAGGTTTCCTAGTTCATGGAAAAATATGATATTCTGAACTTTCTTTCATCCCAACTGAAAATTTAAAGTCTTCATTATCTAACAGATTTTAATTAAAAAAAAAAAAGAAAAGAAAAAAAAAAAGGAGAGGGGAACTCTTTCCCCTTTAGTGCTGCAACATTTAGAAATTATATAAGGTTTTTTTAATTTTATTAAGGTCAAAATTGAATTAAAATTATTCACTTGCAGTCAAAGCAGTATTTCTCAAGAGACCCTAATCAGCAAGCTTTGAGCCAGTATAGTTTGTGCCTTCGAGGGCTTACCCACTTTATTTTCCTCCCTCTCATACTTTTATCTATGACTCTTGTTTTATGCCCTGTGACTGTGGTAAAGATGGGGCAAGAGAGAGGCTGCCTGGAGGGGGCTGCCCAGTGAAGGGCACTGTGTCCAAGCTCAGTATCCCTGGTGCCCCTTGGATGGGGCAGAGGAGGTGCAGTAAGCAAGGGCAGCCCCTGGGAAGGCTGGATCCAGAGCAGCCTTGGATCCTGGGGGGGTCAGCCTTGCACTGCTGCCAGGGCTCCCCACACCTCCTGCTCCCAGGCACTGCTCCTGCTTTAACAGCAAGGACATCCACAGGCAGGGGCAGGGAAAATATTTCCCTGGCACCACTCAGAAAGGAGGCAGAAAGATGTTCAGATGGAACAGCAAAGATAAATTATATGGGCTCTGCTTCTAACTTTCATTCACAGTAGAAGAGCAAAGGGCTTTAGAGCAAGCCACTGGCCCTGATATGGCCCCTCCATCTCTGCTTATCACAGCATCACACTTGAGTCACTGCCCAGCACTGTCAGAGGCAGAAGAGGTGCTTGGCAGTATCAGCAGAATAACTCTAAGTGAAGCAGACATCTCTCCTGCAATTAGCTGCTGTTTCCCCTTCCTTTTCTCTTTCCCTGCCTCCTTCCCCTTGGAGCTCCTATAGAAGGTTTGGAAAATCTCCTCAGTGAGAAGTGTTTGGTTTCAGCTGAGAGCTGACAGTCCTCATGATAGGGTTAAAATGTTTCTAGAACACTGGAATTGTATACAAGAGATTCAGGGGGTGGAAAGAAAGGTTAGGTCTGGCAGGCCTGGGAAAGGGAGCGAATGTTGAGCTTTGTCTGCACCTGAGTAATCATCATACAATAAATACTATGATTGTTAAATAAAATGATTGTTTGGTAATTGAATATAATTATTGTTTAATCGTAATAAGAATCATGAGAAATGATGTAATCATAACAAGAATCATGAGAAAGGATGTTTGGGGGATCCTGATGAAAATTACAAGAATACATGATTGGATAAGATCCATGTGTACAATAGAACAATATGGGTTTAATAATTAATATATAGTTATATAAAGAAAAGGGTATAAGAACATGTCCATCTCAAATCCATGTCGGAGTCAGATTTGGGTTTGTTCCCCTGATTCCCAGAGCTCTTCAATAAAAGCACCTGCCTGTAATCATCCCAGGATTATGTGTTTCTATGCTAACACTCACTTTGTTCTTCTCCTGTTTTTGTAGGGACCGAGTTGTTCCTCAGAAAGACAGAGTCTGATCAACAGGAGTTTGTACACTTGGTTGTGATCGAGGGCCTGCACTGTCCTAAACTCTCTATGGAGTGTTTCAGCTTCAGAGCTGATGAGTTTCTTTGATATTATCATCCTCAGAGCAAAACATTTCACATTGTGTGAAATTTCACATGGGAACTGCAGTTCCGGGAGAGTCCTCGTGGCCAGGTTGGGATGAGAAAGAACTGGGAAAGCTTCCTCAGCCTCGGCAGGGTTACCTTGCTAGTATTTGGTGGAAACATATCTACATACATTTGCTACACCCCCTCCACCCCTCCCCGCAACTCTTATTCTGTATTTCTTTTGTAGCTTGGTGAGGGACCTGGGCTGGCCGCTAGATGTCAATAGCATTCCAGGAAAGGGGAGCGGGGAAGGGGATCGGCCGCCCGACAAACCCCGGCACCGCCGCAGGGCGCCTGCAGCCGGGAATTCGCGCATCTCTGGCGCTTGTCCTCCTCGAGGCTGGGATCTGAGCAGCTGCGTGGACACCGCGATGAACACATGAGCGTCCTATGAGAGTTTTTATTATTTTCATCGTCATTTGGCAACTTTTCACTAAGACAAATGCAAATACAAGAGTGAAAGTAAAGAGCAAGACTTCTTTAACGGATTTGTTATTTTTTTTACCTGTTAGCTAGTGTTAAACACATGGAATATTTTCAGATTGATTCCACCATGGTTTTTATTTACGTGATAACCATCACCTAGTACATCATCAAGTACAGACACACATACATAAGTAGTACATTATCTGTTAGTTCACAAATTCTTTAAAATGTGGGTAAATCATCCATCAACAAAAAGGAAGTTTGAATTTCTCTTTTTAGAGTGGTAGCAGTGTTTTGGATTTCAATTGCCAGCAGTTATTTACAGAAAAATGTGAAAACACATATTTTCATCCCTTTTAGTGCTGACAATCAGTTGCATTTGAGTTTTAATAAATATTAACCTCTTTTTTTATTTCACCTATATTAAGCCACAGAGTACAATGTGTTTCATGCCATTCCACAAGAAATAGTGAGCCTGATCCCAGGGCTGCTGCTTTCCTAAGCTTTGCTTAAAGTAAGGCTGGTCATCAGCACCGTGCTAAAATTTGTGGAAGTCTGGTTTTATAAGGAAATTTGAATGGTCTTCAGTGTTTGTAAGTGGAAATTGAAGATATTGAAGGGTCTTTTTTCCCCACAAACACACGCACTGACTGGCCAGGAATTCCAGTTTCTGTTTCCTGGGAAATAATGCAGCTACATCAGAGCAATGACACACAGGGGAACCTCACTGGTTTCCTCCCAAGCTCACAAAGTACCTGGATCTGTGTGGGAGAAAAACACCTTGGGATTAGGAAACTAACCCAGCATGCAATGTCTCTCTTCAAATGATTATATGATCATAAATCCACAAATCCATAAATCCTCTGCAAATTTATAGGAGTTTTCTGGCTCATCAAAATTGTAGTGTACTTCTGCTTAGGAGAATGGTGGAAGCAAAGTGGATTAAATTTGTGTTTCAACATGCAAACCTGATTAAATGAGCTGAAAATAAAACCCCCCTTGTAAAAAGTGTTAAAAAGAAATGAGAAAGAAATACAGAGAGAGGAAAACAAGCACACTGTTTTTCTTCCTGTAGTTTTAGTCAATAAAATTTCTGAAACTATTTAGGGAAAAAATAAATTATTCACAGGAAAAAAATATTGTCTTCCTTGAACTATAAGAAACAAACCTAGTGTGGAGCAAATACAAGTTAAAGAGAGAGACATTTGGCAAGCATCAATTCACACTAGTCAGGAGACTGCAGATGACTCAGGAGTTCAGCTATAACAGATTGGTCACAGCTAAATATGCCCTTAATCCATCTCTAAGAGTCCCTGGAATGCAGCAAGGTCAAGATTTATTTAAAAAAAAAAAAAAAAAAAAAAAAAAAAAAAAAAAAAAAAAAAAAAAGTTAAGACTTTTAGGGCAAGATTTGGAGAGGAACAGACAGGTTGTCTTTCCAGAAACTTCATACCTTCTGCCTTTACCATTCGTTAGGCTAAATCAATATTGTCTGCCCTAGTCTAAAAAACTGCAGATCATGCAGTGGTGTTCCTATCTTTACTGGTGGCTCACCACTTTAAAATCAGACTCAGTTACCAATATTAATCTTTGTTCATGTCTCTGTGTATTTCTGTCTTTTTGTCTTTCTCTCTATTTTTTTCCAGATTACTTCCCCATTCCCCATCCTCCTGTGGAGGAGCTGAGTTCTGAGCTGGTTCTGCTTTTCTAGAATTGTGCAAAAACTTCTTCTTTAGCATACAAACAGGCTGATGCTGACACCAGTGCATGTGCAGTAGTTTCAGGGGTTTGAATACAGTTAGAAATCAGATCTCCACTAATTACTATAAAATTTGAGGTGGCATTTCCAGTATTCTACCACAATCTGTATTTTGCAGGTGTCAAATTGAAATTAAGCCACATTTGCAAAGCAGAAGGGGCTTTTTATGAGGAACATCTCAGTGCTTTTGTTCCCCAGAATATTACTCATGACAAAACATGATAGAAACTCTGCCTCTGGTTAAGGAAAAGAGATGAAAAAGGATCTGTTTTTACACATGGGATTCTATGTTTTTGTGCTGCATGGAATCAAAGTCCTATTGATCTAAGCAGAACCATCAAGACACCATTATCTCCCCAAATATCTACATGGTTTTCTACACAATTACCTATCTGCACACATCTTACAGCACAGTGGGGAATGCAGCACCAGTTCAGGGAGCCCCATGAGCGTTTTCCTGTCTCTCCCCACAGCACACTGCCCTGGATTACACTGCGAGCTAAGTCTGAGTCAATTTTTCAAGCATTATTATTTTATTTTCCTTGGCAAAAATATCACATTGCCTCTTCCATTCCTCTCCTCGGCTCTTCAGGCCCTTGCTCACTTTTGTTCTTGCTTTGGATCCCCCCTATCTCTGTTTGTCATCGATCAATTCACTGCGAGGTAAATCCACTCAGCATGTGATTCATTCTGCTCAGAGAGGAAGAAGCTGTGAAGTGTTGACACTTTGAGACTCCCCATGTTTTGTAGCAACTGTTGAGACTTCACCACATGCGTGAAGTACCAGTCAGATTCCCTCCCTTTAGGTTTTGGGATTAAGACACGAACATCTGCAGTTATGGAGTTTGTATTTCCTCTGAGTAGGATTTATTGGATGACGATAAAAGTCCTGCTACTAGTTATAAAACTTCTTTTCACTCTGTCAGCATCCTCGCCTCATTCCCTTATGTCACCTTTCCCTGCATTAAGTCATAATGCCCTGAAAAACTCTGCCTACACAGGCTATTGTGAACTTCATGAGTTGGATGACATGAAGTAATTTTCCCCGCTTCAGTGCTCCATGGGAAAAGGTCAGTCATTCAGGCTTGGAGGGCAGAGGCAAAAATCTGCATAGGTTGTTATGAGAGAAATGATATTTTAGTTCCTGAGGAAACCAAGTAGACTTTAGGTGATGGTAAATGACAGTGGCTGCTTCTGAAATCTGGGTCTTTTGATATTAATATCTGTTACTGTAAATATCTCCTGATTCTATATTACAAATTATAATGCTGTCTTATCAGATCATTATGCTCATCATGGTTAGTACAACTACAAAACAGTAGTAGTAAGAGACCTTGAAAGCTGTTATGAGCTGCCTCTTAGATAAAACTCTTTAAAGCATGCATGTAAAGAGACACTCTTGCATGTACATTAAGATCAGGAGTGAAATAATACATTTGACAGTGTCACCTTCCGTGGTCTGCAACCATTTGCACACTTGCAAAATGTAGAGGTTGTCCATCTGCATTGGAGTGACAAAAGTAGAGAGCAAAATGGGAATGGTGCAGCAGGCAGACGTGTCACTCCACGAGGTCCCAGCAGGATCCACAGTCTGGCTGGTTTGTACACACTGAGCCATAGTGCCTCAGATAAATTTACAGGTTATTCTGTTCTTCTATTTGCTTAACTCCTATCCTAAGTGTGGATTTACTGGATATAACCTTTAATATTGCCTTGAATTGAGTAAAACATTTCAAGGGGAAAAAAATTCCTTTACCTGAATGTCTGGTTATACATAGACAGGAGTTATAGGAAAAGTTCATCTAAGAGATGCATGGGATTTGATTTTGGTATATACCATGCCATAATGCAGATACTACAAAGCCAGGATGTTCTACTGCTTTTATTTACACATGGTAGTGAAGCACTGTAAATCCAAGGGCCAGATTTCAACAGGAGTGTGGCATGAAAATTTGCAGAAATGAGTGACTGATATGTTTCTTTATAACAGTAAAGTTCCAGGTATGAGTTCTGTTTGATAGCATATTAATGATGAAAATTTCATTTAAAAAAAATTGCAATTAATAAGTTCACTCCTCTTTGCTTACTGTAAGTATAGAAATAAAATGGCAGATATGCAGATACAAGTTGCAGATACAACTATAACTCAAGTGTACAGCTCCTAAATTCTACTGACACCTCACTATTAACATCCAAGTCCCTAAACATCTGAGCTTCTGTATCCATGTACCCATCACAGGACGTTCATCTTATTCCAAAACTGTAAAACAGTCATTCCTCACTCTATGCAGCTCAAAAAGGGTTTGATCTAGTAAGAATCAGCAGAACACAAGATGTAGCATACACACACCAGCAATTAACAGGGATCAAGCCTCTCATGCTGGAAGAAAGAGATCTATATCCCATTCCTTCAACTGCTTGAGGAAATCCAAGCCACATTTCTTCCCTTGCATATGGATTCCTAACCATAAGCTGTCGGCTCTTCCACCAGAGGGAATTACTGAATGGGCCAATACAATAAATTGTGACAAATCTCCAGGACAGGCAGCATTCCCTAAAAAGTCCCTAACAAATGTAGATTTGAAATTTCCAAATAAGTTGTTAAAATCAGCCTGATGATCAGAAGAAGGGAGAGAGGTTTGTGTGACACCTGGTTTTTAAAGGATCTGTTCCACATCTGGAGAACCAGAGATTTGCATGTCTGACTTCTCTCTCAAGCATTGGTAGAAATAGAGTTGAAATGGCTTTCATAGAGAGAAGTTATGTCTCCTAGTGCAATAAAGTTCTTCAAAGCAGGAAATATGCCTGTGGACAAAGGTCACATATTTGATGTAATGTTCTTAGATTTCTAAAAATCTTTTGATGAGGTTAGTTATCAGATTTATTTAAAGTAGATAGGATTTAATGGGATAAGAAGGAAGATCCTTCTTTGGATTAATAACTGCTCAAAAGATTTGTAACAAAAAGTAGTGATAAATGGTAGAAGGTAATTGCTGATGAAATCCTGCAGGCATCCAGATGTTCAACATATTTGTGAATGGTCTGGAAAAAGGTGAGTAGTGAGGTAGTGGAGTTTTTAATGATACAAAATTGTCTGGAACAGTCAGAATCAAAACCATCTATGAATGCTCTCAGGATTATCTTTTGATACAAAATAGACAAAACACAGCAAATTCAAAACTGGAGAATAAAAGCCAGTTGCACATAGCCAATAATGAAAGTCTATTTGTATATATACATGTATAAAGGAGTTATCTACATGTACACAGTGCTGGATTCTCAGCCAGCTATCACCATCTGCAAAGGAACCATGAGCCACTTTGAATGAATCTTTAAAAGAGCCTTTTCAGTTTTCTGCTGTAGTCAAGAAGAAAAATAGAGTGTTGGGAAGGAAAAGGAACCAATACACAGAATGATGCCATTTAATATGTGCCATTTAATGGTGTATACATGCTCCTTGTATACTACCTTGTCTCAGAAAAGATTTACTAAACAAGATACATGAAAGTTCAAGACAGACCTTTGCATATAGAGAATGACTCCCATATGAGGACAGAATAGAGAACCAGAATCTCCTGGTCCCTTCATTTCACAAACTCAGGTATACTTGCTGAGCTAAATACAAGCATATTTCAGAAAGTACCTTGGACATACAGTAAGTAGTTCACAAGCAGAAGATTACAATGTCTGCTGAGAGACACCCTGGGTGAGCACTGGGTGAGATGAAGACACAGCTGGAGATGTTGTACAGGAAAGTTGGGTCACCCAGCTTAGAGCTCTGAGTTGCAATTTCTAGTTTTGAGACTTTGTCAGCAAGGATGGTGCTAGATCAGGAAGAATTCTTTACAGTCTCATCTAGAGTCTTTAGAGCTGCAAATTAACAGAAGGAAAACCTTAGGCAATAAAATTGAGGATGTGCTTAACAATAAAGCAGAAGTACCTCTGAAAATATGTTCAGGAGCCATGCTTCACAGACATATTATTTATTTAAAAACAAACAGAAGTTCCACATTATTATAAGAGAAAACATTTAGTGCATCCCAGTTTGCTTCTAGTACTTAATAATCATCTTGTGTCGACCTTCTGCAGATTAAAATGTCAGCTTTTCATGTACAGAGAGGTCACAGATTGCCAGAGAGATCGAGGGCAGCCTGTAGAGGCACCTTGCAGCTACAGCTCTATCACTGCAGCTGGCCAGGCTCAAACCCAAGGGCAGCAGTGTGGGATATTTTCTCCTGGCCAGGAGACAAGGTAGGAGGCATGACATGTTCTGACTCATCAGTGGATGCTTCTGGTTGTGAGAGAGGATTACAGCAGTAGTAGCAAAACTCCTAAAAATCTCTCAGTGTTATTGAAATTCCTCTTGTCAGCTGGATTCAGTTGCTGTGACTACAGGGCAGACTGGTAGATCAAAGAAGGAGCCTCAACGAATCTGGTGAAAAAAGAAAGTACCGGCTCTCTAAATAAAATATGAAAAATAAATAGAAAAGGGGCAAAAAAGTGGATTTATCAGTTATGCCCAATCAGTGAATACAAATTACAAGTCCAAATTCAAACAACTCTGTGTAAATAAAATCCTATTGAGCACATTATCTGCAGAGCGTAACTGTTCCCTTCCTATTCACTCACACACACACATGTATATTCCATTTTTTTCACTACACATGGAAAAAAATAGCAAGAGACAATGAAAATTTATTTTTAAAAAAGGTTTAAATTCACCTAGAACTTTTAAAAAATGTGTTTGGTTGTATTTTCACAGATAAAGAAGAGTGTTGAAAGTAACTAACACGGTCAGTGCATTAAATGCATCACACACTGAGTAACCATCTGAGACTATAAATAGTAACACACAGGGAAGGATTAAATCCTGCATTCATAAAGCAATAGCAATTTTTTTTTAAAAAACTGGAAATATTTCCTCAAATTAGGAACCTTTCCTTATTGATGTGTTTGGCCGATCTAGGTATTGCTCCAAGGTTTACAGTACAATTTCAAAGTTATCTAAAGAAGTTAAGACAGATATTGCATATAAATGGGATCTAAATCCCTTTACACACTTTGTTCCCTTACAAAACTTCAACCTACAATTACATTTTGGTGCAAAAAGAATTATTTTGTTCCTCAGAAAGTTTTCAGGATAATATTTCTGCACATTTCCTTGTCTTACCTGTTGAATGTTTTTCAGTGTGTGACATCTCCTGACTGTTGCCAATCAGGTGCAAACACAGGACTCCTAGTAGGGTTGCTAGTGATAGTTTTGTAATCATTTTGTAAATTATTCTTGTGTTTGCAATTATTGTAGTTGTAATCTCTGGAATATCTCTGGGAGCTGCATCACAACTGCAGGATCTGTGGAGAAGATGTAGTTACTTTGTTGCAGCAATCATTTGCAGTAATCCTCACTCTTTTTAACAATATCCAACACATTCTCTTTCCTTGCCAAAAATACTCCTTTCCCTTTGTGTCAAGTAAGTTTCAGCCCAAAGTTCTGAGCATCGGGTCACAGCAGTCTGAAAATGGGAAATGTCAGGCAAACTTAATCTCCATATCCATTCCGCCTGGGGTTCCTTCTTCTTACAGCATCTGCACAGCAGCCTAGCCCAGCTTCCCTTCTGTCCCAGCTAGTCCCACTAACGCCTAATCCTGGCCTAATGTGGTTGTGATCCTGTCTAAGGTTGACTTTGCTAAATATCAAAAGCCAAACCTGAAAACTGCCAGCCCAATTCTGTGTTTTCTCCCTGTGATATGAATAGCCAGCCTGTTTGTGAGCTGGGGTTTTCCTCAGACCATCCTGCTGGCACTGTTGAAAGGCTCGAAGGCAAAGGGCAGCGTATGTGAAGGATGTCAAAATCCAGATTTCCATGAATTCCCTAAGCAAAAGAACAGCACATATCGAACTAAATTAATGTCACTTTTCTTCTAGGCAGAGCTCTGAATGGTGCTGGTGTTTCTAGGTGGAGTTTGGGTTCTGGCGCCCTGCTTGGCCGAGGCAGCTGAGTGATGCTCGCTGTAGGGAGGCCTGCAAAGTGGCTGCTTCTCAGAGACTCTGAGCTGCAATTTGCTCCATGGGGGCTTGCTGGCCTCTCGGCTACTCAGTACCAGGCATAACAGCCTGAAAAATGCAGGGCAGGATCAGGCCCTGAGCAGTTATTTAATCCTATCTTATAGGTCTCAGCGAGGAAAATCCATATTATCTTGTTGCCTAATACTGTTCATGGGATACAAGAAATCAGCTTAACAAAAAATCCTTTGTAGTATAAGTGCAAAATATTCCTTTTGCTTTTCAGTTTAAAAAAAATATATCCACTGTGAGGTAAATTGTAGAGGGAAGAAAGGAATTTCCACCTGAAAATTAATAGAATGTTATGATTTTTAGTTGGCTAGCATACTAGATCTTAACCTGTTAATTAGAAAATTTCTTGTCTGAAAGTTGGAAGTTTATTTTCCTTTTTTTTTTACAAAGATAAATGCTCATTCTTTTATGAAAATAGTGTGCTTGGAACTGTGTTATATCCTGCTGCAGGTTCATTACAAGTGGTTGGTACTTCTTCAGCAACAAAATCACAAGCAGAGCCATCAGCAAAATCCTGGCTCCAGTGCAGTGTGCAGATTTTATTGTGGCTCTCACCAGCAAGATTTTACACCAGTAGCTGTGTTTTTAAGCAAGCAAGATGCTTTGAAACTCATAAAGTGTTTTTTCCGCAGTGCAAAGTTGTGCTGTGGATGTTGGTTTTATGCTTCCCTGGACAGTCAGCAAATCTGAGATAAAACCTTTCTGGCAGCCCTAACACCAATACACTTTACTGAGTCAGTCTGTGCAAAAATATTCCCTCTCAAAATACTAGCAAGGGACTGGGCAGAGCCCTGCAGATGTAAATGTGAGCAGTTAGAAACCACTTCTGAACATAATCAGCTCTGGCTTAACACATTAATATAGCAGGTTACAGCTGTGGTACCTGCAGTCATCCCACTGTGTCAGCCTCTGGCTTTGGGCAGTTATTTTGATTTTTTTATTTTTTTTTTTTTTTTTTTTTTTTTTTTTTACCATATGAATGCAAGAAAAAAGTTTTTGAGGGGAAGACACCCTGGAGATGGAGGAGCAGGAGTCTGGAGCTCTGAATTTGGACTTGCTTCTTTGCACATCAGTTTCAAACTTTGGGGGTGTCCTAAATAAGGCAGAAAAAGGTAAGCCACAAAATATGACCCCACAGAGCCACAGTCAGCGTGTGCAAGCTTCATTTCTGCCTGGCTGAACCTGAGGCAAAATATTTCTCCCCATGCTCCAGCAGGGAAATGGGGTCTTAACAGAATGAGAAGCCAGGCTGGCTCTATGGTGAGCGTTCATTTATGAAATGTGACTTTGGGAGAGATGATAGAGCTAAACAGCAGGGGACTGACTTGTTTAAGCCTCCCTGGGCTGGGGGAAGTGTGGCTCTCCCAGGCACCTCAGACTGACCAGAGCCCCTGACCATATGGTGGCATGAGCAGGGCACAGTGCATTCCCTCCCAGGCCTGCTGGAGACCATCCCATCAATCTGTGCTTTTCACTCGGTGCTCCCATTGACAGCTGTGGCTGCTTTCCTTGGATCCTTGGGAGATGTCCTCAAAGCTGAGGCTCAGAGGCATATGTCTCCTTCTCCTCCAGGCAGACTATGATAAATCCACTCAATGTCCCATGAAAACCCACTCCAGGACTGCAGGTTTGCAAGGCAGGATCCAGCACCGGGTCCTGAGCACCCCGCTGGGCTGAGAGCCTGATAAAAATGTCCTGATCCAGTTCATTGAGGTCCATGGCAAAACGCCCGTCCATCCTGGGGAGAACAAAAGTGTTGGGCTTGGCAAATCATTTCCGTTAATGTAGGAGACAATTACTGATGCCTCTTTGCAAATTGCTCGTCTTTGACATTTTTATAACTCAGTAATTTCCAGTTGTGTTCCCATGTTTGCCTCTTTTGTGTATAGTTTTCCTATTTTTGAGTGCATGGTTCACAACATTTAAACAAACACTAACAACAAATTACCTGCTCAACTGGGTTCTGTGAAAAGGGGCCCTGAAACTTATTTACAAATTAAGCAGACTCGGGCAAGGAGGGAATAGTCATCGGGAGTGATTTGCTGGCGCTCTGCAAATCACGCGTGGTTCTCTCGCCAGAAAAGTCCTGCGTTTGGGGAGGGGTGAGAACCCGGCGGTGGAACTCTGTGTAATTCGCCCAAGACCTTCTCTTACAGGGAAAAAAATCCACATGATTTTTTTCTTTTCTCTGTTGATAACACTCTGGAGAAACGATCCATCAGAGAAATAAATCAATACACCAACAACCCCACACCCGGCCTCACTTGTTCTCACTTATTTTCCCGATTAAAAAAATTACTCTGTTTTGTATTAATCTATTTAATTCTCTCCGACT
>JAOTQP010001652.1:58873460-58905387 GCA_026413545.1 Cichladusa arquata | reverse complement strand
AAGAAAGAAAGAAAGAAAGAAAGAAAGAAAGAAAGAAAGAAAGAAAGAAAGAAAGAAAGAAAGAAAGAAAGAAAGCAGGAAAGTGAAAAACTGAGGACTTGAGAGAAAGAATAAAAGTAGAAATACGAAATAAATAATCCCTTTATTTTAGGAAAAAAGAATCGGCAGGTGGTCACGGGGCTTCTGATGACATTTGACACAGCAGCAGAGATGCTGTTGCTCTTCCCTGGGCACACAGGCGCAACCCGCGGCTCTGCGCGGGTGGCTGAAGCTCATCCGTGGGGCCGAGCGGGACTTCACCAGCTTCTCCTCACATCTGTGTGTGTGAAACCATTTGTAACACTGGTATACAACACAATCATGCCTCCGTGAGAGCCCGCTCGTCCCTGGGCACCTTTGAAATCTAGGTCTGGTTGGGGAGTTGTTTTGTTTTGGTTTGGGGCGAGTTTGTTGGTGGAGTTGGGGGATTTTTTTGTGGGGGAGGAGATGCAATTCTCGGCATGACCCCTTCAAACGAACATTGGGGAGGTTTGTATTGTTGGTTTAGTACCGTCATGCTGGTTGGCAATCTTTTATTCGCATTATCTCTGCTGTTTGGATGTGAAAGGTGAAGCAGGACGATTCACGCCGCTTCCTGGAAGCCTCGGCTAATGGGCACGGATCGATTAGTTGTCAGATCTGCGGCTTCCCCCGGTCACGGCAAGAACCAGGGGTTCCCGGCGGCTCCACAGCATCCCTCGCTCCTGCATCGCTCCCGGAGCTTCGGGCGAGCCCTGGAGCCGCAGCCTCGGCGGCCGCGGCAGCTTGCGGGGAGCTGGGGTCCAGTCAGGAGCCCCACCCGAGCCCTGCAGTGCCTTGTTGTGTGTTTGCCTTTTTATGGCCCTGTGTCCGCGCAGCTGCCCTGTCCCCTCTCACCTCCCGGCACGGGCAGCGCAGGGCAAAACCTCGGAGAGGGAGGCGAGAGGCCGGGGCTCCCCTGCCCGCATCTCCCCTGCCCGCATCTCCCCTGCCCGCAGAGCCTGAGCTGCTTCGGTCCTGGAGCCCTGCCGAGCCACCCCCGCCCCAGCTGGGGTCACCTGCGGGAATCCCTGGATGAACTCGAGGGTGGGGGACCCCCCTCCTCCCCCCAGTGGAGCAGAGGGCTTGGATCAACTGGTTGACAGACTTCTGTCACATTTGAAGCTTTTTTAATGAGCAAATGCGTTCCCTTCCAACCCCCCTTTCTGCCCCATCTACTCTGTTCAGCCTCAAGCGGGGGCTCGGAGGGAGGGATGGGGCAGAGGGGCGGCTTCTCTCGCCGCCGGGGGGAAGGGGAGCTGCTGCCCAGCCCTGCCCGTCGCAGCACTCGGCTCTTCCACTTCGCAACCTGGCTAACCCAGCGTCCCCGGCTGTTTTCCAGGGACGAAACCATGTCGTTCCCTTCTTTCTCCCGGTCACTGAAAAGGGACCATCCCTTCGGTCAGTGCTCACCGAGAGCACCCAGGGAAGAGACCAGCAGACATTCAGGCCGAGCCGTGTCCCTTCCCAGGGGACAGGACGAGGGAACCCGCTGGCCTTCACGGTCGGGGGCAGTCCTGACAGACCTGTGGAAGTCACGTCTAGGAAGCCCTGAGCCTCGCTGCTGTTTGTAGGTGGACAAAATAGAACTTTTTTTTAGGGTCACCCGGCCCCGTTGATGGAGCCAATCCCCCGCAGCGTTTGGGGAATGCCGCTCGGATGTTCAAAGAAGATAAAAAAGTAAAACCAAGCCAACACCACACACACACACACCCCCATCCCACTGAAGGCGGAGGATAAGAGCTAAAGGCAAAGAGGGACCCAGGTCAGAAAGACAATTGTCGTTTATTTATTTTTTTTTTAACCTTTGTGATTACTTCACTTTCCAAGTAACACTCAGGTGTACTGTTGGCAGCGGTGAGTCCTACGTCATAACCTTCCTGAAATTTTTCTACCGGTTGGTGCAAATCAAACACTCTTCTTAAAAGAGAGGGGGTAAAAAAAAAAAAAAAATCACCCCTAAATGGGCGGAATTAAGGTTCTACCAGGATTTACACTTCCAAATAATCATCGGGCAGCATCCCGGCACCAAGAAGTTCCGCCGCAGGGAGTGCTAATTTTTCCTAAGGACACCTTTCCCCTTTTGGGGAAAGAGGGCTAATAACTTAAGTTTGTGAAGTCACATGTAGCTTTAAATAGGCATCAACATTAACAATCAGAACCCCGCGCTAATAGCTCCTAAATACCTCGCTAATAGCCCCCACGTGGAAAGAAATCCCTAAGTGTTATAAATTCAGTTTAACGACCAGAAAACCTCCTGGGCAGCGGCAAAATAAGTAAAGTCCCTTCTCCGAGTTCCCTGTCTTTGATTTATTTTTAACTACAGGCTTATGGGAACTCGGCGCTGGAAAATCACGTCCAGATGTACCTAAAGAGGCGCTTTCTCTGCTGAAACCCTCTCTCCTAAAGGGAGTGGGAAAATAAAATCTTTGAAATAGTTTGAATTTTGGTTTGCGCATAATTGTTAAAAGAAGGGGCGAAGCGGCGGCTGCGTTCTGTGCAGAGACGCGCAGCGAGGAGGGAGCGGCTCTGAAAATAGAGCGCAAAGGAGCCGGGCTGCTCCGGGCAGCCTGCACCGGGAGCAGAGGAGGCAGCTCAGAGCCCAGCGCTGTCGGTCTCTGTTTCCATGCATTAGGAAGGTACCCAGGTTTGTCCGGAGCCGGGCGGGCTGTGCCCGGGGCTGCTTCTCTGTGCGCCGGGCTGCGCGCCCCAGCTCCTGCTCTTTCGGTGAAGTATCGAAGAATTGGCTGTGAGAGTGAGTTTGCAGGAGGAGGGACGATAAGCAGCCCTAAAAAATAAAGGGGCTTTTCCCAGGTAAGAAATATTTTGCCTAAACTTTAGCAGGGACTTTTTAGTGCCTTAAAATGTTTCAACGAAAAACACCTATTTCAGTAACTTTCACAAAGTTCATGAGGTTTGTGGTTCGATAATTTTTGATTTTTTTTTTTCTTCTGAGAATTACATCCGAAGTGGTATCGGGAAAGGGAAACAAACATGGCTGTGCTTTCTGCTTGCTCTCATTTCATCTATTCCGTCTAATATTCCATATAATGACAGGATCATTCATCCCCTTTCAATTGCACAATGACGAATTATTCTGGTACAGTAATTTGGGGCTGGATGTACCTGTATAGATTTATTTTAAGATTTTGCTTCCCGATGAGAGATTAACAAATCGCCTGAGCAGCTGCGTGTATGGAGAGCACAAAACTGTCTGTCCTCGCCTTAGTATCGGGTATTATAATTCAAATCCAATCCTTTTCACCTCGTATTATTGGAAAAGGTTGTAGGGAGCTGGCCTTTGTTGCAGGAAATCCCATTTAAAAATTGCTTTATAGGCCATTTACTGCAATCCTCGACATTGATCTCATTACAGCTCCCTCTCACTGCTGTTTATAAATCCTGGTATTTACCAGCCCTTGGCAGCCATGCCTGGTGGCATTGCTTGCTAGGGGCTGTCACTGGGAGGAGGATAAGAAGTGGAGCTTAGGTGCCACTTTCTGGATGGTTTTGTCTGGAGAGGAAGCATTATTATTTATTGGAACAGTCTGCCAGAAGTAAATCTTGTACTGACTCATCCAGTATAATCCCTTAAACCTCTGGGCTGTCCGTTTGCAGAGGATGGGGAATTCTGTGCTGGAGCCCTCTCACACGATGGCCTAATTCAGCCAGGAGGGGAGAAACACCCCTCTGGGTGGTGGGAAAATTAAAAGATTTAATAGTCTTGAGAGAAATGAAGAGGTAAATTAATATAATTAATCTCAGTTCTGAACTGGCTCCAGAAGCTTTGATGGGATGCTTTTCTGGAATACATCTCTGGGCAGGGCTGTGTGCTTGGAAACGTGGCTATGTTGCTGATAAGTTGCAGCATCTTCTGGGTGTTAGCAGGTGTACAGATAATGGGTGGAGTTAGGCCTGAAAGCTTGACTTTGTCTTGAATTGGGAAGCTGCAAAACATTTGGATGGAAATGAAACAAAATACAGTGATGAGTGTACTTTTTTCCTGTACTACCAGGTAAAACCACAAATCAAAAACAGGCTAAAGTCCATCTAAGAGAGCTATTTTTTTTTTTAATTTCAGCTGGATCTAGAACTAAGGAAATATGTGGTCATATTTGAATTCTGAAATAGCATGAAGATTTTAATCCCATTTCTGAATCATAATAACAATAGGATTATCCCCATGGCTTTGTTTAAAAAGTTGCTTTTAAACTCATATGAGAACAGAATTGGTATTTAGAATAATGTGTTTTTCTTCTCCCTAGGGAGTATCTGTACCTGATGCCTAGATCCTCAGTGGGATTTGCCTGTTGCAGTACTGCCAAGTTGGTTTGAAGTTAGCTATCCTCAGAAGCAGAGAGTCTCAAGTTCCCCAGCCAGCACACTGGAGGGGAAAAAAAAAACAAACAAACAAACAAAAAAATCCCCACCTCAGACTTGTGGGAAGATCAGCAAAAAGAGCAGGCAGATGCTTCCATCTTCTATTTACAAGATTTCAGGAGAATGCCCAGCCTGACAATTCGTACCATGCAGAATATCTCTAGAGGCTGTGTTTTGTCTGACACAGCTGATTTAGCTCACTGAGTCATCAACAGTTAAACTGCTCTCTTAAGCTCTGAAAGACCAATTCTCTTGTTTGAATTGAGGCACAGACCCAGAGTGAGGGCTCTTGCACTCCTTGCTAACTATGGGGTAGTCTAGGGTGAGGAATTCTCCTTAAAGCTTTTCCACATTTAGAGGCTAATTAAAGGCAGAAAATGAAACAAGACTGGAGCCAAGATCTCCTGAGTGTGAAATCTGTCATTGTGTTCTAGAGATTTTCTCTCCATTTTCAATTTGTCTGTTTTGTTGCATTTCTTTTCCTCATGCTTGTTTATTACACAGATTTCTAGTTCGTGCTAATGAAGCTCCCTATCAGATTAGTTGTTCCTGTGTTATTATGAGTCTCTCTGGTGCACTCTCCTGCTCAAAATGATCAGAACAAGTTGCTCAATAGTTAAATGGATTTTTCTGTATTTCAGTTTTTGCCTACTTTGTCCTTTCACTGGACATCACTGAATGCAGCTCCATCTTTACTCCCTTTCCTCACAGGAGTGTTGTTTACACACATTGATGAGATTTCCTGAAGCTTTCTCCAGGCTGAACAGTTCCAGTTCTCTCAGCTCCTCAGAGAATCATCAAAATTGAAAGAGATCTTTAAGACCATCCAGTCCAACCCCAACCCTTAAACCTGTAACCCTTAAAACATTGAACCCCATCACTCACTGCCAGAACCAGACATCTCTTAAACACCTCCAGGTTTATGACAGCTATTTCAGTCCCTTAATTGTCTTTGTGGCCCTTCACCAGACTCACACCAGTAAGGCCATGTCTCATCCTGGGGAGCCAGAACTGGATCCAATGCTCCAGATGTGTCCTGCCATTGTTGGGCTGAAGGGAACAATCACCTCCTTTGACCCGCTGGCACATTCAATTTTGGGATTGCACTCCTGCATGCTCAGAGTCTCTAAATCCCTCCTAGGTCATCTGTTCTGGCTTCTTTTTTAATTTCTTCATGAGCTCCTTGTTCATCCATGCATGTCTCCTGTAGCTTTTATTTAATTTTCCACACATTGAGTTGGACTGTTCTTAAGGCTGAAGGAGACTGAAAATCAGTCAGCTCTCCTGGGACTCTTAATTTTTATTTATTTTTCTCCTTTCTCTAGGAAAATATCCTATGGGATTCTGCCAAGTAGGTACCTGAAAGAGCCAGAGTCTGCTGGGTTGTGATCCTGACAGTTGTTCTTTTCCTTCCCATGAGGACCTTCAACTTCACTACTTGATGGTTGGTGCAACCAAGACTGCCTTCAGCCCTCTCATCCCTGAACAGCCCTTCCTCATTTGCAAGGATGAGATTTCAGAAGGGTGTTTCCTCCCACCTGTCCCTTCACCAACGGGGTGTCAAGAAGTTTTCATTAATGCATCTTGAAAGCAGCCAGGATCCCTTGTACCCTGTTGTGTTGCCCTTTTGGCAGTAATTGTAGTAGTTAAACCCTACTATGAGCACTTCATAATAATAAATTATTAAATAAATCTATTGTAAGAATAAATTCATTTTAAAAACTAAAGAGAAAAAATGTGGTCCTTATTCAAACTGATTCTAAGTGTAGGTAATGAGCTACTAAATGGAAAGTACCTTGTGTTTTGTGGTGAAAAAAATAGACCAAATTCAAAGGAAAGCTGTACCTCCTACAAAATACAGTGTCCTAGGGAGATATGATACAAAATTGTTATATTACAGAGGATTTTCAGTTTGGGACCCAGCTGAGGGTACCTGGATTAAAACTGGAAGATCTGTGCTAGGTTCACCCTGCCTGGCAGGTGAGCCCTAATCCAACTTCTTTCTCATTCCCCCTCAGTAGGATGGGGGCGAGAATTGAAAGGACAAAAAGTGAGAAAACTTATGGGTTGAGATAAAGACACTTCAGTAAGCGAAATAAAAATTTAAAAAGTGAGTGATTATATTTACATCAGTATCAGCAGCCCAATACTTGTGATGTTCATCAAGTAGCAACTTCTCTGGGGAAAAAACACTCTGCAGTTTTATTGCCAAGTGTGATATTGCATGGTCTGGAATCTCTCTTTTTGGGTCAGCTGTCCATATGTGTCCTCTCCCAAATCCCTGTTCTCCTCCTGCCTGCCCCTGGCAGGGGCAGAGTGAGAAGTAGAGGAAGCCTTTGTGCTGTGAATCTGATGGATGCTGGGCATTGGTCAGCAACAAGTAAAGCACTGGTGTGATGTCTGTGCTGTTTGGGGCACAAATACACAACACAGCATCACATGGGCTGCTGTGAAGAAAATTATCTCCCCTCAGCCAGACCCCAGTACAAGGCTTCATGCTGTTGTTTGGAGGAAAAAAAAAAAAATTAAAAGCTGGCCTGATCATCATAGCTGTTGTGAGTTTGGGTGTGGTTTTTGTTTGGGTTTTTTTTTTTTGTAAGGGATATGATGACCTTTCTGAATCGTTTATTCATGAAAAATTCAATGACAGATGAGAATAATAATATTTGAGAGAAATAATAATATAGCTTGACTTCAGTAGCACCTTCTGGCTAGTTGGGAACTTGGGAAGTAGGGCTCAAGATGAGCAGCAGAAATCGTTCTGCTCCTGGCATAGGATCCCTCTGTGGGCATTTGGGTGGCTTGGGATGTCAGTGTTAGGGATCATACGGGAGGAATCCAAGACAGGTCAGTTTGGTAAGACCTGAACTACTAATTTAAATGCTTCTTTCTAAATACAGCAAGTAAGAGATTCAGGTATGAGTGGTTTTTGTCCCTTATTTAAAAGCTTTATTTTGCTTAATTATCTATCTCTAATGCCTTGTATTCCTAGAGAGCATCTCTCTCCCTCTGAGCTGCTGCTGTGCTTGGCTTTCTGCTCACTAGTAAACTCAGAACAAATCCTCTGTTTCGTACAGCCCTTCACAGTATCTTTATGCACATAAAGAGTCTCACAGGAATCACACACAAAATATTTTATGAAGATGCTGGCTGTGAATTCACAGTTAGCAGCTAAATAGCCTCCATACCATTTTAAAACTCAATGAGGATTATTTTGCTTTATTTCTGTGCTGTTAGTGTTGTTTTACATCCTTTGTTATCTTAGACCACCTCTCACCATTCAGAAACTGAATATTGTTAAATTTCAGAGTCACAAGCTCAGTGGCATTACCAGAGCTTCATCACAGTATTGACATATTGGTGAAAGAGATCTAATAAACTTATGTTTAAATTGAATGAAAATTATGCAAGTTTGCACCTTCATTTTGGAGTATTTTATGTGAGAATTACTTTTTTTGGGGAATTAATTTTATTCAAAGATTAAATGAATTCTCAGACTGTAAATGAAGTTAAAAAATGGTGGTTTTTTGATTGAAAATCAGCTCTTTTTTGTACAAATCATGGTATGAATATGAAGATTTGGGGAATATTTTGGTTTTTGTTTGAGTTTCTTAGAAGGTAGGTGGCATCCATTGATATCTTGTGTTGAAGAGATTAAAATGTGTTGCAAATAGCTTTTACCTTTTAATGGGGGTATTTATCAGTCTTGTTCAGTGGGATGAAGCAAGCTGAGCTAACACAATATTTTTCACTGAAAGATACTACGATGGGTTTTTTAATTTGGCATTTTTCAAAATACTTTAACACCTCTCCAAACACAGAATAAAAAGACAGCTTATTCCCTCAACAATTCAAAATTTGAATAATTCCAAAATTCTCAGCAGAACCTGAAACCTCTGCAGCCTTTCTAGCTGCTGACTGGATGATTGGGTGTTTCAGCAGTAACATAGCTCTGGTCCCGTGTGTGATGCCACAGGAGCCACTTCAGCTTATCAGTAAAGTCATTAATGCCAAACAGCAACATTGCTTTTAGAAGCAATACTACAGAAACTTCACACAAATCCACAATCCATAAGAGCACAGCTCAGCTGTCTGCAGCAGGTGCTGTGTCTCACCTGAACGTTTGCCTCAAACGTGTCCAGCCCTTGCAGGCACTCAGTTGCCTGATGGCTGACCTGGTGGCCCTGTGGTTTGCAGAAAGAGGTCTGAAGGCTTTCCTAGGCATGTTGACAGAAAGCAGATTTTAGGAAAACACAGTTATTCCTCTACCAAAGTAAAAATCAAGGTTTGTAGGTTCCAGAGGGTGTCTGCCCCCCTGGGCTCCAGTCTGGCTTACCAAGTCAGGGCTCTTTAGCCCCGGGCTGCACTCAGGCACATGTGTGGCTGTGGCTCCAAGGAGGTGCTGCTTTAGGGGCAGACACAGCTGATCACCTGAGAGAGGCATACCATGAACAATGTGAGATGAAGATGCTGATGGCTGGAGTTCTTCTGCCTTCTGCCCTCTGCTGCTGGATATCCTCCCAAGTCTGGCTGGATCTCCCTTGTGCATGGTGAGAGCCACATAAGGCATTTCCCAAGGGCTGTGTGCTGCTTGCAGCCTGACTGCCAGAGAGTCTTGCTCAGTTCACCAGGATTCACACCTTTGGTTTAATTTATCTCGACCCCCTCCAAATACTGAAAAGTTTTACCATGAGGGTGGAGTTTCTTTATCACTGCATGCAACAGTCTTCTCTCCTCATGGGGCATCCCTCCTCATAGACACCCAGCAGAGCCTTGCTCTCTCTGTAACCCCTTGTCCTCTCTGGGAGACAGAAACACAATGTATTTTTCACTTACTACCCTTATTGATTTAAAAAACAGAGGAAAATTTGGAAAATATAGCTACTTCCAGTCCACAACTGAGCACACCCCCAACACAGCAGGTTTTTATTTGTGAGTGTGAAATATTGGCAATCTGTCCTGGACCAGCTGAGCATTTCCCTGAAATTTAGGCAAATCTGAGGATCATCTCACCTACTTTATGATGTTTCCCCATGTATCACCTATCAATGAGCCCCTCTTTCATCTGGCTGGTGGCACAGTTGTCCCCAAGGAACTGAAGAGTGTTTGGGGTTGGGGTTACTGCCCTGTCAGCCTGCCCACAGCAGCTGTGAGCTCTGCCCAGGCCTAAAGGAGATGCTGTTTTGGGAGGCACCATCACCCAGCCTGGATGGGAAAACATCTATTTTAGGGAGCAAGCAACCTTTAAATGCTGCATCCTTACATGTGCAGTAAATGTGTGCATGAATAACTTAGAGAAAAAAAAAAAGACCATTTTGGCAAGCTTACATACTGCATAATTAAGAACAACAATACAGTGTTAGCAACAACAGATCAAAGATCTAGTGCCAGTGTAAATGGTAAGGAATGTCCATTCTGAGATTTTCCAAGAATTAATACAAGAATAATACATTCAGCATTATTTCTTAAGTTTATTGACAGTACAGTATAATAGATGTTACATAGTCATTGATCTGGTAATGCATGTAAGAAAAAGATGGGTGGGATTTTTTAATGCATCAGAGAAAGAAAAATGCCTGCCTTGGTAACCTCATCTGTGGGCAATCCACTGAGCACTCAATGTGTTTCTTCCTTCACTTCACATGCAGCCAAGTAATGCTCTGTTAGAGGGGCATTACTGCACAAGGATGTAAACTCAGTAATTTGGGAGGGGGGGAATTTTTTGCAGATATTTATAATTTTAAATCACTGAGTTCAGGATTTTTGAATCACTGTAAATGTGATTTCATGATCAGCAGGCTCCTAAAAGGAACATTGGCATAATACTTGCATCTTTCCTTACAGAAAGCCACTGCCACCAGGGCTGGGTAAACATGGATCCAGCCAGGGCTAGGGGAGGCAAAGTGTGGAGAAATGCTACTATACCATCCCATGCCTGGATGCCATGAGAATTTAGCAGATAGTTTTCTACTAGCAATCTTTCTGTTGAAGATAGATACCAAGGCAGGAAGACAAAACTGGCCCTGGATTCAGGGATTTTTCTTGATTCCAGTGGATGCTATTGACAGCATTCTTGGCTTTGTGCTGTGTCCACCAAACTCTGTAGCTTTTGTGAGATTTCAGTCCTTCTTGATGGCATGGTATTAAGCAAGATTCAAATAATATTTCCTAGATTTCTGTGCACAATATTTTACTTCAGTCAAAATTAAGTTGTTGATTAAAAGGGAGTTACAGATGCAGAAGATTTGGGTTTTTTCTGAAGCCTTGCCTCAATTTGCTGTCCAAAATGCATAGAAAACTCAAGGGCCAGATTTGTGTCCACAGTTTTCTCAAGCAGATGGGCTCTGTGCTCCAAACTAGGGAGAGCTGGGGCTTGATCAGGGACACTAGTGCAGCTGATTGCCCTGAAAGAAAACCTTCCTGTTTATCAACTGACTTATGTCAAGGAAGTGCTAAAAGGAATTTTCCAGCTGTTGCTCCTGAATGCCAAAACTCACTGAGCTGCATTTATTCATCTACCTGACTATATGTGAGAGCAAAACCGATCTGTCATGTCTGATCTTGCCTTTGCATATGATCCACACATTAGGACCATGGGTCAGGGAAAGAAAAGCCAAATGAGCAACATTTTTCTGAACCAGTTTCCCTGCCGAGAAAGTTGTATGAGAATGATGCCTTAGGCAGGCTACCCACTTCTCTGGGTGAGCAGCTGAAAATTGCATTTGGGGTCCCTCACCTTTGTTCTGCATTTGTTCCTTCACTTCCTTGTGCTGAGCAGGAGACCCAGGGGCTGGTGCCCTCTTTAAAATGCAGCTGATTTCTGACAAGCCTATAATGGAGCTGTCAGCTTCCTCCTGTGACCAAACTAAGTGGTTTCTCATCAGAGAAGTTTCTATACTCCTGTAGTCTTCAGCTCGTGATGAATCATAGGTGTTTGGGAAGTGTTTAGGGAAAATCTAAAAGAAATTGAAAGCCAGCTTCAGTAGTGACATAAAGCTCTTCTCAAATTGTGCATCAAGAAAAAAAAACTCAAAAAATGTTTGCAAAGAAAGCACAAGGTGTTGCTAAGACCAGTAGCAATATGTCTGACTATGTTATTTATCCAGCAAGGTGTTCTTGCTGGATAAAAACACTGCAAGACAATGCAGTATTCATCTCCAGGTAAAGCGTTCAGAATCCAAAGACAAAATTCTCTCTTAAATTGGTAGCAAAATTCTTTGGCTTTAATGGGAGCAGGTGAGGCTCGCTGTACTTTCCTTTTAAAGAACCCCAAATGCTACAATGGTTACTTTATGGCAACAAGAAAATGAGTCACTTGTCTCAGTCTATCAATCAAGTTCCTAATGGACACGTGTCCACATATTAAAAAAAAAAAAAAAATCCCAATTAGCGTTAATTGGCATCCTTGCCTGCAGTTTTTGTGGAGAATTCAGTAATAGGCATGGGAGCAGAACTCCCTCCATTTCACCCCAAGAAAGGTCTCCCCAGCAGACCAAAAGGCTCTTGGTGTTGGCACTAGGAAGCTCACCCTTACAGGGGCCATGTACAGGACCTTGGCTCTTTGGGCTGGCACTGGGGTCCCGTGAGAATGAAAAACCCCTTGTGCTGCTGGCTGTTCTCAGGCTGGTGTTTCTAGTTGGCCCTGGAGAGCTGGGGACGTCTGGGGACAGTGCTGGAGGTAGCTGTCTGGGGCATGGCATGCTGCCCTAGAGCAACCTATGGCAGGAGAAAGTTTCTTCCCTGGAATAGGGAGGCAAACAGCAGAGCAGGAATTAGCTGGTCTGGAGATCTCTATCTGCCAGCCCTTCACCAAGTATTGTCCCACAGGAGCCAAAAATACTATTATTGCCAATAATCACACAGTGCTTTTTAAACATGTTTGATTGGCTGTTTGCTTCCTTTCAAAGGTGGCTGTCCTCTTGACAGTGACAAGTTTAAGACCATGGTTTGCACACCATGCAGTGTTACAGACACTGACTTAGCAGGAGAGCAGGCTTAAAGCATCTTCCTCTGGGAAAAAGGCTGTAGAGCAACAACCAGCCCATGCCCACTGCTGAAAAGCCGTTTTCTTGATTGTCACAGGGATTGGAGGATGCCCTTAAATGACTTCTGAAAGTTATTTAATGGTTCTCTTCCATCATTTGGATGGCTTTAGATTTTCAAAAGCTTTATAAAGCTTTTTAAAAAAAGCTTGGGTTTTTTTTTTCAAAAGCTTTTTTATAGAGTAGAGAAAACATCTATGGATAATTTTCCGTAGAGTCAAACACCATTGCTTTTAGATACTTTCCAGGCCTGATTTAAGTCCAGGTTGGATGGGGCTCTGAGGAACCTGTTCTAGTAGCAGGTGTCCCTGTCCACGGCAGGGGCTTGGAATAAGATGATCTTTAAGGTCCTTTCCAGCCCAAACCATTCCATGACTCATTAACCACTTAACTTTAAGCACACAATTAAGTGAAACAATGGGTGAGACCTAGAAGGAGACCCTCACACCACACCTCCTGCTCCCCCTTTGCTTTGTGGCTGCCAATTTACTCTGATCCCCCCATATTCAGAAGCCAGCAATGACTCAGAAAGGAAAGTTGAAAGAATTGATTTTTCTTCCTGGCTTTGACTGCCTCCCGATAACAGCCATGGTATTTGCTTTTCTCATGCCTTTTTTTTTTTTTTTTTTGGTTTTTTGGTCTGTTTGTTTTGTTTTTTTAACTCCCAGGTGTGATATATTTTGGGGGTTTTGGTATGGTTCTTGTTTGGGATTTTTTTTTGTGTGTGCTGCTACCTTTCAATCTTGTTCATTCAGCTGTCACGGCTCGTGTCTGTCAGAGGCACTGCTGATGCAGACCAGCCACACAAGATAAAGTGGCACACATGTGGCAGGACTGGACTGTCCAGTCAGGTTATTGCGTTGGACTCATTTCTCCAGCAGTGGCTGATGAGGAAAAGACCCAATGAGAGGCAGAAGCTGAAATTTTATTCAGTTTCCTTCATCTTGGTACTTGCATTTGATTATCTGTCATGAAACAGAAATCTGGTTTCAGTAGCAACATAAGGTCTCAGGCAGAGTTTTCTTCTTCCTGCCCATAAATGGGAGTTAATGTTGATTTAATGGGACAGCAGCAATCTGTCAAACTGGACCAAAGAGGATAAGATTAACATAAATGTCACTTAAATTTTAAGTGATTTTTTCCTGGTTTTTATTTGTACTTCCTGAAAAAGACCCTCTTACACTGCCTTATTTGCCACAGTGAAATTTATACAGTTTTATCTTTCCTCCCACTCTAAGAAAACAATAGCTTTGAAGTGCCACTTAAATACAGTTGTTGTAATGTGTTTGTAAGTACCTTGTTGTACATTGATATATTTATAACTATACCATAACTACTACCCAAATACACAAATTAACACATATAAAGCAATGCAGGTGGAAGACATTTATAATTAATTCAGTAAAAAAGAAAATAATTAACATCAGTGTTATAAAAATAAATTACTACATTAAAATAATTTAGAAATAACCATAATTCACCTTTAGTTTTCTGAACTTCCATGACTGTGAGTCAAAGTGGGAATTCTTGTGGCTTTCCTGTCCTCTGGGTTGCAGCTGGGATATGCTGATGTTTCTGACAGCTTTTTTCCAAAGCAATGGTTGGTAACAGCATCACAATATCTCAACATTCTCTACTGATTTGCTCCTTGTTTGCAGGAAGCCTGTGCCCCATGGCTCAGCAAAAGAAGCAGGAAAATCCATTTTGTCCTTGGACTATTGTGTCACATTGCCAGACTGAACGTTCAGCGAGGCATTCCTCTATCTGTGGAATATGATCTTCGTAACAAAACACACTTTAATGCTTTTTGTCTGAGGCCAGGAGTAGTGTCTCTCATAATCAGTGCTGTCTATGAACATACTGATTCATTAATTCTTATCTCTTGTTGAAGTACTTACAGTGGTAAAAGTGAGATTAAATTTGGGCTCAGAAAATATTCCATTAATGCAGCTGCAATCAATGCCGTAGCAATGGCAATAATAAGAAACGTACAAAACACATAATGTTTATTTATGCTATAAATACTCAACAAGTGTTTATTTAAAATAGAATTCCAGAGGCAGAAATATGAATTTAAAAGCATGAATCTCATCTAACTGGATCTAGTTCAAAAACTATTAGTAATATTCCTTCTTATGAGGATTTTAAAGTCTCTGAAAAATAAGTTTGACCTAAATTAGAATACATAAATTTATTTTTTTAACAGAAATATTCCCAAACCAGTCTAGGTTGAAGAAAATATTTTTTGAGTAGTTTAGAGCAATATAATTGTTTACCTTTACTATTTAAAATAAAAATCTAATATTAGCTGAAGTATGAAAACAAAAATTCATTCATAAGAAAAGCCCAAACTTTTTTCTATGCTGTGCAGAGAAAACTGGAAATTCTCCTGCATAAAAAAAATATTTTGTTGAATTCACGGTTTTGACTGATTAAGTTTTTCATTAAGTAACTTGGACAGCTTTTGGCTGAGCATTAATCAGATTAAGACATGCTAGAAAACGAAAGTTCTTGATTTATGGAACAGGGACTAAGATGTGTTCAGATGTACTTTGAATTCTGAATTACTGGATGAATTCTTGGTGTGTAGAAAGGATTACAGAAACAGCATTTCTGTCTTCAAAATTTATTGACCATATAATTTCATATAAAATCATTTTGTACTTTCTATGCTGAATTGCAATAGGTAGAAGGCTCCAGCTCCAAATCAAACACTTGAATAAATACCTGAAAGTGCTCAGCAGGTTTTATATTTTATCCACAGAAGGAGCACTGAGCAATCAGGGTTTCTAAGAAACTTCAGAAAATTGATGAAAGAAGTTAATGCATTGGAACAAATCTGATACTGCAGATTTCCCATGGCTTACCCATAAGGGTGGAACACCCAGGGGTAGCTCAGCATCCCAGCATGTGATGGGTGCACCCACCAACATCCACGTGTCTTAAGTAGATTTTCACTATATTCCTGCAGCATCACTGTGCTCTTTTTCCTTGGCTTCCTCTCAGGCTTTATCTCTATTGCTCTTTCCCAAACCTTCTCATTTTTTGATCATTTCAAGGCTCGTGTCCTTCTCTTTCATTTGCCAGTTGAGGCACACACCTGCATGTACTGACACTTTAAATGTTGCAGTCACTGTATCTGGGTGAAAAAGAGAAGAAATATGTAATGTTCAGCAACAAAAGAGGAGACAGCATTTATCTTCCTCAGTTTTCTCAACCATGTACAGCAGTGTGCAACATCTGTAGATTTTTCAAGGTTATGTCAGTTTTGGGGCATATATTAATATTGCCCACATGAATATTTTTTTCCCCATTCTGGAGTTTAAACAGATCTAAGCAGATTTACATTCACCTCAGCTGGTTCAGGAGCCACAAGTAGTCTCTTCCACAAAAGTAGATCCTCTTTTTCCATTTTCTTTCCTGAAATTCTCTTTCCCTGTGTGCTCTTCCTCTCAGCATTTCATAATTTTTTTTCCTTAGCTTTTCTGACCTTGAAATTCCAATCCCCACTGAACTGACAAACTTACCTTTTGCTAGTGAGGAACACCACAGTCCCTTAATGCTCCTCTTTGTGTGAGTGTTTAGCAGTCTTCTGCTGCTCCTGGTCACAGACATATGCAGTACAGGTCTGCCAACATCTGCTGAGTCTCAGTTATGCAGGAATGCTATGAGAACTCGTAATAAAGCAGATTCAGAAATTCCCTGAATCAGAATCCATAAATCAGACATTGATTACTTAAATTTTGGTGTAATCTTTTTTCCTTGGGGAGCAGTGCATAAGAGGCTGTCAGAGTATTTGTCTTGGATCTTAATCATTGAGAAAAAGGAAAAAAATTAAAGGAATTTACCAGTTTAAAAGTTCTGATGTTGTAGCAGATGGTCCTGGAAGCCCCTTTAATCTGGTGTTCTATATCTTCTTTCTCTTCAACTAATTGTCATTGTATCAAAAACCCTCAAAGCAAATTCTTCCCTTTGTCCTTCCTGAAACATGGGAAAGTCTCCTCTAGGACTTGTAATATCCAATGTCTGACATGATGTGCTACCATAGTGATAGGGGAGGGTATATATAATATTCCTTCCTCTGCTAGCTTCCCCTTGTAGTCCTTGCAAAGCAGGGCAGAATTCCACTCTCTCCAGAGTGTCTCTTAAGGTTTTTCTTTCATTTACAGCCTAAGAACCATGAGAGTGTTTTCTAACTGGAAATCAGGAAAAGGAGTGGGGCATATTGTTAGGAAATTCTGCTCATAAAATGTTGTAGAATTGCAAAGTGTTCCTGACCCCACACAGTGCCAGGCATAAAAATAAAATTTTCACTGACTTCCTCTACTGTTAACTAGACCAAAACTTCTCCAGTGGAAACATGCACATAATTCATGAAAATATTGTTTGTCTTTGTTGTATAGCCATGCTCATGTTCTTTTCTTTTTCAGGGATATCAGAGATGACAGATGCAAACAAACTGACAGCCACTCTGCAACTCTCTGCTGGCTTCACGGTCTCCAATTCAGGCAGATTCAGTACAGAGGCAGAGGTAACAAACACATGGGCAACCACTGTATGGGTCACAATACAGTAAAAAATATGAGATTTTCTTTTCTGCTGCTGCCGTTTCAGTCTGAGAGATGAACTAGAGGCTGGTAGCAAACTGTAGTCAGATTTTCTGAAAAGAGATGGTGGCTATATTACAATATCAATCCTACTCAAATGCATGAGAGAGGTATTATCCCTTTTCACCATGGAGCAGGGAATAAAAATCAGTGTGTGTTTTGTATCTGAATATAGGGTGATGAAATCTGTGTTCAGAGTTGGATTTTACACTTTAAAGATTTCTGAAAAGGAGGCAGTAGGAAACAGAGGAATTGGAAAAAAATGTGAAAAGAATAATTTAGGGGTGGGGGGGAAAGGCAACAGAGAATTAAGCCAGACAAACCCAAATTGCAAAGAAAACAGGTTTTAACCACCATGGTTATTCAGCAGGGGAATGTCCTACCAAAGTCAGCCATGTGAGGTCCATCTTTCACATCTTGATGGAAGACAGCCTGCTTTTCTACAGGAGGCAATTCTGCCCCATAGAAATGGTGCCTCAGCCCAGCTCAAGCTAACCAGTTCAGCAGGACAGAAAGCAAACAATTGCATTTGCAGAGGTACGTTAGACCAAGCAGAGCCCCTGACCCAAACCTCCTCGTATTTCTCCATTTAAAAGCTAACAGAAACCACCACCCACCTCTAACTGGAAAAAAAATAAATCACAGTTATCCTTGGCTGTTGGTCACTGCTGGCAAACGGGGTAGATTTCTCTGTACAGAAATTCCAGTCTCTACTGGTTTCATCCAAGAGTTTTCCTGTTCTGGCAGAATAACGTGTCTTACTTTGAATGAGTTTTTGCCACTTAGATCAATAGAGAATAGTCTTTGGATCTTAAGGCAAGGAAGAAAAAAAAAAGGAAAAAAGAAAAATAAACAGTTCTTTTTATTCATGGAAACCAAGGAGCAAAGTTGCTCTTGTAAAACAGAGGACCAGAGACTGCAATAACTGTGTATTTTTCAAGAGCACTTGGCAGGTTAGCTGGTGCTGAATAGTGATGACAAAATGTTCAACAAACCAAAAATATTCCATCTGTTCACTAAAAGATGGGATTCTGTGAAGCAAGACAAATAACAGGAAATCCAGAATTCTTCCCCTCCTCAAGACATTTCGACACTAGCATCCCAACCCACTCACTTAACTAGTATTAAAAAGCATTAAACCCGGTCTTTGAAACCAATTACGTCTAGAGGCAGTCTGAGCAGGGAGGGGAGGGCAGGACAGCGTGGAACGGGTTTGGAAGGAGCCCTTGGGGGTGGCTGAGCTGCACCCGGTGGGAAGGGCTGCTCCCAGAAGGCGCTAAAAGCGCGGCTGGCTCGGATGCTCCGCAGCATCCCCGCGGGGATCCCGGCGCTGCTGCAGGGCATCTGCAGTCCCGGCAGGCAAGAGCAGCTCCCCTTGTGAGGAAACTCAAGCTGTTGGGGTTTCGAACCGGCTGTGTGGGCTCTGCAGAGCTTTTCCTCCCCGCGCTGGCTCAGACAGCCCTGCAGAGGGACAGGGTACAACAGGGCAGAAAATGGGCTGTTTACTCAACAATACCATTTCGTGGCTGCTTTTGACAGCAGCACTTGCAAAAGCTGTGAAAAATTCTCTCCAGGGACTCAATCTGGGACTCCCTTGAAGAAAAGTTGGGTAAAACAGACCTTTCTGAGATGCCTGTCACCTCCAGCCCTGTGAGCTCCTGACATGTCAAAACTGGGGACAAGTGTTAGCTGTCTTTCTGGCAGAAATGCCCAGACTTTGAGTTGTTTGTGCTGCTAGATTATTTTACCAGGCAAATGTTTCACAAGCTTAGTTTGGATAAATTAAGTGACTTTTTTGGAGAACATTGCCTTTGGAACACAATGTGTGTCCCCGAGGAAAACGGCCAAGGACTCTAATCAATGTTTCTGTCCGCTCACCCCTTCTTTTTTTTTCCTTTCCTTTTTTTTTTTTTTTTTTTTTTTTTTACCCCCCTCCGGTAGCCTTACTCTGCTTGTTTTCTCATCTTTCAAGCCCTTCAGCTGCTCCTGGAGCAGACACACAGACATCTTTCTGTTTTATCCTTACTCTGCCCCTCCCTGTATGGGTATTTGGACAAGGGTTTAGGCTATTTCAAAGTAAAGCTGATGAGGATTATCCTTTCTAAGCAGTGCAGGAGACCACTGCTTCATATCACTGCATCTGCATATTCATTACAAATACATATAAAATTTGCACTGTTTGATTAGAATTCCTGTAAATCTAACTAGAAAACTGTTTTATAGGTATAGAACATCAGGAAACAGTCTTCCCTGCTTCGATTTCACATCTCTGCTCGTGCTTCTGCTTCTCTGCTAGTAAAGCATGCACATGCAAATACTCATGGTGAAATCCTTCCAAAACCTCCCTTGCCTCTAGCCCTGATCCCATCTCACACTGCTTCTCAGCAAAGACAGTTCCAATTTATACCCGTTTCCAACCATTTCAAACTGACACTTTTAATTCATCTCACTGTAGTTACCAAGGGCTTAGCACAGAGAAAAGAAAAAAGGAAGTAAAGGAATGGATACTGCAGTCTCCAAACTAAAATCCTGTGACTGCTTTGAGCTGTGTAACCTCACCATGGCATTGCTTGTATTTCTAGGTAAATGGATTTCCTTTCTCCCAGGAAAGAGAAAAAAAGTGTGAAGATTCATTTTCTGCAGTACTTGAGAATTTATTTGGTTGTAGTAACCAACTTGCAGCCCATTTACAGTGATAGCAGAGGGGACCCAACCAAGGAAGACAGAGTCACAGTGGTTCCTGGTGTCCAGGTTTGCTGATGGTGGGATCAGCTGTGTCCTGACACTGCATACTACACAGCTCCACCCAGCAAAATTGGTAACTCACTGAAAAAAAGCAGGTTTGGACATTAAGGCTTTGAAAGATGTATAGAGATGTTAAAATTGAGTGACTTTATGATAATGATCGTAAGGATAAAATTGTAATTGTAACAATTGACCCTATCCCTCTGGTAGGTACTGTTTTTCTTTGGAGAGGGACACCAAATCTCTCCTGAGCCGTCTGCACCCAGCTTCAGGACCATGAAAACTTGTGCCTAGGTAGGACATCATCTCCCAGGTGTTGCATCATCCCTCAGCAGGATGTGATGATGTCAGACTTATATCCTGTTAGCCAGAGCTCTCCAGGTAGCAAGAGCTGGTTCGAAATCACAACAGGGTTCCTTTTACTTTATCATTTCTTTTGTTTCATTTTAGACTCAGAAAGGAGTGTCAAAAAAGGAAATTGTGGGGGAAACTCAACCTCTCTCTGAATAGAAATTAGACTGAAGTTTATGTGAAATCATTAGAAGATAATTCTATGATGTTGCCAATTATTTGTTCACATTGTGAATCACCCAGAAAAACACACTGAGATGCTGCATGCAGACAAAACCAGAATTTTAGCTAGAATAAATGTCTTTCAATGAAACCATGCTACTTTTTTTCTTGACAAAACATAATGTATTTTTAAGGAGAGATTATTGTTTAAGCAGGGTACTTTTCCTTAACATCTGCATAGAGGTGTCTCTTTTGGGATAAGATCTTTTTTATAAATGGGGCAGGCATTCTTAGCAGTCAGGAACAAAGAAAAGCGTTTTTATTAGCAGCAGGAACCACATGAACAGCTTTGACCTCAATTTAGGATTTAGCTTATCATTTCACACAGAGGCTTGCATCAAGAATTTGACACTGGTGCCCTTTTCTAATTTGTAAAGCAAACTAAAGGGAAAATAATGGAGTACGGATAAGTGCTGTTCATGAACCACTGAGCAGGCTCTATTCCATTCTGTCCGAATTACTCCACAATCAGTCAGAAATCTCACGACAGACTAGGTTGTCTTTTTGTTGTTTTTATTCCTCTAGGAAAAAAAAAAAAAAAAAAAAAAAAAAGCAAATTAAACGGCCAGGCCGGTCTGTGCCCATCCTGCTGGTGGAATCGGCATTCCTTGCTCTCACTGCTGCCGGGGCGCAGTTCTGCAAACCCTGGAGCCGCGGCCGTGCGGTCGCAGAGCCGCCCGAGGTTCGGTCTGAAGCGTGGTAAAGCCCTGACAGCTTTGCTCCAATTGGCTCCATGACATTCCCTGCCCGGCCGTGATCCTAATGGCTTGAGACTGGCTGAATTCTCCCAGCCCCAGCAATTAGTTTTCATTTTCTGGAACTCGGCTCACTTGAAGTGTTATTCTTTGCATGCAGAGGGCGTGTTGGAGCCGGGGCTTAACCAGCCTGTTGTGTGAATTGTCTCTCGGGCCAAGCCTCGGTGCCCGACGCCCCCCGTGCTGACTCAGCCGGGTTTTTGTGCCTGAGGGCAGCACAAAAAGGCTTCACAAATTTCATTGGGTTTTTCTGATCAAAAGAGCTGTGTAATAACAAAATTGTACAAATTGTCTTAGCAGATATGTCATGTGTTGGCACCTCAACCAGAGAGAATTTGAGTCTTTCTCTTCCCTCTAAAACCCAGCACAAGGCAAGCTCTGTGTTATCTGATTCCTCCCACCCAGAGATTATACCACCCATTTACACACCAATATCCCATTCCTATGCACCAGAGCAGCATCACAAATTAAAATTTCTTTCCAGTCACATTTACATGGGCAGCGCTTCCCCAGTCCCGTATTCTTCTGGCACTGGCAGCTGAAATAAGGATGATTTTTCTAAACACAGACATACATCTGCATTGCTCAAAGTAATATATAGATACATAAAATATGGGAACTGCTGAGTGGCTTTTCCTCACACTACTGAGAAGCACGTATTTCCTCCATATATTTCATAACACCAGGCATATGGCCCCAATCCAGTGAGTTATAGAAGGTTTTGCTATGTGTGATTTTATGGAGAACAGCAGGAATAAAGACTTCTCAGGAGCTTTGCTTTCAGACTGTGTTTCCCTGGTAGGAGGGAAGAGCAAAGAGTGCACAACGTATCTCATTGAATCAATTTGTGCATGTATGAAAAACACATGAAAACACAAAAACCACCATCTGTTGACATTGTTTTGTATCATCCCTGAGAAGACGAAGCATAAGGAGAGAGGTTTAGGCTGAGACTGTTATTAGGGAAAGCTGGCTATAGGACAGAAGGAGAAAGTGAAGAAAAAAGCCAAAGCAGAGTAAGGCACAGACCTAGAGGAGAGAGAAATATAAATGAGCCAATAAGGAGAAAATCTAATTTATTACTGTTTCCTGGCTGTGTCTGTCTCAGTTTCCTGTCAAGCTCTGTTGGGCTACTTGGTGCTCAACGCCCTTGTAGATCCTAAACTTCCCTGTCCTGCTGCCTTGGAAAGGATCTGGAAACATGAGTGCAACACACTCTTCCTGCTTGCCTCACCACCCTCCTGCGTCCAAACAGGAGGGTGCACCTTCATCTTCACTTGTGCAGGTCATCTCTGTCCGGGCACAAGCGTGGTTTGACTGCTGATTTTTCAAGGTAGTTATCCTCTCTTTGTTCTACTTGTTATACACAACATTTTGGAAATGATGTTGTCTGTGATAACTCATCATAAACACTACTTTTGAAGGGTACTTTGGAGCACAGGGAGAACGAGGTTCTGACCAAACTGAGATGGTGCCATTGGCAACAGCTTAAAGCACCTTCTAAAGGCAAAGCAACATGCTCTAATTAAGTCACATAGTGTTAAAACTAGCCCTTGTCCTTGGCTGAACGTGAGCTATAGGAAGGTTTGCTTTGGGAATTCTTCACAAGCTAGAGATCAGTGACACATCTAAGGATAAGGAATTGTTTGCAGGGAATCCTTAGCTCACAGACAGCAGCCACAAGTGCAGAAACAGAAGGTATGATCAGAGAGTGACCAAAACGTGACAATTTCAAAGAGCCTTCTTCCTAATTTAGTAGGCAAACAGCACACAGGCCAATACATAAAATAAACATGGTTTTCACAGGTACTGCATCCATGCCCTGAGTGTGGCTGAGGAGTACTGTGCAATGGGAGTCAGGGATGGCAGGGACAAGCTGAGTCCTTGGCTCCAGGCAGGTCTCACAGCAGTGAGTGCTTGCATGGCGTGGTGCTGCTGGGCTGTGACAAGAAGTTTGTCTGCAGTGATACTTGACCCTCACGTCTCCCATCCTCAGCAGCAGTTGAAACACCATTTCTGTTTCCAGGCCCTTTCACAGCCCTTCCTTAAGGTTAGCTTAAACACACTCAGCAAAGATAACTCGTCCTGCAGTTAGACAGGGGAAGGATCAGAAAGTGCTTCCAGCCATTTTGGTGTGTCCGTGAAATGACCCTCTTGATCTGATTGCTCCTGACTCATCGCTTTGCTGCTATCGTCTCTGTCTACAAGCTCTGGGAGACAGGACTGAGTCTCACTGCAGAAAAATAGGAGAAAAACCATGGCTCAGCAAGTTTGGTCTGGAACGGCAAAATCAGGTTATAATTTAATTCGTTGCAAGCAATGCAAGTCTGTGCTTAGCAAATTGCCCCTTCCTCAAGTCAGAAAACTCCTTGTGCCTGTGCTTTCTCCTCCAACAGTACTGCTGATGGAGAGAGAGGTGATTCTCCTGTTGTGATAGTCCTTTCCCAATGACTCCCCAGATTTAATCTCCCTGCTGCAGCAGGTAGAAGTTAATTTTACAATTGGACAAGACAGTTAAAACAGCAGAGATTAATTTCTAATATCTGAATTGGGAATGGAAGAATGGGGAATAAGATGTGCCTCAGCTCCATGTCTGCAGCCTGTGGCCAGGACAGGGAAATTTGGAGAGTAGAGGGGGCATCACCTGGGGCATGATGTCAAGGGGATACATCTTCTAGGCTGTAGAATCAGGCATTTCCAGAGGATAACTGGAGTACCACTGCCTGGAGGGTCTTAAATCTTGCTGTCTACCCGTGGGGAGACTTACTTGCAACACAGAGACCTAAATATAAAACCCAGACATAGCATGAATACCCCTCTTTATCACCCTTAGATTTGAATGTTTTTAATAATTTTTAACAGAAAACAAAACAGAACAATCTCATTTTTATTTTTGAAAATTCACAGTGTTTTTATTTGTATTTCTTTGAGGTGATGATAGCTACACAAATGTTCCCAAAAGAACATATGTTGGGAAAAATGCAGCAATATCCTGGCAAAATGGAGGTTGTAAGCAGTTATCTTTTTAAAATATGTAAAGATCTTTCTCACTTTTTTCCTGTGCAATCCCACTCTTGAATTCCTGGTGCAGTTGCAAATAACAGTGGTTCTCTAAATCCTTATTCCTGTTATAAGCAAAGAAATCCTAAAAAAATTTTTGCTGAGACAATTCAGGACTATGTGAGACTAGGAGTGATTCTTCATAGAGGGCACTTCTCATTCCACTCTGACCCTGATAGGCTACAGAAACACCTGAGTAGCATCTTTTCTGGCTCAGCACATTTTTTAAAAAAACATCAGCTGTGCTTTCTTTTAAAAACATGCATTAGCTTTAAAAACCTTACTGGATGGCCTAGTTTCCTGTGGAATTACAAAAAAACCCAAAATTGCGCCTTGGGCAGCATGACCTCATTCTTTGCATTCTTATTCCCTGCAGCTCTTCCTTATGCTTTTTACTGCTGGGATGTGTTGGATTGTGCTGTGCATCCGTCAGTGGATAAAGTAAGGCACGGAGTGTGAAAGCAGTAGCCGTGTGAGACACTAAACCTTTCCAAGACACAAGCCCCATCAGTGGGCACATGGTCTGTGCCACCCATCACACTCGATCTGTTTGACTTTCTCACCAGCTTGAGCAGAAGCAGGAGCCTGTGCCCTGGCAGCTGCAGTCTGTTGGGATGTGCAGGTTCTGTCTGACTCTTCTCCTGCCTAGGTGACTACTTTAAATCATCAGGCAAATACATCAAGGGTGGCCATCAATCCCATCAGCTGTAAAATAAATTATGTAGGTGGGTACATGTTATGGATGGGAAAGGTGGGAAAACAGAACCTGCCTCCCACCATCTCTGACTCTGCTAGAGGAGAGCATCCAGCATCCTGCCCCCTCTCCAACATACTGAGGGCTTTTGTCCATGGGAGTCAAACTCTGGTGGAGAAAGATGGGCCATGGAGCTACAGAGTTTTTGTGAGGTGCCTTTCACTCCCTCCCACTGGAGCTGCTTCACTTTGTACAGGTGATTAAATATTCATTGGGACAGGGAGAGAAGAGCAAGAGATTGAGTCTATTGCCCAGTTGTTCCAGTGTTCACCTGGGATGAGAGAGATGCAGGGTCAAGTCCTGGCTCCAAAGATGATTTAATTATTCATACAAAGTGGAACAGCTCCAGCAAGAAGGACGTACATGCTGGCAAGACTGACAGCCCTCTCAAAAAACCTCTTCCTTTTTAACTGTGGGGTGGCTTCATGCATGCTTTCTTCTTGCCAAAAAATGTTTCCTGTTTTCATTGTAATTTGCTAATTTGTGGATCCTGCTCCCCAGAGCAGGGCTGGCATGGGCCAGTGAGGGCCAGGCTCCAGGAGAGTGTAGGGAACACGAATTTCTGCAGGGTTTTCAAGGGCTCGCAGGAGCTGCTATGAGGAGGGGGCAGTGAAAATAAGGAACTTCCTCTACAAGAAGGAAACTTGTAACCTCTCATCCTGTTTGTTTCTCCTGATGTATTTCAATGTGGGTATTTTACACCTCCTAGGTCAGTGCTACTACAGTTATTTTTTCTCCTATTATCTAAAATTCACTGAGATGGAAAACTAACGTTTTCCCCTACAAGGGCAAGTGGGAATGGTCTGTGTTGTGTTATCCTCAAAATACATGCAGTCTTAATTTCAGTAGCATCTTACAAACTTTAAAAGTATCAGGATTAAGGCAGAGATTAAATAGCTTAGTCTGCTTTGCAGGAGGGATCTTTATTTAAGCACTTGGCCACTAACATGGAATCCACTAACTGGATTTCCATGGGACCTCTGAATTGAGTATGCCACCCTCAGCACACTGGGTTGTATCTGTTGCAGTGAATGCCATTAGGTAAAAACACAAAATACCGGTGTGGTGTTTAAATTTACACACACAGTTGTAACAGGAATGTGAAGTTATCCAATTCTTCATTTCATACATTTAGTTTGTTCTGTTATTTGTTCAGTATTCACAAAGGAAAAGTTACTGAGCACAATAAAACACAATTCTGTACAACTATTATTTCTTTTAAAATCAAAGCCAAACAAAACAAGACTTAAAAAATAGCTATATAAAATATTTTGTGCTTATACTTGCTATCAAAATCTGGTTCTGTTGATTTTGACTAATGACTTACACACTCAACAGAGATGGCATTGTTTACTTTCTTACCCAAGTTTACATTTATTATTACTGCTAAGTTTTGTGTTAGCACATGCTGTTTTAAATTAAATGAATATCCAAATTCTGTTTTGAAGTTGCTAATGGCACCATATGTACTGCATTTTCTTGCATGCTATTTAAAGAAAAACTCTTAATTGTACTACCATTGCCTGAGGATATTTTTGTGGTAAGCAATTAAGATTCATTTTCCTGTTCATGTAGAAAATCACTTCATGAAAACACTGGAATATAATAACTTTTGTCCAATTTATGCATTCTTGCTTTGATAATTTGTATTAAGGGAAAAGAGAACTATTGTTTAAAATCTGAGAATCTCAATAAGCTTTTAACTGTTATTTCCATCTGAACAGTTCCTTCCCTATCCATAAAAGAAGCACTGTAACAAAATTTAAATATTTACTTCTAAACTTAACCAGTGAGTCTATGTGTCCTCTGGTTTCACTGCCGAGAGGTCCACAAAAGGTGTAAAACAGGCAATAGGAACCCAAAAGCTGGTCGAAGGATTTAACATCAGGGAAAAAAAATGAACAATCCCCATAGTTCATCCAATATTCAGGACAAGCTGGAGGCGAGAGCCCGTGCTGTTAGCAGGGAGGTGAGAAGCAGGCTGGCCTGGCAGTGTCACATCTGTGCCCGCAGCACAGACACTCACCCACCCCAGCCCTCCTTTCCTGGGGGTCGCAGCTGCTGCTCCAAGCTCTGGGGACAGTAAAGGGTCCCTGTTCCTGCCCAGGGCTGCGATGGGCAGGAGGAAGAGGCTGCGAGCAACTCCGCCAGCCCCACACTTCAACTTTGTTTCGGAGTGATTTGTTCTTCATGACAGGGTCAAGCTGCTGTGAAAAGGTTAAACAAACGGGCTTTGTAAGCTCCTTTTAGGGGAAAGCTGGTCAGAAGGGCCCTTTAATCAGCGATCCCCTTTAGCCCTGGGAAAAGGCACCAGCCAGACTCACTCGCACGGCTGGGGGAGCCGGGGTGAGCACGGGGTGGAGGACTCCTACCCTCCTGCAGCTGCCTTTGGCTGCAGAGACCGGAATCCTGCAAGGCAAGGGGATTGACTGGAAGGGCTCTTGTGTCTCCCCCTGCGCTGAGGTGCTGCCGCAGAGGAGGAGGAAGAGGAGGAGGAGGAAGAGGAGGAGGAGGAGGAGGAGGAGGAGGAGGAGGAGGACATTCCTCTGGGGCCAGTGTGTAGCCCAGCATCCCTAATGCTGTCTGCACCCATCCTGTCAGGAGGGTAATGAGGGGAAGTTCCCAGACTGTAATAGCAGCCTTCAGCTCCCCTCTGCTGGGGCTGCGGGTCTGACACTCTGCTGGGAGAGGATCCCTCGTGGGTTAATCCCTGCAGATGGGCAGGTTTTAGTTCAGCTTTTCCTGACCCATTTCGAGGTGGATACCCAGTGCAGTACACATCTGAACTGCAACTTCTTGGAGATGCCCTAGGGCAGGGATGGTTCCTCCTGATGCTTTATTCATAGGGCAGATTAATAATAGTACTGGCTCTGCCACCCTCCCAGGGAGGGCAGCAGCAGCCAGGGCGGCTCCGTTCCTGCTGCTGTGAGTGGTGGAGGCAGGAGGAGGTGGCACTGAGGCTCCTCGGCCCCATGTGTTACATGGGAAGGGTGGGGAGATGCGTGGCAAGAGCTGAGCGGGGCGGCAAAGGTGTTGCGACACTGCTCTCTGTCCTCAGGGCTCCCCTGCCCGTCACAGCTGAGTCATTTGTTAGCTTGGGCCCTTGTCTCCTTCCTGCTCATCCCCATTAAGCATCTTCTTCCCCACCCTCCATCCCCAGGGCTCAGCTGTGCAGTGCCCAAAATCCACACACAGACTGGGCTGTGACTCCTGGAGCAGCACTTGCAGGAAAGCCCAGGGGCTGTCATGGGCAAACCCTGCCACGTTCCTGTGCCAATTCCAGCCATGTCCATGCCAGTCCATGTCTCTGCCTGTGTCCTCTCTTACTTAGATCCTTGCACCTTCACCTTGTTCTCTTCAGCTACTTTCTACTTACCACAAGATAATACAGTAGTGATTTTCCACAATGACTCCAAGCCTATTTGATTCCTGCAATTCATCCTGCCATTGTTTCATCCTTCTCTCCTTATTATATCTACCATCCATTTTCTTTTCCCCTCTGCCTCACCATCTTCTGCTTTGTGTACATTTTCCCCCTGACACTGCAGACAAATATGAAAACAGAAAAAGTTACCACCTCCCTCCTGTTTATTGGCATGTCCCATCAGAGGTACCATAATAGCCTGTTTGATCACCCCTAATCTATTGCAGAACATAATAAAACAAATAAATGCAGTCAAATAGTGAAGCTAATCCCCCCATTCTGTTTTCATAAAAGGATCTCTGTGACCAGAATTTAGAAAAACTGTACTGTGTTTCCTACTTCGAGTTCTTTTCCTAGTAATTCTGTTAATTGAAAAAAAAACCCTCAGGTCTCCATCTTACTTGTTGGTCCATCATTGTACCATTTCTGCTCCACTGAGACCATTTCTTAGGCAGTAATTTCAATATCCAAAACCTGAGTAACAATTATTCAAATGAAACAACAAAGAGGAGAATAAAAAGCTTAATACTTTTATTTAATAACCTAGTGAATTTAAGAGGCTAATCACTTTCTGTGCCATTCTGATCTCTGACTGCCATACAGATCATGCTGAAATAGCCATAATATTTCAAAGAGATGGAATGGATTTGGTAAAAGGCCAATCTTGTGATACTTCTTCAAAACACAGCAAAATAGACATGTTAGTGCCTGCCAGATAAGAACTTGGGACTGAGCTACTGAAGCCAGCAGTGGTTTGGATGTGAATTAAGACCCTGAATTCTGCAAGAATCAACATATTTCTACCACCATAGTCAACCTTCAGCTGAGTTTAATCTCCATCCTGCATCAGCTGTCAGCCAGCTGAAGAGTTGTCTTGCCTGCAGGGTGATAGAGCTTTGTAGCAATGAAGCACTGAAAGAGAAACCAGGAAGTCACCCAATCATCCAGGCCACTCTCCCACCATTCCACTCTCTGCATCAAAGTTAGGTGAATCACTTTAGATATTCTCTTGTAGATTTTTTTTCTGATTTACATTTCTGTGCCGCAAGTCCTGGGATTTCTATCAAACCCTTTTCTTGGATACCCTCTTAAAGACCAGACTCTGTTTTGAATTCCTATCCTAGTTTCCTTTGCTGTAAATTTAAGTGATCTATCATTCTTCTTCAGTTGCTCATAAGTGATTATCAGCAACTTTGTACCCACATTTTACATATAGAGCGCTGTTGTCCCATCTTCCTACTCTTTTTTTTTTTCTTTTCTTTTTGCAGTTAAACAAAGGCACATCTTTCACCCCTCATGTTTTCCAGATTTCCTTTATCCTGTAGACTCTTTCCTGTTGATCATTATGAGGGCAGCCAAGCTTCCCAACTCTGCAAGCAGCATGTCAGAATGCCATTAGGCAGGGGGCTGTGAGGCACGTACCTTGGAAAGATGAGCAGGGAGGGAAATGAGATGCAGCACTAAAGGATGTGGCTCCTGTGAACAATGCTTACGAAGAAAAAAATGGACTCCTTACAAAAATCTGAAAATCTGGGGCAGCTATTCCCCAGAGTGACTCAGTGAGTGTGATCACACCACAGCTCAAGACACCTTGTTTTCTCTATATTGGAAATTTGGATTATTCAGCAGCCTCTGGGCAAGTAAAGACTGATGTGATATGGCCGAGGCAGGAGAGAGGCACTTGGACTGTTTGAGAGCAAGTGTGTGGCCAAGCCTGCTTAGCATCTGCATACCAAATCTCTTAAAAGAGGGAGAAAGTCTCTTAAAAGACAGAGAAATTATTTCATTACCAGAAATTATGTTGCCACTCACATAATGTAGATACTTTCATCCAGATGAGTGATACAAATGTTTTTACATTACGCTTAATTTTCTTTTCCTCATCAAAATGATGCAGATACCACAAACATACAGTTCTACTAGTGGGGCATGGAATTGGTCCTGTAAATTATCCATAACTGCATGTAGGATCAGATCTGAATTAACTCAGCTTGATGTTCAGACCTAGACCCTGAAGACATGTGGTTTGTGTTTTGGAGAACCAAAGTCTGGGCAATGACTTTCAGTATTCTCTAATTTTTTCATATGTTCTTAATACTAATTGCTTGTAGGTCTAACTTTCCCAAAACATGATCATAGAGAACAAATTTGCAAAGTTAGTTCCAGCATTTCCTCATGCTGAAGAATTTTGTAGGTAAGATTTCACAGTGACATTAATGAGTTCCCAAGCAACCAAAATAGATTTCAGAGGCTTAAATATCTTACAGAACTGGAAAAGCTCTGAAAAGCAAAACTTCCAAGATGTTCAGCCTATGAACAGATTTGTATCTCCCCAGTATTAATGTCCATTAACAACTTATCACACTGCCAGGAAACAGCCAGAGGTTACAGGCTACCTGAAAAGTGACCTTTGGTGTATATCTCACAAAGTTGCACAAGTACAAGCAATGTTAATCTTTGGCAATAATTATACTCTAGACTTGGCACAGAAGAGTCAGATTAGCATCTCTGTTGTTGCAGAAATTGTAGTTAGGTGCTTGTTGTCTATGAAGCAGGAAATTCTGTCAGCAATATATTAATACTCTGTGTGATCAAAGCCAACTCAGAATTACATCTTACCGACTTCAGAAGACTCCAAAAAGGACAAAAGACACTCTACCTCCAAGAATGGAAGAATCTCGTGTATGTTTTATTCTGGTTATTCTTTATACATTTTATTTAGACCTATCTCTTTTAAAAATATTGTTTCTGTTGGCAATATTATGTGAAAGAGCAGAGTTCAGACACAGACACCATCACTTCTAGGTATGAAGAAAACAAAAATTCAGAGGAGTGATATGAAGGGCAGTAACAGCAAAGTAAATCAGGTAAATCCCAAATGTGGGGTAGTAACAAACATGCTTAGCTGGAGAAGTGCTCTGCACAGTCCCATTGATGAGGAAAAGAGAAAGGCGTAAGTGCAGAAGTAAGAGGAGAAAACCTGCTGCAAACGGTGTGCAGCACTTCAGCTGTGATTGGCATTTCGTGGAGAGCTCAGTGCCCAGGCTCAGATACTGTCCCATGGCTCACAGGGAGCTGCTCTGTGGGGTTTTTATCAGAGAAATATACTTGTTCTGCTATTGATTTTTGACACAATAACAACAGCAACAATGAAAGCAGATAGAAGTTTCTTGGATCTGAGCAAGGCTCTAAAACAGAGAAATGACAGAGGATGTACATATTAGAGAAGGATCAAAACTTACTTTAAAATACCTTCACCTGTGTAATGGCAAACCTGGACAAGAGTAGGGAACACATGGATGCAAGGCCTTCCTACATGACACCTGTGTAGCTGGGAATTTATCTTTCATCTTGGATAGCCACCTATTTTTTGTGACTTAATTTAAGACTAATCCGTGTCTGGTCCTGTCCCAGGCAATGTTAGAAAAAAAAAATATATATATTTGAACGAAATGGAATACTGTGGAAATTTTCTGAACAGCCACTAGAGACAGAGACACCTCTGAAAATAACTTTAAAGAAAAAATAGG
>JAOTQP010001652.1:58860261-58872279 GCA_026413545.1 Cichladusa arquata | reverse complement strand
GGAAAGGAAAGGAAAGGAAAGGAAAGGAAAGGAAAGGAAAGGAAAGGAAAGGAAAGGAAAGGAAAGGAAAGGAAGTGAGAAAGAGAAAGAGAAAGAGAAAGAAAAAAAGGAAAAGGAAAAAAATAAAAAGGAAAATGTAAAGGAGGAAAAGAAAAAGGAAAAGGAAAAATAAAAGGGAAAAAATCCATCCAATGTCTGGATCACACACCCACCATCTCTTACGCATCCCGGGACAGCCCCCCCACATCTGCTCTCTCCTTTCATCGAACCCAGCGAGTGCTGCCTGCTGCAGCATTTCCTGCACACACCGTGCAGAGGTTCCCTGTAATTACCATGTGAAACTTCGACAAAATTATCTCTCGCAGTACAACTGAAAATTGGCAAATCCAACAGTTTTAATACTGAGGAATTTTCTTTCCCAAATAATGACTGACCTCAAGTGTCACCAGGTTGTTGGTCTATATCTAATAAAGCAAAGGCAGGAGAACTTGTGCTTTCTCTATCAGTGCTTCAAGACACACAGCACCCACATTGGACAGATGCCACAGAACTGGGGGAAATTCAGTGAAAGCAATGCTGGATGAGAACACCCTCCTGGAAGTCAAGCACTATCCTCCTCTTTGCAAGGAGAGGGCAGGAAGGAGGGACTGCATATCCCCGTCATTTGTTAGATGTCAAGCAAAGGGCAGAAGCAGTTACTGTGTTTCTTAGAGGCCAAACATTGCCATGAAGAACTACATAAATCGCTTTACAATTGGTCTTGCACACAGACAGACCATGGGTGGGCAGTGGGATGAGGAAGATGAGGCTCTGTCTGTCTCTGCTTCATCTTCCAACAGCTCCACAAAACTGCACAGTGACTGAACACAGACCTGCTGTGCCGATTTTTTTTTCTGTTTGTTTGCCTTTGGACTATTAAAAAAAATTATGGGATAAGCAAACCATGCAAATGACATTTTGCAGGGGGAAGTAACAGTAGGTGGTTACGATGTCATTATTAATGTTCTGAGTATCTCTCATTGCATGTTCCCGTGGTTTTAATGCTCGCCAAGACTTATTTTGTTTATACGTGAAACAAACATAATTGCTAGAGCCTAACAACTCATGTATTTCCTTTGACTTAACTGGATTTTACTTGTGTTAAAAATACAAGTTCAAGACAAGTAGATAACAAAGCAGAGTTGATCTAGAAATCTCTTTGTCTCTTTCAAGGATGAAAACAGAAAGAGGAAATACATTGTTTGAACATACCAATGAAAATAGATTTGGTCTTTCCACAGAGGAGAGCAGGAAAAAAATCACAGTAAATGACAGAAATAAACAGTATAAAACAGGTATAATGGTGAAACTCTTTAAAGAAAATTTAAGTGCTCATCTGAGAAAAGATTCCATCATACAGACAAAATGGGTGCAACTGGAAGGGGGTTGGTAGTCGCATCTTGGGGTGATAGAATAATTTTGACAAGTGTCAAGACTTAAAGACAATGCCCAGGAAAAAGCCAGGAGGAGGAAATGTGCAATTTCAGCACCAGAAAAAGAGCATTCCCAGTACAAGGAACAGCTAGGTCACTGCTGGGTAGGGAACAGGTTTTAAATGTGCCTGAAGATGGTGCTGTTTAGATGGCAGAAGGAAGGGCTCGGACAGTTGCAGTAAAAAGATATACTGTGAAACAAATAAATAAATAATAAATGGTTCACCTACATTTCTGTAACTCTCCAGCAGATTATTCCAGCAATAATTCCAAAATCTAAGCCCGGGAGATTCATTGAGAAAAGGCTTAACAACCAACTTAGATCTTGAATAATTTCACTGTGATAAAACAGTTTCTGGTGAGTGAAATTTCAGCCCCTGATGCCTATCAGCAGATGCCACTCCCTCACTCCAGCACAGCCAAGGTCCTTCTGCTCCCCTTCCAACACCCCTCCCTGAGTATGGCCTTTAAAAACTTGTGTCTGTTCATTGACCGTTCTAAGGAAAGGAGAAATGCAAGGGAAATACTCATGCTGACTTTTAACCAACAGATGGTGAAGGAATTTAAAGTGGAATTTCCCACCACGTAAAAGATTTAATGGTATTAAACTTTATTTTAATGTGACTGCAAAGTGATCTGCTACAGTTTATGATAGTCAATTCTACTGTCTTTGCCAGCCTGGAAACCAGATTTTTTTTTTCTGATGGTTTTTATAAGGTAATTTTTTAAAGAGCACCAGGATCTGGACTAGCAGATTCAAAAAGAAACTCACTGACACATGTAAGACACTTCTCTGCAATTAGCAATAAATAATCTGAGGAGAAAGCAAGTTTTCTGGCAAAATGCAGCTCTAGCAAAATTTATGCTTTCCCTTCAATTGCACAACAATTTTTAACACCATATGCCAATCTGGGAATCTCAAGCCTGGTAATTATCTCCAAGTTTTTGGAACACTTCATGAAGCCTGGATTAATCCCAACCGTATTTGGTGTCAGTTACTCTGAGCTGGAGACACAGCATAGGAGTTACCAGCCAGTGAATTGTGCAATAATGACCAGATGCCATGTGCTATTACTGTATGTATATTTTACCTATAACCCTATAGCAACCCAACTTATAATTGGTGTTAGATCCAATTAAGGGAAAATCTGTGTTTCCTCGTGGTGCAAGGCAGAGCATGCTGCATTTTTGCATAAAACAGTGTTTCCCATTTGTCAAGCTTTAAGTCAATCCCCTGCTGAGCCATTGTACTGAAATGCATGTTGCTTTAAAAAAAATTAAATTTACTGCTTTCCAACAAAAATATTATTCCAGAACTATCTAATGACCTTAACAGCTTGCGAGATCAAGTCTTGAGTGGAAGCACAACCTTGGCATGGATTAAGGCATAGGAAGCCTTTCCTACAGTCTGTTGCTCTCTCTTGTGCTCCCCTCTGTAGCAGCTTCAGCTTTGTCCCTCCCATCACATTGTCTGGCCTGTGCTGCCTTGCAAGGAGAAGTCCCCAGAGCTGGGTCAGCAGTCTGCATTACTCTTGCAGTGATATCTCCATTTCAGAGGTGTCAAGAACACCCCATTGTCTTCTGCTAATTTCATTATCTTTTTTATTTGTGCCCCAGAAGCAAGTTGAAGGCAGCCTAAGTGTCACTGGAGGGATAGTTAGTGCAACTGAGTTGTTCTGTGATAATTGTCTTTTTCTTGCTCCATAGCAGGAGAATTAGCTCTCTTCCAAGGGATCTTCTGACTGTAGGGCTCACATCCAGCAGGACAAATAAAATCCAGTGGGAATAGTTGCCTATGATTTGGCAAATCACTTTGCTTTTTTAGTGTGTCCTCTGGGGGAAAAAACCAAAACAACACAAGAAACCCACAAACCCAGACATTAATAATGCCATTTGTCTCACGGTCTTTGCAGGTGGGAGTCAGTTGCCAGAGACAGGTGTCTGGTATCACTCAAGCCACGTAGCATTAAATGGTCCTGCTCCAGCACCTTGTCTCCCAAAAGTCCTGGGTCATAATTGAAGTCCTATGTAAATATCTTGGATGACTTGGGAATATCAAAACACACTAAGTGGCTGCCTTTAAACAACCTAACAATGTTCTGGACATGCCATGAACTGTCCTCACAGTTATTAGGCACTATTAGGGCACAGTGTTTCTGATAAATGTGTCCTGTGGATGAGACAGTGTGCTAAACTCATAAGTTTCTGTGCACATTAGGGTGTCTAGATTAGCTGTAAATGACTAAATTATAAATTATTTCCACTACAAATAACCCAGGTTCTCTTTTTCAGTTTTATGTAACAATGAAAGTGGAAGTGATGCTGGTGGACCCAGAACATCTGTGTTTCTCATTCTTCAAAAGCTTTACAGATTGTCGTTGGGAAGAAGAAAATAGCTTTTCCAAAAAGTCATGAAAAAGCTTCCTCGGAATGAGATGATATTTCTAAGGCATTAAAATGGGGGGAAAACACCAAAACAAAAATTAAAAAAAACCACCACAACAACAAAAAGAACCTCTAAAGCCCCTAAGGAACAACACAAAATCTTTCAAAAAAAGAACCTTGACAAGATTGTCTTTATAGAGCAGCTTGTTCTGTGCTGTGTGGGGCTCTATTTCAGTCCCAAGGCTAAGTACCTAGCAAGACCAAGTCCCATATCAGAAAGATGGGACCTAAATTAAGACAACAGTAAAAGAGGGAAACATATGAGGCTCAGTTTTCAGGCAGTGAAGGAACAAGGCAAGCTAAATATTTATTAGTCCGAGGTCAGAGGCTGTCTTAGGTAGGATCAGAATTGAACACAGGATTGCCCTGTGCTGTTCTGATTTTACAAATAACTTGTCTCCATCTTTGTAGAGGATTTGGCAATTTACTGTGCGGGGTATTTTTTCAGCTAGATGTGAAATTTGAGGCAAGATTTCAGGGTAATTCTGTAAGGTTTTGCTTGTTTGTTTGGGATTCTTTTTGTTAGTGTTCTTTCTACTTTTTTCCCCTTCTTTTTCTTCTTTTTTCAATTTTTTAAATGTAGACAAAAAGTCTGTGTGGCTCATGAAAAAAAAATCAACACTTGGAAACTGCTCTTTGAGCTCAGTTATTAACTGCTAAATGATTTTCAAAGAAGGTCTGCTTCCTATTTTTTCCATTTCCAAATATAAAATGTGTCACTATTTTGTCTTGTGTGTTTCGATGTTAGATCAATATCTGAATAATTAAATGCAGCAGGACAATGAACAGCTTAATTAGCCTTGAGGTTTTCAGAGTATTAGCTATTAAAACTAAGTAGGAAAATTGGCTTGCTCTGAAGCCTTTTATTTATAAATTGTGACTTGGCAGAAGTACAGATCTAAGTTTAGTGTACATTTGTACTGTGCAATACAGAACTGCTAGGAGAAAATCTTAATCCACCTGGACCTCAGCAGTGGTTTTAGTCTGAGCTGTGTTACCTGCACTGTGCTCTCACAACACCTGTGAGCATCCCAAGGGGTTCTGCAGCACCAGAACCATCCTGGAGTTGTTTTACACCACAGATCTCACCTGTGCTTCACTTTCAATAAACTTTTGGTGAGAAATGAGAAAAACACACCCATCAAGCTGTGTTGAGAGCACTTTGCAGAGGTCTGTGCTTGGTCAGGGGAGGGATGTAGCCTCGAGGTGCACTGTGAAAAAGTCCATTTTGTCTTCAGTTACAGAAAACCCTGTCCTGGTGTTTAAGCCATTAAAAGGTATCTAAACATCATGTCTCCAGTCAAGGATTAGCAAAGATGTTCCTCTGTGTCTTCTTGTTTTCACCTATGTTTTGCTTTCATTAATTGAAGCTTCAAGTAAATACAGGCACACATTTTGAAAGAAGTTTAGAGAAGCAGTGGGGAGAGAAATATTTTATACACTTTTAAAATCAGTGCAGAATGACCAGATACTTTTCTTATTGACTTAATTTACACAAGGAAAAGATGCAAAATGCTGGTTCCTGCTGGCAAAAAATCTTTCCCATGCATTGCCTCACAAGTGTAGTGTTTCATACCAAGGAAGGCTGGCTAAATGTGCACATGGAAGAAACATCAGATAAGACTGCAGAATAGAAATAAGTCCAAAACAAAGAACATGTGGCCTATGGTCAAAATCTCTACCTTGAAATAGGTCAGATCCAGAAGATCCCAGCTGGAGGAAAGGTAAGTTTTATAATTTCTCTCCTCAGATTTCATTCAGACCCAAACTACTCTTGTTAAATGTAAGCCATATAAATTTACATACCAGGTAAAAATTTCCTCAAATTCAGACTCTGTGAAAAACAGCCTTCAGATTTTTATGATTCTTTTCTTAATCATGCTGATTGTGGTGGAATTTTAAATAATCTGCATCTACTTATCCTGGTTAATATCTGATTAGGTACAGATACAATAATTGGTATTTATTACTGGTTGCAAAATTTGCAAAATAGGAAACTAATTTGGAATATTAATCTGAATTTAAATTTAAACTAAAGAATCTAAAAGTCCTTAATAGGTATTAGAAGGGTTCCCAAAGCTCTCTAAACACTGAGTGTTACATAGAATCAGCAAGATGCAAGTACTGCTAAAATCCTCATTAATCCTTCTCATCCATCATTAGATTTGGTCCTTATGGAAAGAAGAAGTTCAGATTCCTCAGACTCATATTTCTCAAGGACAGCCTGTACTTTAATTTATACCTCATTAGGCTAAGATATCTCTTCTTTGAGTCAGATCTCAGTGGATTTGGGTTTTTTTGTTTCATTTTGTTTTTAAACTGACATTAGTAGGTATATGAAAAGGGAAAACCTGTTTGTAGGAACACTTGGAATCTCAGCACAAGATATAGAGCAGCAACCCAGCATCAGGCAAAAAGGTGCTTGCTCTTTTTGACTCTGAATCATAGTTTCTTTTTAATTCTCTGTTGGTCTCAGAGGTGGGTGCCCACAAGACTTCCTGGATCAGCACAAAAAAAGTCCAAGGAAATATTTCATTGCCACACCATTTAGTTTTTCTGGATTGAACACATTACCAAATGTAGTTAACTCAGAGTAGTATAGTTGTTGCACTTAATAAAAAAATTTAAATTATGGTTGAAATGAAGAGTTCCAGATGAATCAATTGTTTTTATCCCTGTGGACTGAAAGAACAGCAAATCTAAACAAATTTAATCTAAACTGTGTTTTTAAATCTAACTGTGGTTTTTATCCTCAACTGAACTTTACTTTGACTTCACTGTACCATGTCATAATTTGGTCAAAATCACACAAAACTTGCCTTTTATGCAAGGGAATGGCTGCCATGCAGCTTTGTGGCATAGTTTTGAGGCTATGTGCATACATTTTTAAGGATAAGCTAAAGATGGAGTGATGAGTCAGGTCCTTGGTCTGCTTCTGCTGTTCTTCCCACTAAAAGGCACAAATGGAGGAAGGGGAAAGGGTTATTCTGGCCAAACAATTTAAAAACATCCAGAAAATTGAGAAGTAAAGGTGGGCTTCTTTTCAACCTGCATCAAACAACTAGAAGTTAGGTGTTTGGTTTAATGCCATGTCCTGTACAGCGATTTTGTCAGCACTTGCAGGAGCCATCATCCCTGCCAAGCAGGGATGCAGAGAGGGGAAATAGATGACCCTCTACAGGTGTCCCTCTTGCCTTTCTGCACAGCAAAATTCAAGATAATCCATCAGACTTGACGTATGACTTCTGCCTGGCTCCTGCCCCAGTGGGGACCACGAGGCACTGCAATGATGTTCTTGCTGCTGTGGAGAGCCACCTGCTTTAACACACACATCCTCCATCCCAGGGAACCCTGTGCAGCCCTGGTGTGGACACCTGGAGGTGTTCAGGCTTTGGCCTGAACAGTCTGACTATCATGGCTGTCACTGCTCAGCTGTGGAACCAAAATCTGTGCTTAGTGTCTTAGCAATTGCAAGCAGCTGGTGGGGGTTTTTGCCTCTTGCTAAATGTAAGAGGACAGCTCCTCGGGCCTGACCAAGCCTGGGTGACCCACTGGGGCTGCCAAGGGGATTGAATCTGCCCCAGCCTAAGCAAGGAGCAAGGCAGGGTCAGGAGAGCTCTGCCAAAGGTGGAGACAGAGCACATTGTGTTTCAGCAGCTCTGAGAAACACAGCAGAGTGTTTTACCTGCTGACAGCTCCACAGAAGATGGATGCAACAAGACCCCAAGCTCCTGCTGCAGAGGGCTGCCAAAAGCCCCAAGTGCTGGCATCATCCCAGCTTCTTCCCCTCTGCTCTTTTCCCTGCTGACCTGTGCAGGCAGTGAGAAGGTAGGTGGGAATGAGGGAAAGGCTCCTCAGCTCATCTGGTTCCCCCTTTGACAAGGCAGACATATTCCACACGTTTTCTGCTTGGGTCATTCAGATCTGTGAGGAAGCACCATTTCAGATTACCTGGTATAAGCTTCTGGAAAGTTCCTCTTGTGCCCTTCAAAAGCACAATTGCTGTGAACCTGAAAAGTGGATATTTGAAAAAAGTGGCTCTGGGATACAAGGGATGTAAATGTCAACCCTTCAACCCCAACTTGTCAAATGTTGTTCTCCTTTACTGTGTGGAAGCCTCACTTAAGCACAAGCTTGTTTGCTTATTTATTAAGTACATATGTTTTATGGAGACTATGATCTGCAGAAAACATTCCAGCTTTTGGACCCAAGGGCAAAATCCTTCTTTCCAATCTGTACAGACGATCTTTATGCTGATATTTTGCTCTTCCTAAGGGATTTCTGTGTATTGAGGGAAAGAGAAATATCAGAGCTCAAATCCACCAGGTGTGTCTGAAAGAAAAAACCTGCTTTGTTGTCCTCCTCATTACCTCCCTTGGCAAAAGGGGAAATGCAAAATGGAAAATGCAGTAGAAAATATGACGGTTGATAGTGCTAATATTTAATAAACTGACTGTTCTTTACTAAATCTGGTGGCTTTTTGCAATGAAATGATAGTTCCATTAGCATTAACAGGAATTCATAGCTCAACAAAGGAATGGACATACTTCTCAAACACTTATCTTAAGCATTTTCTGTGAGAAAGCAACATTTGAAAAGGTTTCATTTCCACTCTTCAGATGTGTGTGATCTTGGATCACCCCTCTAGTTTCTTTTCCATTTTTTTTTCACCAAGTGTAGTCATTTCCAATAAGGTTCATGAAGGGTTTCTGCTTTTGAAGGTCCCAAATGGCTTAAATCACTCCTAGCACAAATGCACTCTCTATTGTGGAAACTGAAACCTGCCACACCATAAGGTGATCTGTATATTAGAACCAGATATCCCTCCACATCTGTATTTCCAAGCAGCAAAGCAGTATGTTTTGAGTTAACCTACTTTTAGAGTGGCTCATCAGATAGAGATATAGCTATAAATACTGCTAAAGGGCTGGTGTTTGCCAGACTTTTGCAAGGATGCTGGCAGGGGACAGAAGGCAATGTAGGCAAGAAGTACTCCCCTCTGCAAAGTACTTATCCCCAGCACAAACTACCACAACTGCACACAACTGGTGATGAAAAGGCACCTCTTCTTCCCACTAAGGAAACTGCAGTCCCTTGCCAGATGCACTACAGGGGTTTGGGAGCTGCAGGTTGGACCCCTGCTGGCTCCATCCTCTAGTCCTGAGTGCAAGTGGTGTGACATGGCTTGGTTCTTGCCCACCAAAACAGGGTGGTCTGATACCCACCAGGAGCAGCCTACGGACTTTATCATCCTCTAAATGTCCTGACACAGACTGAAAGGGGACTGATATGCCAAAAACCTGCAGGGAGTAAGTTTACAGTGAGGACTGTGAACAAACATATGCCCAAGCCTGTGCCATGATCCTTTTTAATCTGCCCATATACACTCAGACAGGAAAGCCAAGGCATATGGAGCAGTGGAGCAGGACAAGGCAAGACCAAGCCATCTGTGACCTGGAGTGGAGAGACCACACCATCACAATGTTCTGGCTAAAGAGAGCAGTCCCACCTCCAGCTGAGTCCTTCCCCTCAGGAAATTCAGCTGACTGCATCCTCCCTGCAGAGCTGCCCTTCATGCCTCTGCACCATGGTGTGTGTTGTCGTGGAGCACCAAGAAATCTTCCCAAGAGAGACAGATGGAAAGGACCATGCAAAGAGATCCACCTGACTTTTCCTGTATAATGGTCTCCCCTAAACATGTGGAAAATATTGGCTAGATGTGCTCCATATTTAAGAGGAACACAGGATGACAAGGTTAAACATAGAAGTTTCCACTTAGTTTGATTAGTCCTCTCCAGCAGATGTGGGGGGAGAATTTTGCATGAGAGAAGGACATAAAAGGGACATTGGCACCTCTTCCCACTTAGTACGGCAGACAACTGTGCTGCACCTCCAGCTCTCCTCACCCACTTCTCCAGTACTGTCTTCATTTAAATAGAACTTTAGCTTCCTCTGGGCAAGACATGCATTTACAAAGCCTAATATGGAAATTTTCCTGCAGCAAGGCCACTTATTGCTCCAATTTCAGTTAACTGCAGTGTAGATTTTATTATTCATAGCCAGAGGCTTGTGTAAATTTCTGGGTTGACTTCTCATGTCCTGGCAAGGGCAGAATGTGAGCTGAGGTGCTCAGGTTTCATAATGAATTACGGTGGGAACTGGCCCGCTCCATCCTAACACAACTCCAGGAGCTTGGGAAGTCAAAGGGGAATCCTGTGAGAAGGAGCTGATATGGTTGGGTTTCCTGCCGAGCCCCACTGAGATCCTGGGGAAGATAGCACAAACAGAGCTTTACCACTGAGTTCACTCCGTGCTTGACCCAGCCTTCCTACTGCTTCAGGGTTTTCTAGGACTAATCAGAATTGATAACAAAATAATCCAGAACAAGAAAGTGAATGCATTTGGGGTTTCCATGGATTTACATTAAGACCTGACTTCATTACAATATTAATTTTGACTAGGTTCAATCCTTTCTGAGAGTATTTCAACACTATTTTCATGCTGTATGAAAATGTAATTTTTGTATGCCATAATAAATATATTCATGTGTATGTAACTGAATATATCTCCAGATATGTATCTCCACACATGCTGGAGCATTGCAAAACCATTTATAATCTATTACAGAACCATTTGAAAATTACATTCATCCCCAGATTTTAATGACTCACATAAACTCTAACTATTCATGGATTTCAATAAAGATTATTTCTGGACTTACTCAAAAAACTTATGGCTTTACATTTGCATGTATGTCATTGGTGAAAGAGTTTTTGTTTGGAGGGGCAAGATGTATGTTTTACTCAGATATGATTTAGAGAAGCATAATTTTCACATGACAAGGGAAAACACTTTCCTTGATCTAATGACAGTTTTAAAGGTTGAATAGCTGTCCTTCTATATGATGAACGACTCAAAAGTCAGCGGAAAGGATGCTTTCTGTTTTTTATCTATGCAGAGCACACTTGCATCTTATTAATATAAATCATAAATACACATGATTTTTAAATATCGTAAAGTTTCATGTAATTTTCACAAGTTTTCTTGAACATTAGAATATCCCCAAAGTATATACATGGTTTGAAATATTTTACTATCAAAGTAGAAAAGCTGGTATGATTTTTACTCCAGTGTTAATAATATTTGGGGGCTAACTTTGATCCATGCTTCAATTTTCCTTTTACACAACTGTAGAAGTACAAAGGATGTTTTGTACTCTAAGTTCTTAATACTTTCTTTGATTGAAACTGGCTCTGTCCTGGAATTAATCTAAAACTCCTGAGTCAATCAGATTTAAGAAGGAATGAATTTTTACAAAATTCACTAAGCTCCAACAGTTTTTGAAGTTTGATCTGAGAATCCAATCTATCAACACATGTGGACGTTCATTACAGTCCTTGACAAAGTTTAGTGCTCTGCTAAAATAATTCAAGACTGGATAAAGGAAGAGGAACAGCATTTTAATTTTTATTTTAGAATCCTCAGCTTCAAGTTTTGGCAGAAAATTTTCAGATTCAAACAGTGGATACATACAAACTAAAGACTACCTTGTTATTCAAAAATAATTTGATTTTTTTCTTATGTTGCATTACACAAAAATCAGATATTAAATGTTATTTCAAAATTGAGAGTTATATTCTCTTGTGACAGCACAAGATTTATTTTTGGTTGCCTAGCTCTTTTGGTTTTGGTAAAATAATGAGCCGTGTGCAGTGTTTCATTTTTTCATTTCAGGAAATCTTAATTTTCTGGGGGAAAATAATTCCAAAAATCTTACTTGATAATAGGTTAATGTTCTGAAAAGCTTTGAAAAGTCAGGCCTTTTTTTTTTTTTTTTTTTTTTTTCAGTGTCTCTGTATTTTCCAACGTGATTGTTAACAGAACAAAATATCCATGGTTAGGTCTGGTAAGGATCTCTTTCCATAATGCTCTTTTGTCTGTATAACAATAATAAAAGCTTTATTGGCACCTATTTCACATGACCTCCATAATTCTCCTGTGGCTGACCCTAACCAGTACCAATAAAACCATGCATTTTCTCACTGTAAATTTAAAAAAAAAAAAAAAAAAAGTTAAAATTGTATAAGGAAATCCATGCCAA
>JAOTQP010001652.1:58763524-58837547 GCA_026413545.1 Cichladusa arquata | reverse complement strand
ACCAAAAAACTCCAAACCTCACCCCAAAAAATCCAAAAAACCCCCAAACCTTCAAATCCCCAAAATCTCTGAGTTAGCAAGTAGTTTGAGATAAAAAAAGAAAAAAATCCAACCAACCAACCAACCAACCAACCAAACCAAACCAAACCAAGACAAATAACCAATCCCAACTCCAAACAGTGCTAGAGCTGATTAGCTGCTGGAACTGTGATTTAAAAACATGCTGTAAAGGTTTCATGCAATGAAAAAGGTAGTGCATCTGCTTGAGATGTGTGTGGAAGAGAGTGTTCTTCCATACTGTGTACCAAAAGCTCATATAAAGTGATTTTTTTTTTTTTTTTAATTATTATTAGAATAACTAGAAACCCTGCCTGTGCTGGGAGATCCCCTATGTTAGGCTCCCTCAGAATTCTCTATAAACTGAATAGGAAAAAAAGATATGGGTAAGACCTGGTGCATGAATTAAAAAAAAAAAAAAAAAAAAAAAAGGGTAATAAATATGACATTTATCAACAGAAAAATATATTTTAAAAGAAGTTGGATACATACACAAATGCCTTGTATACAAACATAAATGCATTGTTCATTGAGAGAGTATAATAAAAGTGCTTAAAAAGTCCTTTCAATCTCTCTCCCCTCCATCTCTTCATAAAAGCCCCACAAGGCTCATTCGAAGTGCAGCAGCTCCTGAAATCTCGATTTTCATATTGCCTGCTATGGTGTAAAATTCCTGGAGTTTATGGCCATCAATCACACTACTTTTCTTGTAAGATAGTGTGCTGAGAATTAGAAAATTCAATTTTTTCTGCTGGAGAGTAAGCCTTCTCCCTCCTCTGCTCTGTTGGAAGGTTTTGGGAAACTCCCCCAGGACTGGTTTCTCACTGGAGTCTCCTAATCAGGAGGCTGGACCGGGCACTTGTGATCATTTTGTTTTGTTTTTTTGTTCTCTAATCATCACATACCTGCACACCTTGATGGACCAGCACAAGGACACTGTGCCAGCCTTGTCAGTGCCCCTGCTGTTTAGATTTCTGTTCCTGACCAGGCTGGTGCTCACCTGCACGAGGTGAGGGAAGGTGTGCTACAGACTAGAGAGAGAAGAGATACTCAGCATAGCTCTGTGGCCTTACTAGGTGTCAGTCTAGAGTATGAAAACTTTCCTGCTTCTTCTCCTCTTTTCATGGATTTTGGTTTTTTGGTGGTTTTTTTTTTTTTTTCCTAACTTGAAATGATAACTTTTATTAAAGTGTTTATTTCTAAAAATAAAGTCCATTGAAGAGCATAATTTCAGGAATATTTATCTTTTGTCCCATTCTGTGTTGCAGAATCTGAGAAGTGCTCTGCTCCTAAAAGAAGAAAGCCTTTTATTTCAGAGAAGAGTTTAACTCTAGAGAAAACACAGTGAGTTCTGGAACGGGAAATGGTGATTGCAATGTAATCAGTGCACAGAGGGAGCAATCCTATCTGCCCCTTCTCTGCTCTCTACACATCAATTACATTGGTGCTGGTCTTTGTATAAAATCCAAAGGAGGTAAGAAGACATTACCAGACATTCTAGAAAACAAAAACAAAAACAAAAACAAAACACCAAACATAAAAAACTTAAAGGAATGTCCAGTGTGAACACAGCATAGCATTCCCAGCTGTGTCATCAAAATCAAGCTACTTAGTACAATTAGCAATTGAGAATATGCAAGCAGAGAAAGCCTGCAAGATCAGCAAATCTGCAGTTAATTAGAAGGAGCAGGAGAGGAAGCCATGGACATGCCTGAAGGTGGCTCCAAGGAGGGCAGAAGCACAGCAGCAGGTAAGAAATTTTCAGGCAAAATTTTGCTGTGCTCAGCTGTGAGACTTCTAGGCCCTAGTGGGCAATGGGGGCTGATTTTATGGGCAGCTCTGTGATCAGAGTGTCCATAGCTGTATCTGGAGTCAGGAGCCCAATAAACCAGTTAGAAAACATGATTCTACCAGGACAATTGGGTATTGTGCCAGACCAGAAATGATGGGGGACTTTGAGGACAAATGTGGTGGCAGAACACTGTGTAAAACTTCATTGCACAGCTCCACCTTTGAATTTTGATTCCTCAGCCTGCTGCAGTCATGTGTGTCCTTTGGGACAGTGATTTCTGAGCTGCTCTGGTTGGAGCAGAGGCCACCCTAGCCTGCTTTAAGGTTTTTCATCAGTTTGTGAATTGTTACACAGAAAGAAGTGACACTTTAACAACAGATCCTCTCCCACAGTTTTGATTTTTTAATTATTTTTACACTTAGATTTAGGGTTCAGAAGCATAACCTTTATAGAGAATGCATCGTAAGAGAAATCATCTGGGGAAGTTGTTTTTCATGGCTGTCTTCTATTTTGAATGATACTATTGAATCAGGATTGCTCTTATCAAGTGGGGATATAATTTAATAATTGATGAAGATCAACAATTGATTGAATCTGAATTAGCTTTCTTCATGGCTGTTCTCCCCAAATCTACCATATTCAGCTCCTCATTTCTTTTAACAACCAGCTACAAGAGCCTCTGTTCTGCCTGTAGATTTTATCTGGGAACACTCAAAGTTTTATTTGTGACCACTAATGAGAAAAGCATAATTACACACAGAGCCAACGTGACTGTGAGATTGGTGTAAACTCTTAGTTCACAAAAACTTTAATTCAATCTCTGCGCTCTCATTTCTCTCTGAAAAATTCAGAGAAGCCCCTAACTCACTAACTCCAACATTTCTAAACATCATGAAGAAAAATATTTTACTAAAAATAATCGTTATATGCAGTTATTATATCTTTCTAAAGTAACACTGATGCTCAGATCAGCAAGGAGATTTGTCTGCCAGTTAATCAGAATGTTGTCTGCATTCCAGTCCTCTGGGACATGTAGATCAGCCTACACAAGTATAGACTATACGCTCTGTGAGAGATATAAACTTCCTTAAGTTACTCCTGACAACATAAATATTCCCCTTTTCTCATTTTTGTTAATAAACCACTAATTTAGATCTATTTTGCAAATAAATAGCTGGCACCCATGGATAAATGTCTTTCACTCTTTCCTTGCAATGGTTGCAGTATCTACTGAATCTTTCACTGTCTTACTGAGTTTTAGTGAATCATTTGTGTGAACAGATAAAGATCTGAACATCCCCACATTCTTTCATGCAAATGGATTTTTAATATCTTTACACTGATTCCCAGTTGTGAGCTGAGTAACTACCTGGTGATCCTGTATTTTCAGGTATGTTTGTATGTGCTTTAGCATATAATAAAAAATTGAAAAACTCTACACGGTTAAAAAAGTTCTGTTTTTAGCAGTCTCCCATGTTTTGTATGTGTAGGATTGTTTGGTGACTTCTGTGTCCCATAGAGTGACATTACTCTGCCTCTTTGTGCAGCACAAGGGAAGCAGTCTGGAGCTGTTATGGTATATTACTGTGTAATTTCAATGTTTGCTTAGAGAGACATTAATGTGAAATTATAAATGCAAAGAACCCTAATTACCCTGTAGGAAATATTATGTGGTAGGATGTGCATGTGTTTTTAAAACATGCTGCAATTTGTGGATTTGTAACTAAATATCTGCATTCAATTTCCGTTATTAAATAATTACTTTACATATGTGTTTGCTTCCCTAGACTACCAAACCTGACATTTAAGTGGGTAAGGAAAATGGCACTAGTTTATATATCCTTGTGTTAACAAGCTTGTAATAACCATGTGGTAAAGTTGTAAAATTGGGATGCAGGCAAAATAGATGGAAAGATAACAGCTAAATTAAAAAGAAGTATGCTTAGCATTTTAAACTAACAGATTGCAACATAAAACCTATGAAAACTTATCTGGAAAATTCAGTTATGTTTTCATATTAAGCAACATATATTTTCATATATCAAGCTACAGGCTGTTTTCAGACTGTTTCTTAGCATTTCCATGATGTTATTTGTTAGTCAAATATTCCAATAAAATAATAATATTTAAAACCAAAACTGATTTAGAAAAGCAAAGTATTTTGAAAACAGGTCTTAAAACTAGCAACTCACGTATTAAGACAAATGTCACCTTTAATGAAACTCAATCTCTCAGTCATCTGCCTGTCTCAAGGGAGACAGGAGTCTATAAGCATTGCTATCAGAAATAGCAGATGACTGGTACAGTTAAGGCATCAGTCCCCTTTGTCATGTCATTGGACTCTGATCTAAATCAATGGGGAAATGTCTCCTAACATGCCTACTTGTCCCTTTATTGAAAAATCTTTTGGCCTGGGTCAGATGCCAGGATCAATGAATCCTCGTGTTTTCTGTTGAATTCTCTGAGTTCCTGTGTGGACGGGGTTACTTAGGATGGTGACAGCAGTGGCAGGGGACAGCCCTTGAACTGAAAGCACCTTCCACAGTAAATCTGCCTGGGGATTGCTGTAAGCACACCCAGAAACATTTTGAATGAAAGCATTTTGGACTTTGGCACCTTCTGAAAGGCATGCATATGTAAACACGTGGCTTTTCACTCTACAGCTGTATTTTGAATAAGTGCAATTGTCAGGCTAGACTTGATTACTCTGATCCTCACAGATCTGCTTGGGGGCTGAGTAACACATCTAGCAAACTCATTGGGGTATTGATACCAAAGTAAGTCAAATGGCTTCGAACCACTGTTTGGTGTTGTTTTTTTTTTTTTTTTTTTTTTTTTTGGGTTGGTTGGTTTTTTTTCCTTGAAAATAACATGAGTCCTTCTCTCAGTAAAAATGCAGAGAAATCCATGGTTTAATTTGTTGGGTGAAGGACCTAGGATATGTGGTACGCCAGGTTCTAAGAAAAGGAGAAGCCCTTGCATCTTGTGGAAGGTTGTGTGTGCTAATTTTCCAGTGCTGTTTCTGTTTACTGCTACAAGGATCAGAGGAATACACAGTTTATATTTTCAGACTGTTTTATATATTCAGATTATTCCAAACTATCTTTTATAAATATAAAAACTGCAACAAAATGTCAGATTCACAAATCAAACATAACACACTTTCAACATGAATGAAATGAAGGAGCAGAGACATCTTCAACAGACTTTGGGGGTCAAATTCTTTTCCAGTGTCACACAGCATCAGCTTTGCAAAAATTAAAATTAACACAATAATATCTAGGTCTGTGAAATGGGGTTGAGTTTCATTCCTAAATAGATTATGTATGGCTTTTGGCTATATTTGAGAGTGTGCACATTCCAGTTTAGTTTTAATAAAATGAATACTTGCACCTGGCACCACTCTTTTCTAGTGGCGGTGGAACAGATCTATAATTGCAATTATTCTCCTCCTGGGTGATTTAGTTCAACTCCCTGTGCCATGCAGGATATTCCCCTACATTATTTCTACTACTTATCTAATCTATTATTGAATAGTTCTGGTGATGGTGCCTCAATTACCTCCATTACCTCTCTCCCAGTGCTTAACGCTCTGTCTGACATGATTCCCTCCTGCCCCACAATGAGCAGCTTGGATTGTGTGACATGCAGTTTTAGGCTATATTTCTTGGTTTGATCACTTTCACATTCTTAGAATCCCCCAATTTGAAAAGGTTTACAGTGTCATCAGGACTTGTGTAGTTTCTTCCATCCTCAGGCTTATGAGCTGGGATTCTGTCCAATCCTTCTACCACTGAAGTGGCTCTTCTTTACCCCTTCCTGAAGTATTTCCTGTGTGTGTTCTGCCTTTTTGTCTTCTCAAATGCACAGACAGAAATGCTCATACTGCAGTGAAGTAGTACCTAAGCTGGTCATGCATAAAGTTTAAAAAAAGTTTCCTATATCCCTTTTTCTTTATATTTCAGTGACAGGTTACACTGAAATATGATGACAATTCTATTATTTTTGTTCAAAGTCTGTGTTTTACTATATTGCTTAGATTTATTTATAGAATAGAATAGAATAGAATAGAATAGAATAGAATAGAATAGATCTTTTTACCAACCCACCTCTTCACCTACCCCTACACCCATCCACCCCGTCTCCCTGTCAATATATCTCTCACTCACTCCTGCTGTGCAGTCTCTCCACAGTACATCAATATCTCACAGATTTTGCTCACAGAAGCAGATCTATGGCTCCTACCCTTAATTTCAAGTAAGCAACACTTCTCTCAAGAGCATCTCCCAGTGACATCACTGCCCTAAATATTATGTCCAAGGGAAAATGCTAAAGAAGAAAAATGGTTTATTACGTGTTTAGCCTAGCAAAATGGGACCCATCTTGGCAATGATCTTAATGCTGACAAACAGAAATGTATCACACATCAGTGATGATGCTGATGGTGTGGTTAGGGATCCTCTGCTGAGAAAGCATGAAGGAACACGAAGTCTACTCCAGTTTTCTCACCGTGTGTGGTGGAGAACAAAGCCCTCTAGGGAGGTCCTGGATGCCACCACACACAGATATGCAAAGCAGAGCCTTCTTCTATCCATGAAGATTTCCAAGATTTCCATGTTCACATACATAATCTCTATCACATCTGCATGTAATACCCTCCTGAGCATTTTGCTGTGCTTCTTGGTTACCTGTGAGCAGATGGGAATGACAGGAAGAGCAGCATCATTCCTTAGGGCAGAAGGTGGAAGGTGGATGTGAGGGGAGCACTCACACCAAGTGGGGCTGGCTGATCTCTGGGAGAGGTGAGGTGTGGACACACATTTGTGCTAGATTTGTGTCACTGCTGTGGGAGAAAAGGGCTGTCAAATTTAAAGTGCATAACCTGCTCACCACTCACTGGTGCCCTCCCACTACTACTGACCAGCAGATCTAATTCTGCCAGGATGCCAGGGCACTTCAGGGGTTAATTTGGCCTTATATAATATATATATCCGTGCATTTAGTAGGCAGTATTTAACCAGGGATGAAAAAAGTGAAGAGGGGAGAATTAAAGAAGAGAGGTAACTTGCCAAGCTGCTCAGGGTTATGTGGGAAGTCTGTGACACAGTGAAGATGAGATCCCAGACCTACAGAAATTTGATATCCTGAAAGGTGGAAGACAATGTCTAAAATATCAAAGTTCACATTTCCTTTTGATTATTTTCCCTCAGACAAGGAATACTGGCTATAGATCTGGTGAGAATTCTTTCAGCAAAATATTTCTTTAAGTGTAGATATTGATTAGTCTGAAATCCATCAAGGGAAAGGAAGTATTTGGCTGAAATGATTGGCTCTTGGTCATTCTGTAAACACTACAAAATCATCAGAGTTTTTGGATGCAAGATTTTCAAAATGACAAGTGTTAATTTTGGGATTTGAAACAAAGCTCTTTTTTCTGAAACAAGACAGAGAATTACAGATCAACGGAATGGAACTTCAAATATCTGAAGTAGAAACAAAATGTTGACAAATTAGAAAAACTAATTTTCAAATATTTGTGATTATTTTTGCTTTTTTGACAGATGAATTTGGAAGACAAATATTTTAAAAATCACTATTTTTGTGCACATGTAAAATGACTTAATTAACAGATCAAATAAATCGGTAAGGATTAAAGAGGAGCAAAATCCTTCTGAGCATTTTTCTCTAATGTCACCATTCAAAACTGTGTTTGGTTCTTGGATTTAAGGCTGTCTTCTTGTCATGTTAGGGGCTGACCCAACCCAAAGCCATGCTTTGTGCTCTCAGGTTATCTAGATATCCACAAAATCCAGACCCCAGAGCCACATTTTGCTGCACAAATAAATGCATGAGGACTGTTCAAGCAGTATTTCCAATGGCAGTGTGGTGAAATCAATGTTGATTTTAATTATGCTTTGGAAGTACTCCATGGATTAGCTCACAAGAAGAAAATTGAGGAGGAGTTCAACATTACATGTACAAGTGTAAGAAATGGAGTCTGACACAACCAACAAGAAATATCTCTGCACAGCCCAGCTTTTTGCACTTTGAAAGACCTTCATGACCACCCTATGGAGCATGAAATAAAGGTCTTAAGTGCGACTGCAACTCTGTTAAGTGTTCATGTTTCACCATACTTTGGTTATTGTTCCCTGAAGAGAGTGAGAAATCATGCCCTTTCTCCATGACTTAAGCAACCCTGCTGAAGAAGTAGCACACATCACATTTCCAATGAACAGTTGAAATAATGTAAACTCTAGAGATCTCAGACTGCAGAAACTGAAGTTTTCACACTCCTGGGGAGGAGACTGAAACCTATTTCAAAATATTTTAAAATCTATAAATATCAGATTTAGTGTCATCAAAATTCAGATTGTAGATCCCAAGAGGACAACACGTTGTCATTGGAAACCATATTCCTTTAAAAGTTAAGAGCTCAATCTGTAAGCACTCCAGATGGAAAAAACTCCTGTTGGAGTAATTCTGAGAAAAATCTTCCAGAATTGGGACCCCACTTGCCTGTAAAGCAAAATGAGTACCAATGGCATGAAAATTAACTACCAATCATGCAGTAGTTATTATGCCAGGAACCAAATAAATGAGTCCTGAAAAAAAAGTCAGTAATTCACGGTTTTAATTGGCTCTGTATGAATGGAAAGAGAACTCAAAAGGAGGGAAGGGAACAGCACATTCTTACAACATTTGGAGAAAGGTTCAGTAAAAGTTATCAGTTTGCATAACTACCAGTGACATTTCTTTCCTGTTAGATTAAAATGTCTTTTATTTACATTATAACTTATGTATTTGATATTACCAACAGTGATATTCTGGTTTTAAATTAATGTGGTCAAAATAAGTTCATTAAACCATCAAAATAGATGTTTGCATAGAAAATAAAGAGCAGGTCAAATTGGCTGAAAATGCGTGATGTGGTTTAAAGCTGATCTCGGTGTAGGGGATGGCCACTCATGATCAGGTGCAAGGATTCAAAGCTATGGTAACTTTAGTTAAGCAATGTGTCTGTTCCTGAGTTATAACAGAAGGAATCACACCACAGTCTGGAGTTGCAGAGGATTCAAACTTCATTTCTTCAGGCTTCATGAACAAATGACAGAGCTATGAACTAGATCCTATGTAAATAATTAAGCTTAAGTGATTAGAACATTTGTGACATTAGTTATAGATAATTTAGCGTCTATAATCTAATCTGATTTACTAATGAACTCTTGATCGAACATCTCTTGTTATCTGACACGCCTGGCTGAGTATTTTTAAGATTTCTGCTGAATGAGAGACCAATAAAATTCACACAGTTGTTCATAGTTATGTGCTTGTTTTACAGGCTAATGATTGATACAATCAGCCACTATACTCAGATTTTTTTTTCTGTAGAGAAGAGACCTTAAAGGTAGTTTCATTGTCTGTCTGAAGACTTTCTGGTGAAAGAAGATGTGGTCTGACTTTGCCCTTCAACATGCTCTACCTGTTTGAAATCTAAACTCAATAGGAAAACAATCTTGAGGTTTCTCTAAGTAACAGTGCTGGAGAACTGGTCCTTGGTCACATCTTGACTTAGTGAGGACATAAGATTGACTAACAAAGGTTCTGTTCTGTGCAGGACATGTCCAAAAATCTAGTTCTGTGAAAATATATCTAGCAAGATTCCTAGCTGAACATAGCATTTGCCCAAATTATTCATAAATCAACCAAGGAATCCACATATTCTTCTAATCTATCCTTATAAAAGTATTCAGTAAGTACTTACAGGGAAGAAAACCCTGCTGAGCTAGTTAATCATTATTTTGAGAGCAAAGAAAAAGGAGAGCTAAACTATAATTATAACCTTGGTGATAATGTATGTAGGAATCTTTCTTAATCCAGGCTAATCTTGTTCCATGTTCTTGCCTACTATAAAAATCGGAACGATTTTTGACAAGATCCAAAGTTTTGTCAGTTGTTAAGAATTAATTGAAAAAATTACTAGAGCACAGCAGCCATTTCAAAGGGACTGACCCAGAACCAATTAGAATTTTGTAACAATTGACCATTCACCACAAAACAGTTATCATGAGCTTTGGCCTCTGAAGTGTGGTGTTGGGGGTGGGGGAGAATCAGATTAAAGAAACTTTAATTTTTCCCCCGTTGACTAAAATATCGTTAGTAGCAGCTTTCTCAACACAACTATCAATCAACTTATCTGGGTTTTAAAGGCTGTGCTCAGCTTGCAGGAACAGCAGTACAGAGTATAATGGATGCTTATCCCCTGGCTTTAGATGATACACAATATAGGTTACTATCTTGAAAAAACAGGTCAGACATAGGAACATTCTTTATCAAATTGCTGTTGACAGCCCAAACAAGAGATTGAAGAACACCACAAAAAGGTTCTTTCATCTAAAGACAACAGAGTTTATAATTGGTCATTCTTTCGTCCTTCATCCTCTCCTCAGCAGGAAAAAGAAAATTCCTGCTGCAGTTTCTTGAACATGGTCAGCACGAGGGTAGGCTGGTGTACACTGAGAAATAGGTTCAGTGTTCAGTCTTTTCTCTTAATGTTCCAGCTACTGGTTGGGCAGGGAAAGCCAACAGTGGTCTTAAATTTTAAAAAGGAATGAGAACAAGATGCAGTTTTGTGCAGGACAATCAATATTTTGGGACAACAAATATGTAGTTGCTTTGAAACAGGAAATAAAAGCAAAGGCATAAGTATTTGCCAGATTATTCTATAGTATGTCTAACATTCTGTCTCCTGCCTTCAGTCCAAAGAAAATACATGTAGCAGGTATGCAACATAAAAATATGTTGTATACATGGATAGAAATACATAGAAATATATGTGATCACATCATATGTTTTACTATATACTGCATATGTGTACATATATAAGTATAAAAACATAAAAATATTGGACAGATTGTAAAGGATGCGAGAGTCAAATATTTAGGGTTGAAAAATTTTCCAGAGGATTCCACTACATTTAAGATGAGAAAGAAAACTTTATTTTGATGTTCTGCCTGTTTCAGGCTGTTAAGTTTTACCCAGTTAACTCTCACTAAAGTTTCCTTGGACTGGTGATACATATTTCCAGGAGATGTTTGCAAAGTTAAATTGAAAACACCAAAGACTGAAACTCTACTGTCCCTTTGGTGTTTCCCTCTAACAGTCAATTCTTCATGAAGAACAGCTAAAAAAAATGAGATCAGAGCAATTAAATCACTGTCCCACAAACACTTACACTTTTGCTTACCCTGACACATGTGAGTAACTCCACTGAACTCAATATAAAGAGAAATCAATAGAGAACTGGTCATGTGTAACAAGTTAAATATATGAATAAGTGGGTTTAGATTTAAAGCCTGAAATCAGCTTGGGAAAGTCTACAATATTTTTATGTATTTTATAAATGAAATTAATCCTGAAGGAAATTCATTGAAGAGATTCATAGAGTGCATGAATTGATCTAGCCAAGAAAAAGCTCAGCTCTGACCATGTTTCTTTAGCTCTGGATCAGTGTTCTGACCGGCAATAGCAAAAAAAGCCCAAACTGCACAAGATAAAATCCATAGGGATCTGTAAGCATGCTTCCCAAAAGGAGCACCAACCATAATGGCTAAATGCCTGCTAGAAAGGCAAAGCCCCTCTGTTTGGTTATACACCTACATAAAGTACCTGTCCAGAAACTGAGTTTCATTTGTAGCAGACATAGAATAAAAACACTTGTTATAAGATTTAGAGAGGGGAAAAGGCTGTTGTGTGCTTTTTAAGAACATATAAAGGCCTTTGCTGACAAGGGGACCTCTGTAGGGAAATTTCCTGGGTTGGAAGCACAGGACTGCACAGCCTCCTTGTTTTTGAAGGCAAGCAAATCAAGACCTGGATGGTGGGAAGTTGCTGATGGAGACTCTTTTTTAGGGTGATTTATGAGGTCTTCCCATCTTTCAGCTGGAGGATGGTATTAGTAGTTGCTACACGGGAATAGCTAAAGAGAGAAAGTTTGCGACGAATCAAAGAATCTAAAGGTGCTTTGCTTATTTGGGTTTCTTGCATACAGCTTGGTAAATTTGCATACTGTGTTCTATACTGTTTTACTGTTTTACTGTACATGGCTTTGAGCAAAATCATTCTAAGACAGTAATGAATCCTGTCATCTCCTTCCTATGAAATTCAGGGTGTTTAAAGGCAGGAGAGGGGATGAAATTTCATTGGAAGTAAAGCCTTGGCCATTCTTAGTGGCACAGGGCTGCCCAAACACCCCGATGGAGCAGGGGAAAAGGAGATCTGCAGAACAAGGACCTCTTGGCTTCCTGGCTCATGCAAAGAAACAGTGTGGGAGTCTCACTCAAGCTTGGTTTCTAGATGAGCACTATTCCAGACACTCCAGTGGATTTATTTCCAATTCATTTAACGTCATTGTGAAAAGAAACAGACACAAAGTTTGCTTTGGCACTGCACATTGTGTTGCGTCACTGTCTAGCAAGTTTCCCATTGCACGTTTTTCCAAAAGGATGCATCTGCCAGCCCAATACAAACAAAAATAACTTGCATGTGTCTTATGTTAAAGCAGAATGAGAAACATGATGCCACATCAGTGTTGTCCATTCAGGAGTTAAAGCTCTGTTGCCTCATAAAAGATATCAGAGATACTGCATGCATATTTTTCCCTTTCCATATTAAACCACAATGCTGGGATCAAATCCTAAAAAGCTTCCATTCAGATAATTTTTATTTTTGTCTGGCATCGAGATCCTTTTGTGCCATTATGCCATACTCCTCTGCACAGCATAATCAGTCTTGGAATGATTTCTGGCCTTATTTTAATGGTGATAACTTGGTGGTAGTTAATTAGACAAATCCTGAAAATCTCAGTTTGCATGCAGTCTGGAAAATCCATGATGCTGCAGAGGTTGTGCAGACTCCCTAGAGATCTTTCTATGACTTAAATGCTTATTTCCCCTTCTTTTTCTTTCTATCTGATCTGCTTCACACATTTATCTAGTAAGTCTTTGGGTTTGCATGGTTCTACTCATTCTTAAGTCTTAAAGCCATTGGATGCTCTCAATCAAGCTTTCTAGAAAAAAGTTCTGTCGTATTCCTGTGCTGGGAGCAGAGTGAGGTTTGCAGGATTCCTTGATTTTGCTCTCAGACTATTCAGTGCAGCCTTGTTAGTCCTGCCTTGAGCTCACCCTCCCTCTGTGTGAACTGGACTGTGAGCTCTGAGACAGGCCAGTAGTTGCTTCCATGCAAGTGTTTCAACTGGAAAATTGATTCAAATCTCAACCTGCCACAACAAAGTGTGTTTTGTTTGGCTAATTTGTCATCTGTGAGGATATCAATGAAGTGATAGCTTGGTGGCATTCTAAAACAGATTTTACTGTTCATCATTGTTGATCTGAATAAGTGAGACAAATAGTGTGTTTTCCTTAATGTGTAAAGGGATGGGAAACAAAACAAATTTCTACCAAAACTAAGAGCTGAAACAAGTCCATTAAATAAGCTTTGTCTTAATTTCCAGCCCACCCTCATCCTAACAACTCCCTCTTCTAGGTAACTTGTTGCTTTTCATCACTGCAGGAACAGACTCTTAATTTTGATTCCCATCTGGTCTTATCTCCCTTTTTCTGTTTATTATTCATCAGAAAGCTGAGAGGCTGTGAGGGCCCATGTACTCCATGAAAAGATGATGCTGTTGTAACTTCACATCAGAGTGCAGATAAGAGCACAAGGAAACATGGAACAAACAAACAAACAAACAAATAAACAAACAAAAACCACCAAATAAAACCCCCCAAAACAAAAACACCCCCCCCTCAAACCATGAAACAATTTATCCATTACTCAAAAGTTACAGTCCATGTTTTATACTGTGATTTCCTTACTCACCTAGCAGCTTTCCTTAGTACTAGTTTTTTCTCATGTTTGCCAGCCAAAACTGATGTTTTACAACCTTCATCAGCTTCTCTCAATGACAGACCTTCCATCTGTAATGCTGACTGTAATGGCAATAGCAGCAGTGAGTGAAACATATATTCCTTATTCTGTTATTCTAAGGAAGAGATAAAATAGACAGGGCGTGTGGGTTGATGCAAATTGTGGCTGCCATTGTTGCCTTTTCTCTTATAACATTCCCTTTTATTGTGATTAATACCAAGTTTATATTACTTAGCAGTGCATAATAGAAATTTTTTCCCATCTGACTGTTTCTGCAGGTTTGAATTATGGGATGGAGTTGTAATGTACATTTACCACAGTGTCTTCTTTATATACTTCCAGTTGTACAGAAAGCAACCCACAAATAACTTGTGACAGTTTGCCATCTCTTTTCTAGAAGAGGAATGGCTAGAAAGAGACCATGATTGCCCCAATATTCATTGTGAGAAATGAGCTATTCCCATGTAAATAAACAGCATTTGGAGGTTTTCAGTTCATGCATTGTATTCAGCCCACATACACACAAGAATTCTCTACAAAAGAGCTCTCCACACAAGAATTCTCCATGGGAGTTTTTTGTTGATCAGTGGTAATTGCTCAGGTAAATAATATATTATTGAGCCCATGGCTGTGTATGCCAGAGAAGATTTATGAATGCAAACAGGGAAGGTGGCTCCTGTGAGCCCTCATGGTGGGTCTCAGCATTTGTTTTTTTTTTTCCAGAGTGTCTCTGCTTATGAAACCTGAGGGCAGGTTTCTGAAAATTCTGAAATATCTGGATATAAACACATATGAATTTCCTACAGTACAAGTGAATCAGTGCAGTAACTGGAGTCACAGCCCAGCAATGAAGGTTCACCTTGGATGGTCAGCTGCAGGGGAAACATTGCTGCTGGAGAGATGATAACTAGACAAAAATCTTGATCATACTCTGAACATGAAGCTTGCTCAGAACCAAAGGAAACAGCAGCAGAAAAAATGCTGAAATGTCATCACAAAGGAAAATAAATATAAAATTAAGCAGAAGGGAAGCTACACAGATCAACACACTCTTACCCAGAATACGAAGCACTCTGCAAATAAATGTAAAGCTGTGGTATGAAGCATGGATGCTGCTGAGAATAATTTGAAATATCTGAAGGTGGAAATTAAAAATGAGAATGTTAAATTTTGCAGCATGCTAAGACCCCTGCCAAAGTGCTGAGCACTTTTAGCTCTTGACTTACTCAAACTGTCCTAGGGGTATTTACAGCTTCACTGCCTCAGATTCCCACAGTGCCCATACTCAACTCGTTGTCAGGTCTGTAGCAGAAGTGTAGAAGGTATAGACAGCAGAACAAATAGCAAGTTTGGATGTAAGGGGTTTTCCTTCCAGTTGATTTTTTTATCTGTGCTAAATACAAACACAGAATACTCTGAAGATTTTCTCTGCCACTGGGAAGAAAGGTATGACTTGGCAGATGTCAGAGAGCTCTGGAGGTGGGAGGCTGGGAAGATCTGTGTTTGCTGCTGACTCTCTGTCTGCTGTGGGGAAAGAGGATGAATTGCTCAGGTCCTCACCTGCCTGTCCACAGGTAAACCAGTTCCCCATGGCAGTCCTCTGATGTACCCCTCAGACACTGAGGACAAGCTTTCTAAAGAACTTGAACCTCTGCCCATCCTGACTTCAGTCTGAATGCCTGGTGTGAAATACCCCTCATATGCATTACAGCTGGACTACAGTCGTACAAATGCATCAAAAAGTAAATATGTTTGCCTCAAATTGCCTTTAATCCAAATTTAAATTGGAGGCCATGATGGCAAACAGATTAGAGAGATGAACCAAAAATGCAGCTTTGAACAGCTAAGATAGAGCAAATGTTGCATATTTTGGTTGCTTGGAGCACAAACAGCAGCAGACTGTTTGTCCCTGAGTGTAGGATGAGGTAACAGCTCACCCCAGAGCTCAGCTGTGTCTCCATGGCCACCCACACAAACACATTCAGGACATGGGTGCAGTTATGGAGCTGCATGGGAGAAGAAAAGGCAGGAGCACATGTGGGCAACCTGGAGGTTAGAAAGTGAGGACACAATGTTGAATGGAGAAAATAGAAATAGATTCTCTTCAATGACATGGTGCTTTCCAGGTGAAAACATTAGTTTGAAACTATTGTTCCTTGTATTTTCCCCACAAAAAAGTGAATTTTCTTCATTATGAATATGAGGAGAGAGATATGTAACTCCCTTTTAGTTTTGATCCAAGTAAAATGAGGAAGTTTGGGTTGAATAAGAACAAGAAAAGCATGTTTCCATTCAGACTGGATATCTACAGAAAGAAAATTTAAATAAGATAGCACTTTAAGAAATGTTTCAGTCAAATAATTGAGATCAAAAATTTGGTGCATCACTGACATAAACCAAGAAATCTTTGTCTTAGAAACTCAGAAGATGACTTAGCTGTATTTTCCTCATACAAATTAAAATCTGTTGCACCTGGGCTTATTCCTTTACTTGGCACAAAAGGCACAGCTGCAAGCACTTTGACAATATAAATGAAATGAATTATGGATTTGTCATGTCAGAGTTAGGAAATCTACTTATAGGTACACTGGGGTCACTTGGCATCGAGTCTGGGCTGAAGGGTTTGATGAGAATTAGGAGGCTCTTTAAAAGGTTCAGTCACCTTGGATGATGCATCAGTTTAAGAAAGCAAAACTCTTTGTCAATATTGTAAGAAAAAAATAAAGAAGTTGATCCTTCAGCAATTATTTTTGACATAAAGGAGAAAAGAATATGAGTACTTGTGTAGCTGCAGTTCTGCCTGTCCTTGGGGCAGCTCTCCAAGGGGATGTGGCAGTGGGAACACCTCTCACATCCTTTGTTTCAAGAAGAGCAGCTGAAACAAACATGCTGGGTGTCTGCCTTGCACTCAAATGTTGGACAATTATACATATCTTTGATGTGCTTCTATGAGTCCTTTGGATTTGTGTCTTTCTGGAAGGGACCCTGTCCCTGGAGCATGCACCAGCACTGAAAGGGCCAGGACTCTGCTCCAGGGGAATGCCCATTGCTGCTCTGCTTCCTTCAACAGTCCTAGAAACCTGTCATTTGGGATGTTCTGGCATTAAAGAAGTCCCTCTCACTGTATTGCAGCTACTTTCTCTGGTTTCTGCTTCAGCAGGAATATGTTAAAAGGCATTAATGGAGAATAACTTGGAAAAACCCCAGAAGAAACAGAACTGCCTGTTAGGAACATTTTTACAGAACATGAACTGAACTTGTACATTTTTGAGTGGTCTGGTCAGCACATGGATGGCAAAAAATGCAAACTTGTGCCCATATTTTCTCACTGTGTCTTAACCAGGCAACATAATTTACTCAAATGAAGTTTCCCATCGCTTCCCCAGCTCTGTGTTATCTGCTGCTTTTTCCTTTTACATGTGTTTTTTTTTCTGTTTAGCTGGTATATGGTCAAGCTGGATGTGTTCAAGCACATGCAAAACACCCAGTTATATGTTGCATGATATTACCAGTTGTCAGATTTCTTGAATGTGTCACAGCTATGAAGGGTTTGAACCCTAAAACTACTCTGCCAGTGGGTACCAGATGAGAGGTTTCAGGAAGCAATGGCTGCCTTCTATACTTATATATATATAAGTATACATATGTATATGGTTTGAACTAACGTCCCTATATACTGGATTTATCCTTATTTTCTAAATAAAATAGTTTAAATTCAATAAAATTTAATGTAAACTTTAAAAAATTAAAAATTCAGATACATTTTTCATGTGGATGAAATATTTGGGTTCTTCATGTTAGGAAAATAGCCGATTAAGGCAAGCTGCTTCCCCTTTTACCTTAATCAGCTCAATGTGCACAAAAAGTCATCTGATACTCGAATCTGCCAACTTTGGCTGTTATTTACTTTTCTGGTGGAATTAGTGGGCACCTCAGAGATCTGAGAAAGGATTCAGTGAAATCAGCAAATTAAATATCCTCTGGTATTTTAATCTAGCTGTGGTGACCACTCTGTGGATTTCAAGCTCCATATTTTGCTTCTTGGAGGCAACTGAGTTAAGTACATCTTGTCTGAACCAGGGGGAGAATGTGGTCCTGGTGCACTCTCACCTTTCAAAGAGAATCCCTCCCATCACCCTCATTCCTGCTCAAAGCTTGCAAAGAAGGTGAGTACTCATGATCTATTTCCTATCTTCCTGCTGCTCTCAAATGGAAGAGGAAAAGAGTTCTGGCTGTGCCTTATTTTCTTACCTTCTCTCTTTCTGAAGCCCTGAACCAGCAGGGTTCCCTGTAATTTCCAGGGGAAACTCTTTCCATAAAGCTGCACAGCCTGCAATGCCAGCTGTGAGCCCAGAGCAAGGCTCGGAGGTGAAGGGAGACAAAGATGGTGCCTTTCCTAATGAGCTTCCATTAATGGATAATTTATAGTGTGGATAATGAAAATATTGATTTGGGCTCTTTAACTCTGAAATGTTACATTTAGCTTGAGGCAATAAAGACTGTTTGTTATAGTGAAGATAATGACACTGTGGATGCAGCAATGCTTCCTCTCATCTATGGGTTTCCACACAAAATAGGGGAAAAGTATTTTCAAAAGTCATGAAGTTATGAAAGGCAAGGGATTGATTGATTTTTATAAGAGAGAGATGATGGTATTTCTAGAGAAATCCCTTACTCAATGACATTTAAGGGTAGGAATAGTGTCTCAGACACATGGAAGTCCTGAGCATCAAGGCCATAGGTGAAGGTACAGATATCCTCTGGTGAAGGCTGGCCTCTCATTTGGAAGAATCATTTCCATTTGTAGATATCCTGATTTGGAAAAGAACATTAGAAACTGAGGAGTCCCCAGGGTTTCAGCCTTGTGCCTACAAGCTGACAGATGGCTTTGCCAGGCACTTCACTGTCTGACTGTACAAAAATGGGCTGTGCCATAAGCTCAAATGCAAAAATGGAAAAATGGATCCTTCTACTTCTGTTTGCCAAAGAGCCGAGATTGTGTCTCTGATTTATCTCAAAAGACTGCTGGGAAAGAGCATCCAGTGGTGTTTGTAAAATGATATTTCTGAATTGACACAGCTACAGTTTGCATTGAAGAGAAATGCTTCTATTAAACTTACTAGTATTTTCAGAAGATGAATCTGAGTTCTCAGCATTTTCTCTACATGATATGTAACTTACTGATCAGTCTTTTTCTGCTATTTCCAAAGCATTCAACAGCTTGTCATGGCCTGTGTGTGGAGTGCTGCAGCATCTGACACTGCTTTGGTCCCACACTAGTGGAGAATGCTGAAGCAGACTGTACACTGATAGAAATAGTGCTGGCTATTAAATGGGAATAGCTAGATCTATTTCCATCATTCAGTCTCCTAAAGTTTTGACAGCTTGATCAAACTAATGAACACAAAAGTGACAGACTTATTGGTTCACTAATATTAGGTTACCAATCTTTGCCTTAAACCCCCATTAACGCTTCTTCCCTTGCCTGCTAATGCGAGGATAACAGACAGCAGCCAGACTTTCTGGCTCTACCCATGTGCAAAACTTCTAAACATTGGGCCTTTTTTGTCTCCCACTGCACTTTGCTGTAAAACCACAAGGTTAACACGACCTTCTGGCCCATTCCACTTTGTGTCTTGTTTTGAGGCGAGCTTTGTTAGGGACAAAAAATCTATGTTATATTCCATCTGATCAAAGTACTTCATGCCATCTGTATTCATTTAGCAATATCTAAGACTAGAGAGCATTACAGTGGTATTTGGTACATAGTATTGATTGCCTTCATTTGTAGCTCTCACAGACACCAGACACTATTCAGTTTTAAAGTTGAGCATCAGATTTCCCATCTGCAATCTCCAGGTGCTTTCTTTCCCACCCTCCTCCTTACACAGAAGCTTTCAAAGACTCTGTTTGAGCTACCTCCCTTTAAAATGATTTAAATACTTTTGCATATTATACATTGCAGTTATCTTTTCATAATTTCATCTGTTGTTATAGTAGTTAGTTTCCCAATGTCCACAGTGATGAAATTTGTTTAAATCTGTGATTTTGTTTGTCTCCAGATGTGTGTCTTTGTGCTTGGTTGCTATTTTTAGCAGTAGCTGTACATTTTGCACCACTGGAGAGTGTTGTTATGATGGAGATCCCTATCAGTTTAGCTCTGTATTTTTGTTCTGCTTGTGTTCAGCTCCTGCTTCAGAGCTGTCAGCATGGTCACAGACCTGTCTAGTTGTATCTTGGTATGAGTAGGTGCTCAGAGCCAGCCTAACTGACAAGTAATTAGATGAGTTCTGGCCATGGAAATACATGTCAGTGGCAAAGGAAAAGATTACTGAAGCATGGGGTATTTTCAGCAAACATGGATTTTGCTCTTCAAGGTACCAGGTGAAAATGTAAAGTGTTTTCCTGGTTAAGCCTAAGAAGATGAAACCAACTGGTTTTGTTAGAAATAGTTCAAAATGAAAAAAAAAGTAATATCATTGAAAAGATATTAATTAACATTATTGTTTCTGCCTGCTACCATTCAGCAGAAACTTCTGCAAGGGTTAATCAGATTGTGGCTCAGCAAAGCATTTAAGCATAAAATCAAGTTTAGACCTGCAGATAGATGCATTTATCTTCTGAAAAGCAGGCATCACTCACACCAAGAGAAAACATGTTTGATCCATTAATATCTGTCTTAACTTACAAAATATCCCGATAAATCTGTCATGAAAGCTTGGAATGGCAGCATCCATGTAATCATAGACAGGATTTCTATCACTAACACTGGGGGTGATTTTCTGAGCCAGCAAAGACTTGGAAAGTGCTACTGTGAGATCTACTGTACAAAACCAGGGGAAAACAAACAACTCCCAATAGGAACAGGGGCACGTGGATGTCCTCAAAATGCTTCAGATTATTTTCAGCTCTGTCCTTCCAAACCTGTGAAAGGAAAACACCTTGGGGTAGTAGCTTTTTATTAATAGAATCATATCATAAAGCCATAGAAAGGCTTGGGTTAGAAGGGACATTAAGGATTGTCCAGTCCCAACCTCCCTGCCATGGACAGGATGCCATCCCCTAGAGCAGTTTGCTCAAGGCCCCATCCAACCTGGCCTTGAGCACTTCCAGGGGTGGAGAACCCACAACTTTTCTGGAAAATGTATTTGAGTGCCTCACCACACTCTGAATAGAGAATTTCTCTCTGACATCTAGTATAAACCTCTCCTCTTTTAATTTTAAACCATATCCTCTTGTAGGGCTGATGTACCTGCATGCACCTTGGAAGCTGCAGTGCTCTGTCTCTGGGGTGAGAGCAGAAATGGAAGGTGCCTGTTCTCTCTGTGTGTTTGGCAGATGTGAGAGGGTAACCATGTCTGTAAATCTGCTGCTCTAATGTGACTCTGGGGAGTCTCTTCTGGAGCATCTGTAGAAGACCCCATCCAAAGATGAACCAAGGATGTTGTGCAGAGAGCCTGCTCCTATCCCTGGCTCCTCGCTGCCATTCATGGCTGATTAAAAACCTGCTGGAGTACGAAGCAGAAATGGCTAGATCTCTCTTTTTAATGGCTTGAATGAACTTCAGACTTAAACAGCTTAATTTTCAGAAAAAGATGAAAAATCAACTGAAAGATTTAGTGAAGATTTGATTTATTAATTATCAGACACCTGGCCTGTAAAATGAAATGTAGTGCAGGCAGCACTCATGGATGAGCTGTTTGGGTAAAAGCTGTATCTGGATAAGAGCAGAGTTGTTTTCATTGCTGTCCTTTAAAGGGTTTTGGATGGTAGAAGAGCAACTTTGCAGCAATTAGTCATTGCTACCAAGTATGTGTTTTAATGACCTTTAATATAATAATGACAAACCCAGGAAACAGATCTTCAAATGCCAATGAAAGATTGATTGCTTCCATAGGGATGCTACATCATTCCATAAAGAATAAAAGTGCATAGGAAAGATATAGAAGAGACTACTCCCTGCAAACAGACAAAATTTGTCAAGGAATGGCTAATGATAATCAAGCAACTATTTTGATATAATTGATTTCAATAAAAAGTAAGTCATTGCAGAAATATAAATATCTTCCCTTTTATTCCCTGTCTCTTCCTGAATAAATGAGTCCACATTTCCCTAATAAAATCCTTCACAGCCACGGTTCCCATATGTAGGGCAGTACTGAAATAGTGATATGATTGCTCATCACTTGGATTGCTCACACTTCCCCTCTGTTGAACACCAGGAATAGACTAAAAAGCATTAAAAACAAATGGCTGCCCCACTTGTAGGGCAGGTTCATTCAGTGAAAGAGAGGCATTGAACATGTTAAGAAAGTTATTTGCAAAAAAGAATGCTCTAAACCATTCCATAACTATTGCTACTTTGCTGAACATTAGTCTTTGTCTTAGAATCAGCATCTCTGGAAGTATTCAAGAAGTGACTGGACGTGGCACTTAGTCTAGTTGACAAGGGGGTGATCAGTCAAAGGATGGACTTGATGACCTTTTCCAGCCCCTAAAGATTCTGTGACATTGCAGCAGAATTGCTCAGTTTTATCCTAAGAAGGGTGCACTGGTTGGCTCATCCATGAGAAGCAAGATCTGGGCAGTGTCATGGGCCAGAGAATTAAATGAATCCTCAGTGCTGCAAGTGTGACAACAAAACAAAGTGTCTCTGCTCACCTGACAACTTCCACAATACCAGGCTGTCTGTTAAAGGACTTTGTGACTGCTGGAAAACATGAAAGATAACATTACAAACTTTTTTTTTTTTTTTTTATGTAAATATTAAGTTTCAAATTAGGAATATCTTGTGAACAACTTGCAAAATGTTAAAAATATAGGCATTACATGGGAAAGCTTCCTGTGGAACAATTTGTATGCACTTCTAGGTAGTTAGGACCCTGTGATAGAACAAAGTGCAGTTGGTGGTCAGGAGTGAAGAAATGTGTCTGTGCCAGAGAACTTTGGAGGACGAATCATGCCTTGGTCTGCAGCTTTAAGCAGCAGATTTGCTCAGTACTTTTGCATACCTCAAACCTCATATTGAAAGGGATAACTGAGATCAAGAATTTCTCATGAAGGAACTTTCCAGAGGCCTTTCAGTGTAGTGTCACAGTAGTTGAAATGTCCAGAAGAGATGTTTGAAATGTGGAGCCAAGTTCAAGACATCTCCAGATATGGTATGTGCATTTGCAAGGCTTAAAGCACAGGGAACTGGGCTTGGAAATGCTTTCCACACTGTAATAAAATGTCAAAAAAAATAATGTCTGAAGTAGATATATTGTCTATTTTGTGACTATAATGTATGTGGTCTAAAAAAGGCACCTGAAAGAGTTAGAGGAAAAGAAAAGTGCCATAAATTGTGTAGCTATATTAAAATCTAGAGCTATTCTATACAATTCCATAATTCTGTCATTACCAGCTGAGGGTCTTGGCCTTGGCCAAGTCTTCTGGTCCTTGATGGCAAAACCTAATGGCCCTGTTTACACTGGATTTTACATTGGTCTCAACAGAGATAGAATGGTGCCTCCAGTGTCTCATTTATCATGGCAGTTATATTGCTATGGTAAGATGTGATATTTTTGCTTTTCTGCAGTGTGAGGTGTGTGTGAGCAGACATTAAAAGTGCCAGAAAAATAGCAAGTCTCTGTTTCCCAGAGTTCCTGTATGCATGTGTAAAACATTTGTGGACAGTATGAAGGACAATGCAGAAGAGATCCTGAACTTTCAGAATTTTATTGCCTCTTGGAACACAAAATAAAAATGGGGGAGAGTAGTTTTTGTCTTTACATTCCTTGATTCTGAGTCTTATATTCATCGTTGCCTAGTTCCCACAACAAAACTTCAGTGCTATGATTACAATCACTCCACATTGACATTAATGTCAAATTAGGGAGAAATTCTTTGTGGTGTGCCCAGAACTGAACATCATGATTGCATGCTTGATCATCCAGATTGCGAGAGGGAGTGACACATTTAAAAACATGGGCAGATGAAATGGATGGAAATGACAATAACTCTAGGAAGAAAATGGGGGTGCAGACTAAAGGTACCCTCTGAATTAAACAAGTTGGTTCCATGTAATTGTGCCAAGCATTAGAAAAACAAAAGAAACCACCAAAGAAAATAGTGTTCATCTGCCATCTAATACTTTTTGGGACATGGAAAGAGGTCATCTGCTTTCACTTCACTATTATTTGTTTGTAATCATTGAGGGTTTTTTAAGGATCTGGCTGAGAGCCAGTTTTCCAACAAAATGAGAAATGAGGGCAATTAAAAAATGGAAGCAGATGATTGCCTGTATATTAAAAATCAAAGGAAATTGAGAACCTTGTCTTTGAACAATAAGAAATATTTTGGCCCGGAGTGTGGTATTTAGCTTGGTGGAGACAAAAAGCCACTTCATCAATATTAGCTCAGTGCAGTGCTTTTGGCAAAGACCTAACGAGTTATCAGCTGTTATCCTCTGTGGAGCTGGGGGGAAGGAGACATTTCTCTCAGGATACAAATTCATTCCTACATTGCCATAATGCAAGTCCTCTGTTTCTGATCTGTTTTCCATCGTTTCTCCTATTGACTGGTTAGAAATTGGGATGTGTGTAATAGGATAAAACATGGCATTGAACTTCAGGCCTTTTCACCAGTTGCTTCAACTATTTGGATTCTGAGTCTGGTTTTTAGAGGCACATTTTTGTGCTGACACATGTATATAAATGACCCTTAGCACTGGAGGGAAGGGGGCTACAAACAGTGCTCTTTAAAAATCTGGCCAGACACTCATTATATTCACTGTACTTGGCATCATGTCACTTGTGATCTAGTGGGCTCCATTCAACTTCCATCCTAAGGCCTCTGCATAAAGAGTCACTGTGGTTGTTTTTAATGCTGTGGCAGGAACAGATGGCAAACATATTTTAAAGTGCTAAAAATATGGAAGGGCAGTAGAAATCTACATGGCAGACATCTATTAAGCATCCACAGCTGTGACTAATTTTTTTAAAATAATAATAATAGATAAAATATATGCAAGCCCAGACCCTAAAAGGAAAATCTCCCTTGAAACCAGTTGGCATTTTGGATTTGCCTGGGTTACAGCAACGGACAGGATAAACTTCCACTTGTAGTTTCCAGTTTGCCTCAGTCATGCTAATGAAAAGGAACAAGTGAGTGTGGGGAGGGACAGCTGAACCCCGAGCCCCTGTGGCAGAGCAGCGTGCAGAGGGCAGCCCCTATAGATCACTGTCTCACAGGCACTGTGCTTCATCACTCTGCTATCACAGATTTTTACAGCCTTTGCAGATGTTTCAAGTTTCTGTCTATCACACTCTGGGAGGATGATTTCTCTCAGAAGATGCCCTGTGGCTCAAGCAGCAATGTGCACACGTGGCTGTCAGGCTGAAAAGGCTAACGCCCATCCGCTCTGCCACATGCTGTCATCTTACAAGTGCCAGGACAGAAACACACACAAAAAATGCAGGATACTTCTTAATGAGTGCTTGTCACAGCCTGATGACAAAGCTGAAGGAGGGGCCTCAAGGCCAGAGTTTGGCTCTTAAATCTTGCTGAGGAGCTATTTTCTAGGAGCCTAAGGAAGGACATTAAGAAAGAGGAGCACTGTGCCAGTGAGAGAAAGGTTATTCTCAGCAAAGAGGGTGTAGGGGGTGCTGCTCCTGTTCTCCCCAGTGCTGCAGCTGGTGGCTGGAGACTCATTTCTGAGTGACATCAGCACCCAGGTGAGCCCATCTACTCTCCCTGGTTCTGCCCTGGAAGTGACACCTTTCTGCCCATTGCTGCCAGGGCAGTGGTGCTGGTGCAAAGCAGGACAGCCTGGGACATGGGGCAGGTCAGTCAGCCACAGGACTGTGGGCTAGGCAGGCTGCTTCCCACAGGGATTAGGAGGCAGGCATTGACGCTTAACAATCTTAATCCTGATGAGTTTGGAGCTCTCGCTGCACCATAGCACACACAGTGCTGTATTCCCACAGCAGTGATTACTCCTGCTTGTGTAGCAGGCAACATCAAGAGGAGATCTGGCCTTGACTTCCTACCAGCAGCTCATAGCACTGGCCATTTGGGTGTCCAAAGAAGGGCTGTATTCAAATTCTATCCTCCCAAAGCAGGACAGAGGGTCCTGCATCCAAATTCTGTCCTCCCAAAGCAGCCCCCTGGGAAATTTCATTGAAGGAGGAGTAACACCTCTGTAAGTTTATAGGGCCTAATGTATGTTTGATGCAGGTCTGATATGGTCTAATGCACCTGTGTCCTCAGAGAGGCCTGTGCTGGAAAAGGTTTTGGAAATGATCCTGTGGACACCTTTGATTTGATGTGTACTGTCACCCAGGTCAGCCCCACACTGTGACTGCCCCACAAGGAGGGTTGATGCTTAAAACCCCACTGTGCTGAAGGCCTCACCTGGGGAAGGGGTGGAAGGTGTGGACCCCATCTGTGCTCCCCCAGAGGCACTCAGGACACTGCTGCAGGCTGCACTATACCTGCCCCAGAGGTGCCATGGCTGTCTGAGAGTTTGGATGCTCCTAAAGTAAAACCCCTTGTTTTTTATGGGGCAATACTGGATGTGTTTGTGTCAGTACTCTTAAAAACTGAGGCATCAAAAAACTCTTGATATTCTGGCCCTTTTGGTCTTTAATGTCACATTCAGAGTTTCCTTCATGTTACATATTCTTCATGGGGAACCAACAGATATTTTCAATTAATTTTCCTGTAGGAAATCAAGTAAGGAACACTTTTTTTTTTTTCCTTCTGCACAAGAAGTAAAAAGGACAGGATAAAAAGAGGAGGGAGACTTCGAGGGGAAGATGATCTGAGCTTGGTGTGCCAGACTGGAGCTTTCAGCTGCAGCTGCCTGTTACTCACACACACACACACACACACACACACACACATATGCATATGGCTCAGGCTTGATTTAGTTTGGCTCAGCCAGTAGATCCCAACATGTACTTGAGGAACCCTCCCCAAACAAAAACATGCTCTTATCAAAGCAGAATGCCTAGCCCAGGAAAACTGTACAGCTATTAACAAGTTATTTAACAAGCAGCCTGAGCTAACAGCTAACATGTGGCTGGCTGTGGCCCAGGGATGCTTGCTGGTCTTGGGCAAGGAATAGCATGAGCTAGACCTCACCATCCTCCATGTCTGGAGGCAGGAGGCTCCCTGTGCCTGGAGACACTGCAGGTGATGTGGGCAGGACAGGCTGACTGCTGGTGCTCTGTGTGGGATGGCTGGAAGGTCGATGGAAGCTGCAGGGCTGTGGTTCCCAGCAGGGCCAACATGAGCCATACTCAGAAACACAGAGGACTGAAGTGATATAATTAATAGGTATGCTACCCCGAGTCTTCAAGCATAATTATTATGGGTGCTAGTCTAAGTCTTCAGTGGTATAACGTTAAAATGAAAAAGTAATGATAATAGAGATGCACTAATCTAGCCAAAGGCAAAATATAAACAATTTATGCTACAGCTATTTCCAGTACAAGATTTTCTTCTACCTTTAGGCTCTGTTCTGCAAACACTTGACATAACTATTTAATTTTACATAGATGTATAGTTCCACTGAATTTTGGGAGGTGCTTAAAATGAGCAAGTAAGACACTGACTACACTAAGAATGCCTTGTTGTACAGGAACATAAAATCTTGGGCAGGCAATGCTCCTTTTCTGCTGATACAGCTGTGGCAGAATAAAGCATTTAGCATCAAAATACCAATAGAGTAAATACACCCCTGAAAGCCAGACAAGCTCAGTCACAAATTCAACTATTCCTGGCAGAAGTTTATCCAAGCTGCAGAGCAAGTCTTAAATATTCTGGTGCCCATTGTTTTGTCCTTTAGCTTGAAAGTTTAAAGGCAGCAAGATGGAATTGTTATCCACTTCTTCTCTTGCCCCCTTGCTATGGCCCTGACTAAGATATTTCAGTGCTGCTCCTCACAGCTCTGACCACACAACAAAGCAGTCTGGAGTCTGAAATCTTGGCTTTGTCTACATACAGATGATCCCTTCATCTCACTACACAAAGAAAACAAAAGAATGTGTAGACAATTTTATCTGTAGAGCCTTTACTGAAATTTGAGATAGTCACTCTCTGGGTTCAGCTCATCATTTTCACAGATTTTTAGGGTGGAAATTTTTGCATCTGATTCTGATCTGTGTAGTCCATAGTGTGAAAGAACCTTGTAGTTTTCTGCTATGCAGTCACACCAGGACTCTTTACATTTAGAGGGCTATGAACCCCTCATGCAGCATCTTACCATGAGCTTGGTTCCAGTGCCGATGGATTGCGTGCCACTTATCGCTTCAACAATGAAATGGCTTCTGCATCTTAGAAATTTCAAAACTGAACTCAGACATATTCTTCAGATTGTGATACTGCCTCTCCTTCAGCTTCAATATTCAGCGTTTCCACAGCTCTGTTTTTTTTCTGCCAGTGAGCCCATTGGGAACAGCATGTGGGTAGCGTAGCCAAGGCAGCGCTCAGAGACTTTGAGCAGCATGGCTGAAGTCCAGGCCCTGTTGAAGAAATGGCAGCACTCCCACTGACTTCAGCAGAATCAGGATTTCATGGCTCTTGTGTGAAAAAGTTTTCCCAACGCTCTGTATCTACAGATTTAATTTACTGTACAGCTTGAAAAAAGGCATAAAAATATTGGGATCCTCTGAGTCTTGGCTCAGATAAGGTGCTTAAAAATAAACTTAATTGAAGACAAGATGAATCTCGCTTGTCTCTTCATTCAGGGTCAAAAGGCATGAATTTCATTCACTAAATTATCAACACTTAAAACTTTTTCTGCATGATTAGTCTATTACTAAGAGTCAGGACAGCAGAGATCCTCCCACTGCATTGACCTGTGAACTTTGTTAAATCTTTTGACAGGGGTCATTGTCTATACCATGATAGTGAATGACTTTCCAAAATGGAGCCATTCTTTCAGTTGTAACATGAAGCTGGTGTTCTTTTCTTATGGCTTGAAAATGTTAATTTACATTGATGACATTTCTTGTCAATTTATGTGCCATCTGAATTTGCTGATTAGTCACAAATGATGATGTGCTGCTTGCAGACTGCTGTTATTGCACCTTTACAAAAAACTTCAGATGCTTCAAATACTTTCAGTATTAGAAATAACTCCTTTTCTTCCGAAAAATCTGTGTGAGATTTTAATCAGAAACTAATACTTAAAGAATGTGTTTACCAAAAGAATTCTCTGCAGGGTCTGAGTAAATGGGAAGTAAGTGGCAAGTAAATTCTAGACAGAACCTGTTTATACCTTTCCTCAGTAGAGGTGCTTCACCTTTCTAAATGTCTTGCTACAGCCACATCTGTTGTATACTTCCTTAATGGACACTTAGTTCTTCAGAATTTCCATGTTATAGTATCCAAGCCCTTTAATCTGAGCTGACAATTTTTAAGACATGTCCTCATCCTCAATGTCTTTCCCCATTCCCAGTTTCCTTTCTCCTGTGGTATATGCTTCTAATTTCCTGAAAGTGTCTTGCTACTCTGAGGGCAATCACACGAGAAATTGAACTTCTTTGGGATTCAAGGGTCCTTCAGGAAATTTGCCCAGTTACTCTCCTCCATATCAAACTTCATTTTGAAGTTTTTTTCCAGTGGTTCATAGGAGAGAAAAACTGACACTGATTAGGTGACTGATATGCTGTGGGGCCATTTCTTCCCATGATCTTTCATGATGATCTCTTTTGTCACTTGTGCCTCGCTTTGCACACTGAAGATACTCGTGTTCTTCAAGCATAAATATAAAACCAATGTGCTTCTAGCACTCATCTTAGCTCTCTGATTATTTAAATGTGTTGTTCTTACAAGCTGAGCCTTTAAGGCAGTCTTAGTAAGCCAAATTCTGCTTATATATATATATATTTATATATATATATATAGGCTGAAAAGTGAGAAACTTTAGAGCTTTCCCAAGGTGTGAAGGCTGTTCAAGAGTACTAGCAACTCTCGACTCAAACAAAAGCCAACCATGCTTTTTGGATAATTTAGTGAATGTTCGCGCTGGTTACTTATCCAGGGACTCCTGGCAGATTTGTAATGAATTACTCTGGTCTCTTTCTTTGACAGTTCAGCTGTATACAGGACTTACCAGCACTATTTTGTAGATAGCCTAATTTAAATTATGAATGATTGCTATGTATTATTGAAGACTTCTCTGTCTTATGTTGCTATTGCTGACACAAGTAATAACTGAGAGTTTTTCTGATTAATGACATCAGGGAAAAGAGGTTGTGGCTGGACTGCACGTGGCCTGCTAACAGTTTGCAGCAACCTATGTGCCAGAATATAAAAAGTGACCCAAACTAAATCAGCTGGGAGGCTGAGGGTTTGCTCCTGCCCTCCAAGTCCTCACACTTTTGTGGAAATAAGGACTGGGGAGGTAGAAATTTCTTTTCTCTGGTGCATACAGAGGCCCAACATGACCAGTGGGTACTAACACAGCTTTGCTGGGTAACTCAGAGCCCTGATAAGGCTGCCAGGGGACACAGCAGTGCCTCAGCTCTGCTGCACCCTGTGGTGACAACCAGTCTGTCCTGGATCTCTGACCTACAGGGTGTGTGTTTTATGAAAATATGAGTAGCTTTGGTGACAGGGTCAAGAAGTTTTTTTTCCTAGGGGAGTAAGAACCTGCAGAGATAAAGTGACTCTTATGATAAGCTAAATAAGGGGAAAATCTTCCCTCAGATACCCTGTAAAAGAGGTTCATGCTTGTGAAACACTATGCAGTTTTAACGTTAGCAAACCTATGAATTATAAGGTAGTGGTCCTGTGCCTTAGCTATACTTAGCAAAAGCTAGCAAATTTAGGCATCTATTTAGGCACCTACCCCAGAGCCCTGGGATAGGCATCTGGGCTCCAAAATGCACATTTTGGCTAGTGAGTTGTTAAAATGGTCCATTCCACTCCTTGGGTACATACTCTCAGTGCCAGTGTATTGCTACATAAGTATATATTTTTAATTAGGATGATTCCTGCAGCTTTCAGCCCTGGGTACAGGCAGACACTGAGGTGTAGGAGAGAGCCTCAAATTTCTCATCAACATTTCCTATATCCATTTGGGACTGCTGAGTTACCCTGCACATCCAGCTCCAAGTCCTTTAGCTGTGATTCTGAGTAGTGGATAGGGATTTTTTTCTTCCTGTATGCACCTGCACTTTCCAGCTCTGCTTGAATTGGTATCTTGTCATAGAATGACTTGATACCTCAAAATTAAAGGTAATTTTAGTGTCCCTGGTGAGGCCAGCTGTGAGGAACAAGTGTAGGGCACAAGAGCATGCACCTGTATAATTCACAAAGTGAAGGGAACAGTCAGTTCACAATTTCCTGGGGAACCAATGGGACTGTGGCTGAAGCATTTCGGTTCAAGGCCAGAAGTGGGCAAGCAAAAACCAAGAGGATCTTGGCTGAAAGTGATGGAAATTACACCTTCTAGGGAGCACATGCTCCACCAATCTGTACTGAGCAATGCTTTCAAATCCTGATGGTTTTGGATGTGGTTAATAAACTTAATGCCAAAATCAAAACTGATGACATCCAGACCAATCCAATGTTAGTTCTCCTTTCTTTTCAACTTCCTCTGTTGTTTCTTAAGTTATTTTTTTGGCTTTTGGACTCAAATAAAACTCCAAATATGTTTCTTAGTTAAAGTTCTCTAGTGTCTTTAGGAAAGCTCTGAGAAAGAAACATTTTTACATGGCTTTAAGGTACAATCATTAGTCAGATTAACTTCATTCAGAATTGAACTGATTGTTGTCCAAATTTTCATGTGCTTATCAGTAACATTTCTGCCAAAGCTGTTCTGAAAATTAGACAGATATTATTTCTCAGAATTTGACAGAGACAATGCCAGGCAGGAGTGAAAAGTTGATGGATAACTAGAATGGATGAATAGATGTGGAGATTATATTTCAGCTATGAAAACTATCTCAGTAAATACACATCAGTAAAAACAATTTATATTCCAGAATATAGAGGGGACTGGAATATTAAATAATAGATCCAATAATAGGCACACTAAATGAATCTACCAATGGGATAACTGGAATGCACAAAAAAAAAGTTTAAAAAAGGCAAATTTTGTGTGATTTTGGAAGGCATTTTGAAGAAGTGAAGGAGTGAGAAGACAAATGGAAGGTGATTGAGATGAAACATGAGTTTGAAAGAAGATTAGTTGGGTAAATTGGGAGGCAAGTTAATTTTTAGACAAGATTAGATCTATCTACTCAAAATAACACAATGGTTATGCACAAAATGATGCAAATTGGAGGCAAACTGACCCTAAAGAAAAAAAAAAAGAGAGAGAAAAAACTCCCAAACTTGTTAAAACAACTGTTTACAGATAGCCTTATTTAGGCCATAGTTTTTCTTAAATAATGGTCTTTAAGCAGTCATTTAGCTTAGTTTATTTAGTTAAACTTGTTTAATTAACTAAATGAAAATTTTTTACAACCATAATTTTGGAGTTCTTAGCAAAACCGAAGGAGAACAGAATGAGTGGAATAAGAACTGTAGAAATAAAAATAAGATTTAATATAATAACACAAATTATGTAGTCTTAGGTGTTTATGAAATTGATTTCTCTATCAGGCACTTACTATCTGAAAATGGCAGACATGGAGGAAGATTTTTGTCCATTAGCTGATTAGAGTGACCTACCAACAAGCAATGGGATGGGGTAAGGAAAAGACAAATGTTATCTTGGGAAGCTGTTTCTAGCAGAAACAAAGACATTTTACAATATTATTGCAAAGTTTGGTTTAAATACTTAATCCGTCTTGCAGTTAGCTTTTCCTTCTTTTCCTTCTCATCACATTGACAGAGGGGCCACCAAGGTGCCCGTGGGAGAGACCCCAGGCGTGTTCCTCATGTGGAGCACAGTCTGACAGAGGCTGTGCTCCTTCTGAGCAGAGACAGACAAGGAGGGGCAGAGCAGCAACTGCAGAACAGCCCTGGCACCAGAAGAAATGGGTAAAATATGACTGTGAGCAAGCTCTAGCTGGAAATAGAAGAGGGTTTCTAAGGCCTGGGGGGTGTGCTGCAGGGCTGCTCTCCAGGAGAAGAGCTGCAGCCAAGGCTGATTCATTTCAGTGCACAACTTCTTGCATCTATTATCTGTACTATGTAATTTCCTTTAGCAGCAGGGATGAAATTCATGGTGCAGGGTGCTTTTTTTAGTATTCCTTTTATGCTAAGAGTGTATGAGATACTTCCATTAGAGTATTATTTTAGTCTAAAATTTACTTTAATTCTAATTATTTTAAATATTGCTGTTTGACAAAAGGATCAAATTCTGGTATTTGGAAAAAAATAATTTTAGCACATATACATTTAGCTTCCAATTCTAATTATCATACTCTGAAACAGGTGTTAGATCTCTTCAAAGAAGAGGTCATTCAAATATTTTGAAGAAGGACAAATGCTCACTTTGCTGACACCTCTTTTTCCTTAGTCTCCTTCTTACAGAGACCTGAACTTCTTTGGTTACCTTTTTTTCCTCAAAATTTTCAGGTTTCTTATGACATCTGACATGGGAAATATTTGCTTTAGGCATTGAAACTTGTTCAAGACATAAAGAAATAAAAACAGCCTTGGAATAGGTGACATTAATAATATATGGTATTTCCAAATCCTTCCTTGAATGCATTTATCTATGGCTATGGATATAACTGATGATATTTTTAGAGATATTCTTTATATAAAAATATCAAGAATCCTTGACCAGTGTTCACATAAAGAGAAACACATTAACTACAGGAATGTTTTTCAGAATTGGAAAGTTTTAAAACCACTTTATATGCTAAAGCTCCTGAGAACACTTTACAAAGGACTGAGAGTTCATTGGATGATAGATAAATTTTCTTAGAAATAGCTACATTTAAATAATAAACCGTATCCAGAATTTACTTTTAAAATAACAAGAAAGAGTGTGTTGGCTTGCTCAGATTTTTTTTCCAGATCAATACATTCATTGGTTATGTCTGGACTGCGGCCAGGAATTTGCAAAAAATGTTGGCAAAACATGGTGTTGTACAAACTTCAAAGTTCATGTGAGACCTCATAAGCAAGCAGAGCATGTGAGAAAACTGCTATCAATTTCCCAGTGACTAAACTCTGAAAGTGAGCTGGGGAAAATTAAATATAAAGACCATTCTTTCTCCAAAGTGTACAAATAACTCAACCTTCATTTGAAAACATGAAGCAGTTCTTAATGTTTTATTTTCATTATCTTCCTATTCTAGAATTTATTTATGAAGCTGCAACAACAGCATGTGTCTCCTGGACAATCCTAGCTGTGGATACTGGAACAAATGGGTCAGGTTAGCTGTTTGAAGAATGAAAGACTAGGGCAAATGGAGCAGACCTTTACTTCCCATGCATAATCTTTAAAGTTCAGATTTTGCATGGAAACTCTTTAGTAAATGTCTAGAAGATGTCCTACTTTAGACAATGCTTTAGCAGTTGTAAAGAGCTGAACTGTCTGACCTGCTCTGCTGTTAAAATGAGCAGTTTGACTTTTGAAATCCCAGAAGTATTAACTTCTGCTTAGATGTGGATACTCATTTGTGTGAACTGGTTGTTTCCCTGGTGCTGAGCTTATCTACCCCACTAGAGGACCTAGAATATGTTTTTTCATTGCAAAAACCACAGATAATATGACATTATTTTAGATGTATTTTAAAGAGAATGGCATTAGGCACATTTTATTTTCAATGCTTGATGTTTGTTTTTTGCCTTGTAGATAAGGAATAGATTTTTGTGCACAGCCTCTCACAGACACACGTGCCCAGATTCTTAAGTGACCTCATTATTAATAACAGTAACACAAAAATCAAGTTCTGGAGTGATATGTGAAGCCCATTTTAATGCTGGGCAGTAAGCAAAATGTTTATCTTACTCTTTCTTGCTCAATATAGAAAAAGAAAATGGCAAATTTATTTTATTCTTGTACATCTTTAAACAATTATACCTTTAAAAGGTTTTTGTTATATATTTACTCCTTTTGTGTTATGTATTTTTATTAAATTATTATTAGAATCATTAGAATTATATTGAAATACATGAACTACTGTACAACATAGAGGAAAACTTTAATATTATGTGAGTAAGTCCAACAAAGCATCAGGTTGCTTAATTGGCATATAGGACATTCTGCCTAGATTTCTGGGATACCAAAGTTTTTAAACAAAAGTTGTCCCCAAATTCCTTTATAATTTTCTGTGTATATGTGCTCTTAACTAGTGAAGTCAGATGAAGAATGAACATATTTAATTAGATAAATAAATATAAAACCACTCATTATACTTAATTCAATACAAATAATAATAAAAAAATACTGTTCTTGTCTTGACTGTAATTAGGCCTTTAATTAATTGTAACTTGTAAGCTGTCCAGGAAATTATCAGAGGTCTTGATTTTGCTGTGATTCTGGTTCAAATGTCTTAATGGTTGCACCTTTTCTACAGGTGGAATAGATGCTTTACCAACACAGCTGATGTGACAGTGGTGGGATGATTGCAGCATGAGGTGACAGGCAGCAGGGCAGGATTGGTTCAAGTCCTGATTGACAGCTTTCCTGTGTGACTGAATAAATCATTTAATCAGCTATGGTCCCCCCACTGTGCTCTAAGTCAGTCACACCTCTCATCACACTCTGTGTCCACCAGACCTACTAAGAACACATATTCCTATTTATGGAGAGAATAAAAGGCATCCTCATGTCTGGGGCCTCCAGATGAAACCCAAAGCATGGGATTAAAGGAAGATTAATCATTATGGTTTTCCATAAGAAAAATCTCTTTAATTCAGGTGAGCAATCATTACACAAACACTCTGCTGAAAATAATGGTCATGTATAGATTCATTTAAGTCTATAGCTCAGTTGTCTATAGTTAAGCTGCTCAGGTGAGTCAGGATTTTTCATATAGATAAACATCTGCCTCCCAGTCCCTCAGTTATACCCCTAGCACAATAATGATATAAAGACAACCTTTCCAGGACGTGTGAATGCCTCCTGTCAAATGAATCTTAAACACCATAATGATGCCCCTTATCTGGAAATGAAAACTAATAATAAATAGCAGTGAGTATTTCAAGAATGCACATTCCACATTACAATTTTGTTTCAATGAAACTTTAGGAGAAAGTTTTACCAACAGTAAAGCATGGAAAAGCACACGGACTAGATTTACCCTTACCTGTGGCAAAAATAACAACTTAAAAGTTAATTAGAAAAAGCATTCAGCCTTATTCATTAGAAAAAACCCAATTCTTAAGCATGATTAGAAGATCAGTTGCTAACTTTTAATAGAAATAACTCAAAGCAGCTATTTTATGAAAAGTTAATCAATTCCAAACTTTCATATGTGGTCTATGAAAATATGAGCATGACCATCTTTATTTCAAAATGAAGTTTCTATTTCTCATTATTGTATCTGACAAGTTTTGGAAACACATCTCGTGCATTCTCTCACATTTAATGTAAAGCAATCACTGCCCTATTTTTCTGTCAGATTCCTTTTTTCATTCCTAATAGCTCATGCACTTATGGGCTCTTCTGACAGCTATTTTTTTCAGTAGAGCTGCTCTCTCCTCTGACCACTGACATTAATTAATCAATTGATCAATAAGTCATTTGAACCCCCCTTGGGAATGCTGAAATAGCCGTTGTCCCTCTCAGATTGCTGAACTAAATGATTGTGGTGTTGTTGTGTTGTAGTGGGGAGTGTTATGGAGCTCTCCTTACAATCAGAGTATGAGCTCTAAAGCACACTGGAGGGCTATCAGTCGCCTTCCTCCTGGTGCAGAAAAGGGGATTTGTTCTTGAGAAACTGCTCCTTCTTGGAAATACATCTGTATGAGCTTAACTTAAACATGCCAACAGCTCAAGAGGCCTCAGGGGGTGTGACACTCACGTGTGGAGATGTAGGCACATGAAAAATGTTTTTAAGACCAGCCCCAGAATGAAGCTATGCATTTATTCTGTTTCTCCTGGTCCAACCTTTATGATGTAAAACCCACAAAAGGGCTGCTCAAAGAAAAGCAGGCTGGGCTGTTTTTTACTCTGAAGTTTTGGTATGAGCTGCTATTGTGTATAAATTGATATAGCTTCACTGAGATTCTCGCTCATCCTGCAATGAATAATTTTGCCCTTATACTTTCTGAAGTACAACGCATATTCATTTTCAATTTAAGCAAAAATTCTACTTCCTATACAAAGAAAACATAGTAGCTATTTTTCTGCAAGAAGTGATGGGTAAGAGATAAGTTCATACTGTAAAGATCCAAACACAACCAAGGATATATTTGTGGTAGAAGCTCCAACAGGGACACAGAAACTTTGGAGATTCCAGATTAGAAATGAAATTCAAGCATTATTTGAAATGGTGCTGTGCTACTCTTATGTTTTGAAATGTGGTGAAATTAAATTTTTTACTTTTTCCTTCTAAGTAAAAACTGTTAGATCTCCAAGTAGGCACAGAGCAGGAGAACAGCTCTATCTGGTTTGTTTGGAAGTCTGGTGTGGATTATGTGTGAATGGAGAAAAGGCACATTTGAGAGTCTCTGTTTTGTTCCTGGGGAACTTCAGAAATTCATGATATTGTGGCATTGTGCCACCAAGTGCCACTACTGACTTTGGCAGTATCATAAAGAGCAGAACACTGAATATGGCAGTGTCTGGAATATCAGCAGATCCAGAGAAGTCTGATCTTGCACTCAGTGACAGCTTCCTGCTGCTTTTAAAGGGAATAGAGATGGAACTGCAGGAAATTTAAAGAAACATTTTCCCATCGACCTAGAGATGAAACTGGGCCATGGATAGAAGGTGCTCAGGTGGATTAGAGGGCTGGGAGGTGTGAAAAGCCACTTATCCTTGGGTAGCTGATCCCCAGTTAAGTCCCTCCCATCTGTAAATAACAAGTGATTGACAAACTGTGTCCTGGGACAGTACAACAGCAACTCTAAAATGAGGGGAAATGAGCTTTGAAAAAAAAAAGTAGTAGGAAGAAACCAGTAGTAGGCACTCCTTAAGGAGATCTGGAGTCTCCAAGTAGCAAATCTGACCCAGGTAACACCACAAAAACTTTAACACCATTTTTAATCCCTCTGAGTGGCAGAGGTCTCTAGAAGCTGAGATACTAAATATTGGGATAAATCTCTTCTCTCCCCATTAGAAAGATCTTAGACAGAAAGGTTGTATACCAGGAACAATAAAAAGCAGAATGTTCTACCTAAAGGGTAAAAAAATGAGCAAATGGTGGTAAAGGTTTCTTAACATCCAGAGAACTTGGCTTTGAATTCTCCCTCCTGGGAACAGTGCAATTACAGCATTGGTATTTCAGTCAAAGGTAAAATCCACCTCTACTGCCTGGTTTCCATCTGACTCAAAAAGAAAGAAAAAGAATAAAGGCTGGGCAGGGTTTATCTTAGTCATGCAAAAGCTTCAATTTTTTTTTTTTTTTGTTTTGTTTTGTTTTGTTTTTGTTTTTGCTGTTTTTTTTTTTTTTATCTGTATGCTTTAAACATAAAGTATGTGCAGGTCTGTGAGGGCTGAAACACAGACTCTTGCTTTGCTTCCACTAATTTCTGTGTGCCAATTAAGAGTGTTCTGTGTTCCCACAAAGCACAGGCAGCTGAGATATGTGGCAATGACCTCAGGAGAAGCTCAGCCTGAAGAAAAATATTTCTGTACTTGCAGTGTTTCTATTTAGACACATCTTGTAAAAATACCCCCACAAATGAACCCTTAAAAATCCAGATTGCAAGAACATCTAGTGATCCCTCAGTTGTGATAAGTACTGCTTCCACTTGCAAAAAATAATCTTTGCCAGGACAGATAATAAATTTCATCAGGAAGCAATGTCTGGACCTCTTGCAGAAATCACATTTGTGTCCTCTGCTGACCTTTGCAAATACATGTGTGCAAATTGACTGTATGTATTCTTTAAAATCAATAGTACTAACTGATAATACAGAAATGTGAGACTAATGGATGAAGAATTAAAATGTCAAACCAAAGGGTTAAAATTCATATTAATATGGACAGCTAAGGCCAAGTCATACTGCAGAACTGAGGGCAGCAGGTCACTTTGACAGCTTGTCCATACTTAATGGAAGTTTATTGACCCAACTGTGTGAAACCACAGTGAATATTATGTACCACTTTGTCACATGGAAAAGCCACATTTATGGATTTCTGTGTCATCAGCAGGAGTGAAAAATCTTTATTACATCCCTTCTTTTTCATTTTTTCAGATGAACGTGGCCCCTTCATAAATTTATACTGCAAGCACATCAGTTTATTTTCTAGTCTTAGACATCTGGAGTTATTCTCATTTTTAAAGAGGCCCAGATCATGAGACCCTCTCTGAAGGACCTTGCAGAAATGAAATCAGCAAGGAGTTGAGTCAGTGCAATACAAAATGCTGCTCCAAGCACTGCCCAGGTAAACTTGCATTGTCCTATTTCACACCACCAATATATTATTTGGCTGCATTTAGTGCTTGTGCACACATTAGTTCATAGTTTTTCTGTGCATTAGCACCCTTGTGCTTGGTGTTACACTAAACACTAATGGTGGTTCATCTCTGCTGGTGAATTGTCATTGTAAATCGAGAACAGGAACAGGTGATACGCAGTGGTTGTATATAAGTATCACAATCAGCTTCTATAGTTAGTACATGGTGTCTGTAATTTCATATATTGCATGAATATAGCATAGGAAAAAATTCTTTGGTATCAATAATTATGAAAAACCAGACAGGATTACTTTGACTTTCTCTACAATCTGGATCAAGATTAGTCTATTTTTACACATTGTTACAGAATCAGTCTAAAGTATAGGAACTTATATTTTAACTCTACCAACTTATCTCCTGATTCACTGAAAACAGTTGAAAATCTGGAATTATTGATGTGATCTTCTTTTCAGCAATTAGACCAGCCAAAGTAACAAAATTTCAATAGCTGTAAGGTCTTTCTAAATGTCAAGAGAATGAATGAAGATATTTAAATGTTGCATTTTAGTTTTACAGCCCACAAGTTTAGTTTAAATTATTTTGAAATATATATTTTGAGTAACTTATTATTTTTTGATGTATTATAATTCTGAAAGACATTGAAATGCTTCCACTCTTCCCTGTTCAAAATTGGATTACATTCCTGAAAATAAAGTCAAATAAAAACCCTTACTTTTGGTAAACAACTCGCCCACAGAACATTTTCGTCTCTCTTCATTTGTGAGTATTTATAAAATGTTCTAAATTCCCATGTTTGGTCAGCAAAGGCTACACTTGTGTGGGGGTGCATGGAACAGAAGCAGTTTTTAATTTAGGGGATTTAACCTCAGTAGGACAAGGCTCTGCTCACTTCAACAGCTGCAAATACTGGCACACACAGAGGTAAACATGTTTAAATTACATAATTTCCAGACCACTGATTTTTTTGCAACTAACTCCAGGGCAGTTCCCTTGAAAGAAAAACTCAAGGACAGATTTGTGATTCAACATTATTGTATCCATTTAAAAATTCCAGAAACATTCTGCTCTGGCTCTGTATTAAACATATTGTCCTAATATGTGATTCATGCAAGTCTTCTGCTCCCTCCAACTGGACCAAATGGCAGCAAGCACTAATAGCCTGGACTAACAATAGATGCATTTTCTTTGAATTTCACATGTTTGTTTGTGGCTTTTTTTGTCTACCAGAAATTATCTGATCTTTTCTGGGTGGTTTACTTCTCTTTCATTTTCTGGCCTGACACAGAATAAAACCATGAGTCAGTGCAGAAGCCATTAATCTGCTGTATTAACAAAGTGGCAAAGGAGCTAAAGATTTTTATCAACTTAAACATAGAGTCAAATCCTGACATTTCCATGTTTTAAAAGCTGTGTTGATCTACACACGTGCTCTCCTTGCTTCCTTCCCAGCTGTCTCCTCCAAATGGGTGAAGCAGCTGATGAACAAAGGAGGATTATCTCAGGGCCAGCTCCCAGCAGTCTCAGTTTTCTTGGAAGGCATCTTCCTTTTGGGTAGTCCTACAGAAACAAGTCATGCTGATTGAAGAGGAAGCAATATCCTAATTGAGTGAAGGTGTTGGGCTGGTGAGGTATTTGCAAAGAATGCTTCTCAGCTAATTGTTTAGAGTAGTCAATGTAGAAGAAATGTTGGTGGTCAGTGAGGTGGAAAACAGGATAGGAAAGGACAAAAGGATTTTTAAATTCAAAATTTAGGCAGTACAGAAAGACACATTCTCAGGCTGATAGCTGGCATTACTATTTACATTGTACCATAGGTTTCTTAAAAAAATAAAAAAGAAATCTAGCACAGAAACCTCTTCCAACACCACTGTGACCCCTACCCCTGAAGGTGTCAATATATGAAATGGGAGTTGTGGATAGGTTTGTCTTTGATTACTTATGATATCTTGAAGTTTAAGTGATAGCTCTGCATGTAAAAGACATATATTGATGTGCCAATAAAGTGTCAGATCAAAGGGAGGAGAAACACGTTAAGTTTCCTTAGGTGGCTAAATCTACTTCCTAGCTCAAGTATGGAAACCCAAACAATTTTGGAGTTTATTTTACCTGGAACACTTTCTGAACATGGCAGGGTAGCATTACTCTCCTTCCACAATACTCCAGTTTGCCATGGAATGCCATGTACTCATCTTTTAAAAGCATGAATCAGTTGCAGTCTCCTGATTGAAACAGGAATAACTCAGAGGCTGGTGCTGGTGCTAGGCTTACCAATGAACATCCAGAAAGGAGAAGGGATGGGGACCTCTCCCTCTTGTGCTGGGTCACTGAACAATCTTCCCATGAAAGAGACATTTCAGGAGGCAGCAAGGCAGGAGCATTTTTGGGGCAAGAACAAGAATCCAGGGCTCTGCTTGTCCTCCATAATTTCATGTGTGAGTGGAGTCAGCATTAGCTCAAGCTGATATAAGACTGAGAGGTTTTATAAGGCAATTAATTCTCTAATATGTAGAGAGGGTGTTCTTCTGTGACTCACCAGTGCTTCTTTTAGTGCTTGGCTGCAGCAGAAACACCCATGAGATAACAAAAAAGAATTGAAGGAATTGCACCTCTTGCCCTCTAAGAAATTATTCTCGTCTGCTAGGAGATCATATTTGCTTCAGAAGGTGTGTACCATAATGAACCTACACTCAGTGATACAACATTATGGGACTCCTTTAAGCAAGGAACTTTTATTTCTGGCGTTTTACCAGAAACCAGTTTATCTTATTTAAAGAAAGATTTTTCAAAAAAATCAGGATGCACTTCTCAGGGCCACAGAAGAAATGGGGAATAATGGAAAAATTTTGGAGTCCTGAATGAAGCCGAACACTAATTCCAGTACTTTTTTTTTTTTTTTTTCTATCATCTCTGTTACTGCTGAAGAGAAAAACACCAATGGCAATAGTTAGACAAAAGCTGCCCTTGTGGAGGCTTATGTTGTCTAATGTTTCTTGCCAAGAGGACATTTCCCGGCCCATTTTCAGATTGTACAGCCTGTCAAAACAGTCTGAATAATTCCCCAAAGTCTCATCATTTTCCTGTAGATGTAATGACAGCTTTGATAGATGCCTTCATTTCCATATAATAGCCAAAAAGGCAAGAACACTTTTTATTTCTTCTCAATAAGAATAAGATTTTCAAAAGTCTTTGGTGTTCTGAAACTGCTCCAATTAAATTCAATATGTTTTCTGACTAGCTTAAAAGGGAAAAAGAAGTTAAGGCCATGTAGAGCACTTCAGAAAATCCTACACTTCTTTTTCATGTATTATTCAATCCTTTTATGTGCTTATGCAAGCTCAAAGGGTGCAATACAAAATGGTCATATCCACACCCTTGTCAAAGAGTACTTAACAGCTAACAGCCCTCTGCCAAAAAAATCTGAACTATGGCTTAATTTAAGAACCATTCAATTTTGTCATATTTCCTTATGGTCATTTTTAACAAAAGTGAATCACTACTGACAAACACCCCTTTAACAATGGTATATTAATTGAATTAAGATGGAGAATAAAGGAGGCATTACAGGCAGTTAAGTGTGAGAAAGCATGTTCTACACTGAATAATTAATTTTCATTCCAAGATAAAAATGTTGCCCATTGATTTACAACCCCTTCTGGCTATAAAGCCTTTTGGTGGAAACCTGATTCTTAATTATTGTCACAGGAATGCTAAGCTTGTCAAAAAGCTATTTCCATCATGATGATCAGCCTTAACTGCTTGGAGCAATTTTTGTGCCATACTTAACAGCTGCTTCATCATTTGTTATCTTTTCAGTTAAGCACTCTATTCCTGCACAGCTCATAATCTCCACAGAAGAAAGAAACACACATGAAAACACACACGTGCTTACATACAAGTACATGCTCTCCTAAGCACAAACCCTCAACAACAGCCTGTCTCTGCTTTTCTTTATTAAGCAGAGAGTTCAAATATTTCTATGAAATCCTAGTGGGATGTTTGGACCGTGGCATGCACAGATACTCTCAAAATAACACAGAAGAGCATCACATCAGCATTTTCAGTTTACATAGTTCTCTTTTCCACTATACATTTTTGTCTGCTAAATTTACTCCTTTCAGTGACAACTGAAAATAGACTGATTACTCCATTAAAAAAGTAAGCAGAAGCATGCCTTTCCTTAAAAACACCATAGCTATGCATTTATTATACTGAAACTAGATGTTAATAAATTAAAGTCCCTTCCTTCATATAGATTTTATATTCCTTAAGTAACTATTTTATGTGGATATTTTGTAAGATTGAATGCTTTTAACCTGGATGAGTTTAGCAGAAAGTAAAGAGGGAGGGATGTCAGGTGCGTCTTCCTCCTACGAAATGAGAAGGGAAAACAAATGAGGAAATTTGTCTTCCTCATGCAATACCCCTAATTGCCAGTATGACAGTATCTCCTGTAAGTATTTTAGTTCTGCACATGGAAATGCACCCAAGAAAATTTGCTGGTTCATTGGTTTACGACGTAAATCAATTCAAACTTAATTTGAGATACTTCATTTAGGCTCCTTGTTTGAACCAGTGATCTGTGGCAAATCTTGTTTGTGCAAAAGCAGAAACACAAGTTAATAGATATAGAGTGCCAAATTATGTTGCCAGACCAACCACTTGAACAAAGTTTTACCTGCAGGTTTGACTAGTAAACAAGAATATTTGTAGGAAGTTATCTTGACATGGTATGTAAATATTATTTGCTGTCAAGTGAAAACATGAATGTGTCTCTGTAAATTTGCTTAAGTATGAGTTGGGTGCATTTGTGAAATAACTGCTATCTAAGTGCAATTTGGAAGCTTTTCAGGGGATATTTATTTATTACCAGCAGAAAATGGCATTTATGATAAGATAACATAAACAACTGTTCTTCATTAGAAACCTGATCTATCAATGAAGCACATGCTTGGCTCTATTGCTGGAATTATTCAGTTATGTGTTGGTTTGGAATTTAAATTTTTTTTTTTTAGGAAGGATTTTATATTGTACACGTGCCTTTTAAGGTTAAAATACAGTCATCAAGTTTATTTGGGCAGGGTAAGAAGGAATGGAACAGGAAAATTCAAGTGCTTTTGCATATATTGTATATCTGAAGCTCCTTTTTTACTATTATCATGATGGTAGACTAACCACAATAGCATTTATATTGTATTTCCAGGTGGAAAAAATGAGCCTTTTGAGCTAGGCAGTTTAAAAACAGAGAGCTTCACCAAAATCTGAACTCTTCTTCTATCCATGTAGGCACCCTTGTTAATTTTTACTTTAACATCATCAGCCTGTACACAGAAAGAAACATATTTTCTCCAGCCCTTCTGATGATTCACTGTACAGAGATACCAACTGTGCCTAAAAGCTCTGAGCTTCTCCACTACAAATTCAAACCAGACATATCTAAAGAATTTTCCTTCAGCTTACTTAACCTAAATAATTAATCAGGGACCACTCTGACTCTGGGACAAGCTAACCAGGCTCCTCTCAGTTCTGTCTGGGCATATTCTCTGTTCTGCCCTGCCAGCTTGCTGCTCTTCAGACATGCTCTTCTGCTTGCTAAATAGAAGAGCTTTCCTCATTCTTTAGGATAACTGACAAGAGGTGTCTCAAACTGTGCTCTTGTTACTCTGGTCAGAAGACAATTTTTCCACTGTGATTCCTTTTTTGGTGATTTTATATTAATCTCCAGCTCTGAAACTGATTGCTATGACCACCTGTAGTCCTGACCTCAACTTTCAATCTGTTTTTGATTCTTTCAGTATTGGTTCCAAAATGCACCCCTCTTTAAAGAGTTTAGTGTTATTATCCTGCAAAAGGTAGCAAGTTGCATGTAAATTATTTACAGAAATAGGACATGGGCATAAAAAACATTCTTACTGTTTTTTTCAAAGATGAGTCTATTCATATTTGGGCCACAGAGGACTCAATCATATAAAGTATTTGTATGTGTGACATGGGCTGCTGTAAGCAATTAAAAAAAATAAAAAAGGAAAAGAAAAGGTTTTGTTTAGAGGGCTCATCTGACTTAAAGTGTTTCTGTCATCCTTTAAAATGCTGAACCTGAGGCTCATGTGCTGAGTCCAGCTGAGGGTCTGGCCCATCATTTGGCATCTGTGGGAGAGAGCAGGAAAAGCAGTACTGAGAGTCTCCAGCTCTTGAGTGCCCCTGGTCAGACACTGCTGTCAGCTATCCCACATGGAACATACTGAAATACATGGATTTACTTGCTAGCCCCAGAGAAGGATAGAGGCATTCAAGTGTTACTGCAGACAGGCAGAATGCACAGCCCACACTCTTAGATATGTGTGTAACCACATCAATGTACTCTCTGCTTTTCTCCACAATGCACAGAAAAGTATTTTTCACTTAATATGAAAGTAAAATATAAAATAAAAATTTAGAATATAAATAATTTCTACCCAATGACATATGAAAAAAAGCTCAAAATAGATTCTTTCTTTAACAATGTCTCCCTCCATATTATTTCACAATCTCTGAAAAATGAGATTAAGGGCACAAGAAACATTAAAAAAATCAAAGAATTCAAACATGAAGTCCTGCAGTGTCAGAACAACAGATATGCTAAAATAATTTATATTTGTAGAATGAACATGTAAAGGGATTTACCTTGTCTTGAGATATTTAGCATGGAAATATGGATAAAAGATATTGCCTGGTACATTACTTTCTGCCAACATATATGCACATATTCACTTGGGGCTCATTGTAGAGGGAGAGATAGAGGGTAAGTAGGTGTGACCTCTCTTTATTAGGATTCATAAGATACTAAACAAAAAGGTCAGGAGGATGTGGCTCTTTAGAAAATATCTCTCAGATTCATCCCAAATAGGAAGAAGGGAGGAAGAAAAGATCTAAACTGTGTAGATACCTGCCAGGAGAATAATGTGTCAGGATGCATTGAACACCTGCCAGGTTCTTGGAAAGCATCTTGTCAATATTTTGATGAGGCAACTAGAGATATGTGAGAAACAGAGAAAAGGCTAATGAAAAGGGAAGACTTTAAAATTACAAAGATAGCAAGTTGTAGTAAAGGAACATGACATCAAAAATCAGAAAAAATAGTGTTTCAGGAGGGAAATGTTAGTGTCACACAGATTGGAAGGCTGGCTTATAATCAAAATCTGAAAAACATTTTTGAGAAGACAAATGCAAATCATCTCCTAGTGGAGGAAAAGCAGTGAATTTAGAGAGAGGATGCATTAACATTAACATGCTGCCTATGAGATAAAACTTGTAGGCCTTTTGGAGGGATATCCCTACAGAAAACATCTCAGCTGTGGAGGGAGTAAGAAAACTGAAACCATTTCTGAGTCTTTTAAAGGTAGAATGCAGTGCTCTTTGTCTAGACTCTAATTCTGGAAAATAAATAATTGACATAAAATCTTAGATTATATAATAGGAAATTTTTTGGATGAAGATTATGGCTTCTCCTCATAGAGCTTTTTCTCTTGACTGACCCAAGCTGACATTGCCCTTGACATCAAAGACTTACTTACTGCATCACCTTCAGATCTGTCCCCAGGCCACCTTCTTTATCTGATTTTCTCTAATACAAGTACAGAACCACTTAGTTCTACCCCATAATGTGTTCCTTTTCCACTTAAAGCAGAGAAGTCCCAGCTGCAAAGGTATTTTATAAGTCTGGCTAAGGCTGGAAATCCCTGTGAGCTGCCATCCTGCTGTGTCACCCCCATGAAGGCATCCTGGGCTGGAAATTACCATGGAGGAGCACAAGACTGAGACCCCAGCACCCAAGCAGAGTTTTGTCACTGTGTAGGATGACCAGGCACCACCACCTGGTCATTCCTTTCTTTCTGCTGGAAATATGAGGCAACATTTCTCTAAAGTTTACCAAACTGAACATTAGAGTGTGCCTGTTTTTCCCTTGAGGACAGCATGAGGAGGCAGCTGAAGCACTCATAAAAGTCTTGGTTCAGTATTTAATATGCTCCTGGAAGGTGCTTCTGTACTGCAGCAAAGAAGAAAGCAGAATTGCTGTTTCTTAGGACTGTATCACACCCTTACTTATTAATTCTTATTTTGACTTTGTATCAGAGCTCAGTTTGTCTCCCTTTTTCTTTCCCCCTCGGAATCTGTTGTCTCTCCTTTTCTGTTCTAATTGTTAAGATCTTCATGCAGCTGAGCTGTTTCTTTAGAGAGCCTTTGATGTGATGTAACCTGAGAGCTCAGCCACCATGTTCAGCACTAAGGAATTTTTTGCAGCAAAGGTGCCAAGCCATTGCTTCTTTTGGATTTCCCTCTTTCTTTTATTTATTTAATTGCATTGTGAAGGACCATACTCACAGAAATGTAAATAAAAGACTCCTCATTGTACATGGCTTGATTATGTGTCTTTGTCTGCACTAGAGAGTGTGTCATCTGCTAATACAAAGGCTGATTTTGCCTCAGTAAAAGGAATGTAATTTCTGGGATCCCAACTCAGTTTGCTGCTCTCTTTTGGCTCCCATCCAGGGGAGCATTAAGGGATATGCTTAATTGTAATCATGTGAACAAATGAGAAGTCCTATTGATTTGCTTATGGTTTGGGTTGTGCCTGGGAGCTGTGTTTGGACAGTGCTTCAATTCTACCTTTAAAAGGGACAGCTTCTCCTTTCTGCCAGGTATTAGACACAATAGAGAAAATCATCAGAACAAAACAAACATTTGCTGGCCAGGACAGCCCTGGGGAGAGTTGATGGGTGCTGAATTGGTCTGGCAGGAAGAATTAGAGAGACAGAAAGGAGAAACTGATGAAAAAATACAGTGAAGAGCAACAGGGAGTTAGGGAGGTCAGTGAGGAGGGAGATGGAGTCATGAACAGTCACCTACTGCCTCACTCTGCACAAATACTCCATCAGGTCTCATTGCAGGGGAATTAAATAGTGATCATGTATGGCCTGGAAGCCCCTATGAGCAAGAGCAATAGAAATTGCTCTGGAAATGATCAGCTGTTTTTAATATTCACCTTATCTGTGAGTTGCCACAAGGCTGCCTTAAGTACCAGATGTTGGAAGAATTAATAAAATTATTTTTTCATTATTAAAAAAACCCCTGGTAATTTGGAAAGGTTGGGATAAAAGGCCTACAACAAGTATGATTTCACAATTTGAACATATTTGAACACATTTTGGGTCCTTAAGGGGGTTTCCTATACCAGAAGGAGGCAAAGCAAGCCTCTAAGCAGACAGTGATGAACTGTCCATGCCATAAGGTCCCATGCAGTTCTGCCCACAGTGGTGTGTACCTCAAAGGGATATGAGACATTTTGAGAAGATAAATCCAGACCATCCAAAACAATAGTGAATACTCATAACTACTGTGTTCTAATGTGGATTGTCCCTCACAAAGCTGAATTAGCTAAGGTTTAGGTGCACAACGTTACTATGGACTACACAGAATAAGCTATTTGGATGATTGCATTGAGCCTTTAGATAAGCCAGTGTGTAAAGCTGATAATCAAGATGCTAGGCATGTTAAAATGGAATAAACAGAGAATTAGAGCCAAAGCAAGTAATTTTCATATGCAAACCTCACAGGAGATTTCCTCTCCATGTCTCACTTCTGTTTCTTTACAGGTCAAACCCAGTTACTCCAGCTTTTCAAAAGGCAGTGACATCTTGCAATCTTCCAAGGCTTTTCCCCTGCCCCAAAACAAATTACGTGGGAAATCTTGATCACTGCTGGGTATTTAGTAGCATTTAGTAGCATTCAACATTAGTCTCAGGGAAAACAGTGAAAATGCTGATGTAAAACGTGATCAACTAATGAATAAAGGAAAGAAGCATTTTCAAACTCAGTCTACACTTCTGTGGAAATAGGTGTTGAGTGATGTACCATTTTACCACATTTATATATGTGAGATCAACATCTGTTAAAATGTGTATAATTCTCAAAGGCATTTGCTCGTCTAATTCAAGACTAATACTCTACAGAAATTATGAATTATGAACTAAATGTTCTGTGAAATAACAGGTAAAAAAAAAGTCAATTAAAAATGAGATACAAGAAGACCAAGTCTCTAAAACTAGAAGAAATTTTGGCTTGGTCTAACATTTCTTCAGGGGAAATATAGATATAGACTGATTGTTGAAAATTTCTGTGGGTCATAAAAGGCTTGACAAAATGGAAAATAAATTAATTAAGATAGAGAAATATTGCCTGGTAATTTGCCCTGCATTATTCAGCAAAACATTTCATACAAAAAACCTTCAAATAAAGTGAACAGAACTGGAATGGAAAAGACAGAACAAGGGACTGAGTCCTATAAAGTCACAATTATTGAAATTACAGAGAAAAGTTAGTCTGAATCAAGAGGTAAGATCCAAAAGTCTTGAGCTGTGTGATTCCAGTATGACTAGTTCTAGTGAAATACCACATCTTGCTTCATGATCTTCACTTTAAAGAAGATACTGAAAATTGAACATAAAATGAACATAAAAATTATTCTATAGCTGAAAAGATTGCTACAATGAAAAGCTTACGAAGTATTGTCAAAATTAAAATTTAGGAGTGATCTCTCTGCAATTTTCCAAGAAGTGATATGAATTGATATTGTTGTTTGTTAAGAGAGTTTCTTATTTGGTAACAAGATCAGAAGTAGAGAAAACTAAGGAATTATTTTTGACACTAAAGGAAAACAAACCATATTGTAAACTGATAATGGAAAGAAATGACTGTAGCAAGAAGATGGAATCCACAGCTCTGAATATTCAAGTGGAGATCTGTCTGAAAATGCTCTGTTCTTTAATCAAATGCAAATAACTGGGTAACTAATTGCAAATTAAGTAACTAAATGCAAACAATTGCAGTGAATCAAGTGGTTTATTGGTCATGCATGGTCCAAAATATATCCTTTTATTGGCTTTGACCTCTGCTCTCAGTCCTAGTGCAATGGTGCTGTTTTACTTGAATGTGACCATAGATGTCACTTAAATTAAAAAAGGTGATAGGCTTAGAAGGGAATTTAGAAAAATATTATTTTCCATTTTCAGTGAAATTGAAACCACTTTGGAACATTTGTGAAATATCCTATTTCAATATTTATTCTTAATATCAACTTTTCAACTCTTCTATTATCTAACATTGATAATGTTATTGATATTTATGCTATTTCATTTATAGTTGGGCACTTCAGGCTTTGCATCTGGATTCTTTTGGGCAATATTGCTTTAAGAAGAAATACTTTCTCTAGCAGAGACTTCCTTTCAACAGAGTAATCTCTTAAGCAGAGAGACAGACCCCTCTTAAATTAGAGCATCTGCTTTGCAGGGTGAAGTTCCTGCTGTCTGTAGAAGATATGGCAAGTAATCAGTAGCTCTGTAACTGGCCTGGAGATACACCTAATACAATCATTTGCCTTTCTTTGGGCTTTTAAATGAGACCTTAATGCTGGCACAGGCACCACAAACACATCCTCTGGGCTTGTGAATACTAGAGGAGTTTTAAAAACCAGATATTTTTCATTCTGAAGAGCTATCAAAGTCTGTTTGCCCAGCTGAAGATTTTGCTTCTTTTATCAGAAGGATAAATCTTGTGTCAGTGTAATGGACTGTGTCAAATACGGTCTGGCACACACTAAGTAAGGAATAATACTCCCCAGGGTTTGCCTCCAGCACCTGAGAAATAGGATATATTGTAGGAAGCATACCCTGAAGTATAGGATTTTAACCACAGACAAAAAATAAATTTTCTGGATGAAAATGAAAGTGAATGAAATGGTTTTTAAACTCCTTCTTTGGGATAAATGAAACATCTTTCATTCTTTTCATGAAAGAGGTATACTTGGTTAAGACTCCGTTTAACTTCACTTAAATCAGTAAGACTACTGGTTTTCACCCATGATATCCTTGATTGTCTTTTTCTTTGATTAAATTTGGTTTCACTTAGGAAAGGAGACAAACTGGTAACAGAAACTGGGTTAAGAGGCTCATGAGACATTGGAACAGGTTGTCCAGAGAAGAAGCTGTGGGTAATGCAAGCCTGGAAGTCTTCAAGGTCATTTTGGATGAGACTTTGAGCAACCTGATCTAGCAGATGGTGTCCCTGCCCATGGCATGGGGGTTGGAACTAGATTATCTTTAAGGTCCCTTCCAATCTAAAAAATTCTAGGATTCTATGGCAAGGATATTTATCAACAGACATACTCACTCAGCATTTTTCATCTCTATGTTGTTTACAATTTTAAATTAAAAAAAAAAAAAGTGCAATTCAAGTTAGGGGCTGAGAATATATCTTTAGGGAATAAAGTTTAAACTGTACTTTAAGACTTTGATGGGCACTGGAGGCTCATGAGATTTGGCCACTTATTCATCCATGCTTCACTACAAATCTTTACTGTAGAAAAAAAGTGTTAAATAATTTTATGCTTAATTAGGAAACTGCAAGCTGGTTGCAATCACAACTCATCTCACCTGCAGAATACAGGTGAAGGAATACCAGTTTAAAGTTTCAATATCACATATTGCTAAAGAACTTTTTCTCTGATACCCTCAACTACTAATTTTGATTGTAACCTTCCTCATAAAATATAAACATCCTTTATTTCCTGTTATGCCTAGAAAACAAAAAAAAAGCCTTTTCTTCCTGTATAAACTCCTGCTTCATAGCTTGGAGCCATTTATATTAAATCAGCCAATGACTATTGTACTTTGATTGGTGTTAATTTACATTGGGAGTATATCAAGTTACAGCTATTAGTACAAATGTATTAGCACATCATGCTGCATGTGCTTTCCTTGGAGATGCCTTTGATGAGGCTGGGAATTGCAGGTTTGGGCGTGAAGTCGGATTTTCTCTCAGAGATATTGATTTGTTTGCTGTAAAACCTTTTAAACTGCTAAATACTAAGTGCCCATAGCCACTAAGCCACAAGTAAACCTATTTTTCTACCTGTTGATATGGTTATATTTGCTCCTATGAACTTGAAGTTTTCCACAATTGGTGGTCATTGCCCTCATTGTGAAAGTGTAGGTATGGTGTCCACTTGGAGAGAAGTTGCTTCCTCGCACAGCAGAAGAGATGTGGTCACCCAGAGGGAGTACCACAGAAGCATTCAGGATTCCAGGGAGTGCCAGAGCCTGGTGCTGCTCTCAGAGGGCACCAGGGAGAGCAGCTCTGTGGGGTGGGATCAGGTCAGTGATCTGCTCAGCCCAGGAGAAAGGCTAAGAAGTGTTAGGGACTCTCACCAGCAGGCAGAAAATGGGATCTTAGAAATGGAGGGGGGGGGAAGGGATTCTGTTTGGGGTGGCAGGAGAATCCCCTCCCAACCTATCCCACCTCCCCAGGTGCCCTTATCCAGTAGGCATGGGAGCCTGGAATCCAAGGCCCAAGGAAATGAGGATAAGGGAAATGAGAATGGGGATGGAGGTTCTTGTGGGATGGAGGTGTTGCCTAGGCCAGGGCAGCCTATCCACTGCATCATGACTTCCTCAGCTGAATAAAACATCCATCTTGGTGCACAGCCAGCACAGGAAGAGCCAGTTTTGGAGATAATAAGGTTCTTTCCATCTAAGTTTTTCCTTGGATTGTGTTATAGACTTTCCACACCAATTTAAAAAAATGCTCCCCCAAATGATATCATAAAGAATTCAAAATGAGCCGTATGTATCATTTGCATTCAGGAAAATCTTTAGTGAAAATTGCCTACAGCTTTCTCTCTCTTTGAGCAGCACACTGACATGATCCAAAAGGAGTGTCTTAATTATGGTAATTACAGGATTTAAAATTCATTAAATAAAATATTGAGGCTATTCAAACTCAGATTTTTGAAGGATTATAGTGTTTGACAACACTATGAAAGGTTTAAGTGCGTAGTTTAACTGCCAGAATTGGTTTGTGTTTAGCCCTTATTACTCAGCACGAAAAACATGTTTTAAGTGGAATCTGCAGCCCACTTTCAACTGTCAGTCTAAATATGTCTATTCACAAGCTGAGAAATTAGCACAGTGCATGATGCTCTGGTGACACCCATCAAGGAAGAATAACTCATCGTTTCACTCCATCTCACACCCAAGTCATGAATTTCTACACTTTGTTTAAAAAAAAAAGAAAAAAAATCCCTGCTCTAAAAGGTTGACAGGGGCTTAAAATGGCTAAAGTAAGTCTGAAGTAAAAGATAATTCCTCTTTCAGAGTCTGCCTGTGTGGACATTGATTGTGTTACAGTGGAGTAGGGCTGGTAGGAGGCAGGTAAGATTTTTCCTCTCCTACACCCTCATAGCCTCTAGCCAGTACAATGGCACTGTATTTGCACAGTTCCCTGTGTTAGGCAAAACTGGGGGTAAGACAGAAAGGCACAAGTCCCTCTGTGATGGAGTAATTTCCCAGAACTCTCTCTGTTCATGGAGGTCAAATCCCTCAGATATGGCCATATGGTCCCAGAGGCTCAGCCCAGCACTGAGGATTGGTTTATCCTTAATGCCACAGGTGTCCATGTCACTGCTCTCCTGATCCTCCTGTACAGCAAAGCAGCTCTGTTCATGCCTTGTACCAACTACATGCTTCTGTCTTCAATGTTTCAGCATCTTCCCTCCACTCAGTGCTGCTCTTTCTTGCCTTGGCTCTGACTTGCTGTAAAATAGCCATGGTCACCTTGCACAGGGAAAGTGTGTCTCTGTTGGCACTGCTATTCAATGCCTAAGAAACTTTTCCATTATTCCTGCACTCTGTGCCATGTTTCAATGAAGTGTGCCCATGTACAGTGACTAAGACCATTGATGTAAATGAAACCACACTGGTATAAAACCAGTGCATGTAAGACCAGAATCAAGATCCTAACTGCCAGAAATAGAATATTAAAATTACATTCAGGTCACTTTGCAACAGAGCTAAGACAGCTCCAATTCAGAAGGGTGTCTTAAAATGTCTTGTGTCTACCCACCACAATGTCTTCATTTCAGACTTAGCCTTGGTCTTGACCCTCCAGGAGCCCTAGGTCTGAGCTCAGGACCAGAGGATTTTGTATGCTGCATGGCTATAAAAAGCATCAGCTTTGAAATCTGCAGCAAAACCTCTGCTGATGACAGCATCCCCATGAAAGGCACTCCTGGGAACCAAACATATGCAAACAGTGCATGGCAGCAGTTGCATGGGTGTGGCACAACTGTGAACATACAAACTGAGCATCATGGAAAATGCAAGTTCTCACAAGAACAAGCATGGCATGTTGACACAGTCAAAGCAGGGCATTGGCTAGAAAATAAGGAAGAGAAGGCATTCTTGAATATTTTTGCAGATTTTTAGCTAAGTATACTATCAAACTTATTGAACAATAAATGATTTCTTCTAGAAAAATCCAAGAGAACAATGAATTTCAATAGGGATAGGCAGAAACAGTTCTTCAAAGTGAAAGCTGCCTTACCATTTTGGTAGGTCAATGAGCTTTCCTTAAATCATCTGTCAGGTATATAGTGCTGTGCTTATTTCTGTGGAAAGAAGTTGCTCATTGGGCTGATATCTCAGCAATTTTCCAAAGGTAAGTCCACACAGGAAAGAAAATAGAGGTTCTTGTCCATGGTGGTCTGTGCCTATGGTGCTCCCACAGGAGACATGAGAGCATGAGCTCACATTTGGAGCTCTGTGTGGCTTGGTCCATGTGTGTCCATCCACTCTGTCGGTGGCATTTGGGTTCCCTTCCCTGCTGCTGAGTGCTGTGTAGCAGATTTACTCCCACCCTGATCAAGCCAGCATGAAGGTGATGTGAGGGTTTAGGGAGTGTGACAGTGGTGTGAGTTCAGCCTTGGAGATGCCACAAGAACCAGGAGGCATGGAAGAACTGGGAAATCATTTTCTCCAACCAGGAGAGGGCAGAAACTTCACTGTGCAGTGAAACCACTTCCACAGGCAAAAGTCATCCCTGATTTCCTGAAAACGTTAATATTTACTGCATGTAAGAAATGGAGGACCCTTTTTCTAGTAATCCTCATGGTCAATGGAACACTTTCCTGAAAGACTGCAACCAGAGATTCATTCTCTGCTCTTCATTTTCACATCTATTCCGTGCCAGGTACCTTTTATAATCCATCTGCTTCTCACCAGATCAGTAATTTTGTTTTCTTTTCTGGCAGACATGTCCTCAGAAGCCTTGCCAAAAATATCCTAAGTCCAAAGTTATTTTTAAAAGGTGCGAAAGTCAAGAAAAATCCAAGTGAATCCAAGGTAAGTAGTTTGTATTCCTTTCTACTTTCAAATTCTGTAAGAGCTAATAGCAGGGCAAAAATATTGGAAGCTAAAGAGATTTCAGAGCAGACATTTTCCATTTGAAAAGAAATAGAAACAAGAAACTTTGCCTCATTTCAGGAAAGATCTGAAGACCAAGCTGCATTCCAAAATATCAAGGACAGTCCTTCACTGTAATGGCATCCTGAGAATAGAGTGTATGAGCTTTTGTAGCTGGTTTTGAAACACTTGTTTTGGCTTAAAGCTGCCATGCTGAACTCAAACCCAGCTGAATTGCTGCTAATGGGTGAACTGACAGTCTCTTCAGTTTGCAGTAGACAGATGTCAACACTGCAGCTGGAACTAATCATGAGTTGTCATCATGACTGGAAGTAAGTGAAACTTTTCTTGAATGTAGATAGCTAGGACTGAACGGACATGAACACTAATTCATCCTCTCACACATAATATCTCATTGCTTCAAGCAAAGGACAAAGGGGACAGAAGTTCCATTTCACAGGACATTGGGCAATTTTGACATTTGTCTCCATGTGGATTACAAACAGATCTTGAAAATGTAAACATTTTTGGTGTAAACAAAATAATTCTTTAACTCTCCATTGAAATGCTTTATTTTGACAAAAAACTAAACATTCAGATTATTCACTCCTTCTCAGTTATGCAGGAAAGGCATTGGGATGCAGTATCATTCATATGTTTCATCCTGATGATGAAAGCCAGAACTGTTTCATTCTAAGGATACTGAAAAATGAAATTTCTCCCCCTTGCTGCCCCTTTGAATAAACCTCTGCTGAGGTTAATGCAGCTTCAGGGGGTGCTTTGACTTAACCAAGTAGAATTCTCTTGTTAGAGAGAATGCCTGTATCAATATTTTCCAGACTGGAACTCACCCCTGAGGGACTTCAGCAGTGCTCCATGGGCAGGTAAGTAAGGATGTAATTTATAGGACGATTTTGGTTACTTTGAGACATGTGGGTAGGACACCACTTTGGTTCCCAGACCTCATCAATGAAAGGACAGCTCAAACACATTAAAGAATCCTTCTGAAAAATCATAGTTTTGGACTCACCCAAAAAACCAATGTGGTGATTTATTTTGAATTTTGTTTACCTTTAATATGCTTGTAGTGCTTTGGGTAGATGGTGCACCCTTCATGCTCTACGTGCTCACCTTATACAGACATGGACTATGCTCCTGCCTTTCAGGTTTTTTTACTTTTAAAAATTCCTCCTTGAAAAAAATTAAAGCTTTAGAAAACAATTAAACTTTTTGCTCACACTGGAAAAGAAAGTAAATTTTATGGGTATTGAAAACATTGGACATGCAAATAACAAACACTGAATCAAATTACAGTGAGAAGAAATTTCAGGTTCACTCAAACTAACTTTAAGACCTGGTTAAGCAGCTTCAAGAAGAGAGAGTAATTCTTGTCCAGTTATCTATTTAGTGGTCACAAAATCAAACATGATCATATGATTTTGGTGGTGTATCTATTAGGGTTCATATCATGATGACATACTAGCCATGGTAGTCTAAAGACATTAATAAGAAAAATTGCCTAAGGAAAAATCAGATTTTCATTAGTCTATTTGCTATTGCTGAGAAAAGAGGGTTTGTTGGAACTGAAGGAGGAAGCAGCTACTCAGATGAAAATGAGAGCACATTTTGATTTAAGGAATAATTTGTGGTGGTGATCATTATGAACCTTATATCACCCTTGGCACCAACAAATATGACTTCCTTATTTGAAAGCATGCCTCAGAATAAAAAGTTCATGAGGAACTTTTTCTTTTGTCTTTTGTATGTCTCTTATTCTGTGCAGCAGCTTGGGAAGCTCTGCAGAAAAATTGCAAATGAAAGTTTGATTTTATTAGAGGAGTGAGAGATTTGTGACATACCTCCTTGAGGATAAAATGCCATCTTATTTAAAAAGTAATTAATTTTTTTTCCGTGAAATTAATTTTTTATCCTGAGACTTTTAAAAACTACTTTTACCTACCCAAGTTTCAGTCTAGACAACATTAATACAAGTCTAAATATTGTCTAGAGTCTTCAAATTTAATTTCTCCAATGTCTCTCCTCTCAATGAAATGCCTTTCAATATATGGCATTTCTACCCCTTTACCAAGCTGACCAATGTGGAGAGGATCTACAGACACATATAGTTATTGTGAACTTGCCAGGTAGCTTGATTTTGTTATTTTTAGGGACACAGTACATCCCTATTTAAATTCCTGTGTGTAGCTGGTGTGGAAAAACACAATTAATTTTGGTAATGATGTCAGGATTTGGCCTGGAATCCGCCCAGGGACTACACATACAGTGCTTTGGCGAGTCTGGGCTTTTTCTTTCAGTCTCACACCAATTCTTTGCATCTCTTTCTATGACAAGGAAAAAGGCAGAAATGTCAGAGAGCTCTCTATGAGTGGTTTTCTGTGATTTCCACAGCCTCAATATCTTCTCCCTCCATATGAAACAAGTTAAATACGAAATTTAAAAGCAAAATGAAAAAGGAGCACTTACAAATGCCCTGTTAAGGCTCAGTCTAATTTTTCTCCTCTCTATCATCTGCCTTTCCCAGAATGATTCCTGAGGGGGAAAAAGCACTTAAAATACACTCTTGATCCTGACCTGAGTCCCACTGCTTCCTTATTCCTCTGATGATAAGACAAAACCCACTTAAATGGGCTCTTTGGGACAATTCACACATCTCCTTTCTCTCATCTACCTTTATGCTCCAGGAGGTAAAGGTGCTTGAAAAGAAAGGTTTTGTTGATATTCAGCTCAGTTTCCCTCTCTCTGCCCTGCTTGTGTTTGCAGCTCATTGGGTTTCTCAAGTCTCCTCCTCCCTGACAAAGTAAATCTCACAGCATATGATATCATGCTAGAGATCTTGAACTGAATGTTCCCGTATGGCTCCCATTGCATTAACGATTGCTGCATGGGGGAGATATGGATTTTGCAATGACCCAGTAAAATAGCTGGCATGTCGTTCTCTGTTTCCTCTTTATAGCAAAGATATATCAAGATATTAAAAATATTTACATTTGCTCTTTGCCATGCGCTGAACCATTGGCCAGCAGCAAATTCAGATTTCTGGAACTATATTAAAGCCAACATTTTATAAGCTCAGCTGTAGTGATGGTGAAAGGTGAGGCAAACAGCACAATGCAGAGGCTGATCACGGGGCTCTGGGGCTTCCTTCAGTTGCTGAAGCAAAGGCATCTGCTACTGATGAAGTGCCTTCAGGTATTTTTCATCCCCTCCAGCTGCCAGTCCAGCAGAGTCCAGGACCCTGTAGGTCTGCATCCCATCTGCTGGCACATTGCATGTCCCAGATACTCTTGGGGCATTCAGGGGCGTAAGATGTTTGGGCAGCCTCGCTGAGCTCTCCTGTTTCCATCTCTCTGTGGAGCCTCTAACTCTTTTTTTACAAAGGAGAGCTCAGATAAGTATGGCTAAGAAGGAAGAAGAAATCTCATTTTCTCCTGCTTACAGTTCCATAAGACAAAGAAGAGAAGAAATTAGGGAATATCACTGTAATGAAATATTTTTCTTTTAATTGCATTGTCAGCCATTGAGGGCAGAATGAGGAAGAAAAGAAAATACGTTACATCAGTTTTGTCCTTTTCATCACATTTTTTAAGCAACAATGAACTTTGCTTTGGAGTGAGACTTCAAGAGTTGTGAGTCCTTTCTTTGATGTGTTCAGTGTGCCACTGTCATCAACACAGGGCCAGGGTGGTTCCACATCTACCTGTCCTCCCTTATGGCTTCAGTTAAGGCACTAGCATTGTTTTCTGGGTGATAGGTATTTATTCTCAATGTAGAAAAGCTGTAACAGAAGAACACAGCACGGCTTGCTAGAGCACCACAGTCATGTACTCTTGTTTTTATTGGTCCCCAGAGCAACCTCTAGGACATATGCCCAGATAAAGGTATCCTCACTGCACAGCACAGCCACTGCATCCCAGTTTTCTGTTGCTGTGACAGGCAGAACAAAACAGCTGCCATTGGTTTTAACAGAGCCATTTGGGATCCTAATGAGTACAGCTCACACAGCAGCTCTGGCTCTGTACCAGCAATGTGAATGTTAAAAATTATGCATATGTGAAGGAGGATAGTTTGTCATATATTTCTGGAAAGTAGTTTAAAAACTTGGCTTTAATAATGGGCATGTTGACAGCAACTGGGCTTTGATGGCCAAGTCCCTCGGATATCAACCACTCTAGCATCAGAACTATTTTGACGTCAAAACAAAACAGGCTATTTACTTTTTGAAGTTAAATTAAATCCAGAGAGTATGATGCTGTTACAGAGCTGGAGTCCTAGGCCATTTCATCCAAATGAGCCAAGCAAGGTATAACTTATGAACAACTCCATAAAACACAGGGGCCAGGTTTCAATCCAGCAATATCAGTTAAAAACTTGTATCAGGCCAGGCTAGAGAAGAGCAGCACTAGTGAATTTACCATGCATAATCCATTTCAAACTTACTCCCTTCTCACTTCCTATCATTGCTAATGGCAATGTTGGCAAATTATTGATTCTTTTGATATTGGTGAATAATAAAAGATGATTCTTTACAGTGAATTAGATCAGTTAAATAATGCTTATCCAAGTTTAGGTAGGGAGACTTCCCTGTCCTGTAGTGGGCTCAGAAGTTTCCTTGGGGATCCCCAAGTAACCCTGTGAAAAGAAAATACTCTGGAGAAGAAAAGCCATGGCTGATGCCTTACTGCTTCTGTTTCCTTTCCCAGAACCATTTCCTCTTTGCCACCTGATGGAGGCACCATGGTACCTGTCCCTACACTGTTTGCCTGTTCTCCATGCAGTTGTTCACACCATTTGATCTGGAGAAGATTGTTGCTTGTATCCTTAAGTGCTGCCACATTCCTGGCACATGGACATCTGCTGGACTTCCAGACAGGGCTCTTGGCTTCTCTGAGGTCTGTTCTTACTAGAAAAACACCCATGACCTCCACAGGGTCATTGTTGGACAGGCTGATCCTCCTACTTGGTCTATAGGCAGCTGGTGTGCAGGGGCTGACCACATCATCTGATCATATCTACTCCAGGGGCCCACGAGGCTGGAAAGGAGGAGTTCTGGACCCCAGCTGGCTCCAGGGGTGTGTCTTTTGTTCCACTGCTACTCCACTTAGAGAGAATTCCCTCAAACAGCTCCTGGGATCAGCTTCTCATCCTTCCTATGGGCAGGAATTTTTCAGCTGGAATTGCTTCCTCTTGAGATGGGAAAAACTTCCTCAGAGGGCATTTTGTATCAGCTCCCCTGGGAAACAGAGCTCTTTTTCCTTGGTGAAGATGAGGAAGAGCATCACCCAGCCAGTGAGGAAGGATCACCCTGGTGTCCCCACAACACTGGGCAGACACAGTCAGTGGGGGCTTATTATCCTGGATTTGACTGCCCAGAATGTATCTGCAAAGCTTTTTCTAACACAGATCATTTGGGAATTAGTATATTCTAAATAGCTACCAATTTGGACAATAGAAGAGGCTGGTTATGGCCTCAAAGAATTAAATGTAGGATAAATTATAATCTTTATGCCCTTCAGAAAGATGAAATAAGTAATTTTACAATTGCTATAAGTGAATCTTTTTGTCTTTTCTTTTAGTTCTACAGAGCCACTACAATTCCCAATGTTAGGTTCCTTTACATGGAGCACGCTTGTGTTAGCTGATAAGAGGAAATACAGGGGGAAAGTGGTGAAATTAACAGGTGGATCAAACCCAGCCTGTGTGCTGTGTGCCACCAAAGATTCACATTGCAACAGCTGCTGGGAAAACCTTCTTCCATCTGCAGATATCCTGGAGCCCTTGTAGTCCCTTCAGCAAGGTGCAGACCTGAACACAGTAATTTTTGCTTTTTACATCTCAAGCTCGGCTACTGTAGCACAAGCAAGACCTTTGGGAGAAGCACTGCTCAGACAGACTGAGAAATTCTCATCTGAAGTTGTCCTAACTCAGAAGGATTCATGACTTCAAGACTCCCTCCAGACCAAAATATTGTCTCCATGGCAGTATGCATAGGCAGTTTGGGACATTTTTACTTATAGAAGAGTTTTTTTCTTTTCTGCTAAAGTAATGAAATTCAATCAGCCTAGAAACCAAAAATAATTGTATATTCAGCCAACGGTACTTTAGAAGAGTCTCCTCAGAACTGAAAACACTAGAATAAATCTTCCTAAATGGGTGCTTTTGCAAAGAGACAAAAAGAACATGTGAGGGGAAAATAAAGAAGCTGCCCTGACTTCACAGAAGTGCTTATGCACCATCCAGCACCAAGCAGTGCGAGCACTGGCTTTATTTATTTCATAGAGTGTCTGCATCACTGTGGTGGCCATTGTGGAGCTGCTGCACAGTGACAGGTAAATGAAATGTTGCATGTCTGGAATTTGTGACAAAAGTCACCAGGCTGAGGATGCAGGACAGAACAGCAGTGTCTCCACTTTGGGGTGGCTACCAGTGGCCTCTTGCAGGGCTACTGCTGCCCCATCTGCCCTGTGCACAATGGGGATTCTCAGACTGGCTTCATGTTTCTGCCCTGAAATTACCAATCTTACCTGGGATTGCTAAATACTAGTAATAATGGAAATTTCCAGTTGAGTAATAGAGTCCTCATTTCTTTAAGACATGGACATGGCTGCCTGCAAGCACAGAAGATCTGGTGGAACCAGTTGTGGATATAAAAGTTCTTGGCTGGTAACTGAAGCAATAGTAGGTCCTGTGGCTTTTTCATTAGTCCTCTCATCTACTCTGTAAAGGTTCCAGTGACCTTTATGTGTTGTATTTTTAAAAATCTCTCAGAGTTTCAACTTAAGGAAGCCCAGACTCTTATTCTTGTGATAAATAAATGTTCATTCTCTCTGTAAACACAAGAGAAAACTGCACATGCCAGTATTTTTTAAACATGCCATGAAAAGCTCTTTGTAGCTTAGAGCAGAGAAGTTAAATTTCACAATATTCAGTTCCAATTCCAGAATAACAAAAGATGATAGTTGAACAAAAATGCTATTGTATCACTGGGAAGCAATTAGGCTGGTGATGGCAGGTCTCAAGTGAGAATACAGTTCCTCAGTGAGCTATGAGTACCTGCTATTTGCCAAAACTGCCATTATTATAAGAACACTGTCATGATTGAAAACCCTAATTACCTAGGATTTGGAGGTTTGTGGAAACTGTTGTGCTTTTAAAGGGCTAACTGCACTATTAATACAGGTTTTAAATTGGAACTAGGCTGAAACATCCCACAAGTTTTATATAATGTTGTACTACCATTGCTTAAGATGTGAAGTTTCGGGGTTTTTTTATCAAGTCTTGATCATAATGGAATAATTTTTCTAGCTGAATTGGACACACATTGCACTGTTTTCTTTCTCTTCTCTTTCTCTTCCAAGGGCCTTATGCTTTCACACTGAGAACGAATTTCTCCCTTTATATGGGACTGATCATAAATAAAAATGAAGTGTTGGAGAAAGAAAAAGAAATGTGGCTATGATTACACCATGTTTATGTCCACAGTGGACAGATGAAAGCAATAACACAAAGCTGTTATTTTAGTAATTATAAAACCAGAATTTATAATGATTTAAAGGCTAACTTAATAAGAAATATAAGGGCAACGTGCTCTGGAAAAGGTTTCAATGCAAGGATTGAAAACTGAGATTGACATTCAGTTTCTTGGAATTTTTTGAAAGGAGGCTTTTATTTTGTGACATTCAGAAACCTAGAACTGTGGTTATTAGGAATAGTTGTCACACTCACAGCTCTGGCACTTGAACACAGCTCAGTGATTTGAATTCCACTCCCTGTGAAGCCTTCCCTGTGAAGGAAATTGTTGTGTTATTTACACACTTAGGGGTGGAGGATGATTCATAGGATTCAAGGGTGCTAAACTATCCTGAATATAAAATAAATAATGTATCCATAACCTGTCAGAGTGTAATGGTAAAACAGGCAGTTACACAGGCACAATAAAAAAACAGGTCTGAAGAGGTGAATGGTATGTTTCAAAAAGTACCAAAAACTTTTAGCAGCTCTTTACCAGTTTTAGTACAAAGAAAGAAAGTAATCTATGAAAGTAGAGAAACATCTTTCCTCTTAAGTGGCTTAAAAAGAGACTTTTTTTTTCTTTATTTGGGAAGACCTATAAGGGTTGAAATGTAGTTTTTTTGGAATAAGCTCCTTATTTCTTAACTTACCAACCACGACAGAAAATTAGCATACAAATCCTTGTTGTGAGAGTTGCCCTTGAGATCTCTACAGGTTGCTTGAAATTTAATGACAAGGCTGAGCAAAGAGGAGACACAGGAAGTGGAATGAGTGGGAAATGAGAGGAAAGTTTGCTACAGAAATGATGGCAATGCTGTGGATGGATTTGTGAAGGCTTATGTAGTGAGGAGGAGGAGGAGGAGGCTGAAGCCATTTGAATGGACTCAGACTCTTCTCTCTTGTACTAGGATCTCAATGGATTTGTACTCCTGAAGTTCAATTGGAGACAAAACCAGGCTCTTTGAAGTGGGGGTTTGAAAATCACTGGCACAATTTTATCAGGCTCATGGTGAAGTCCTCACTAGCAGAGATTTCTTAATCGAAACTGAATGCCTTTTTAAAAATGAGGCGTTGGTTTGTTGAGGAGTTCCTGAGTTCAGTGCATGGTTCAGTAGATGGGATGCCATAGTCTGTGTTATGGAAAAGACTAGACTGGATTATCACAGACTTTCCTTCTGGCTTTATGTTTCAACTGCTGAATGTGAGAAAGCTTCCAGCTCCTGTGTCTGAAGTTCTCTATTTGTATACTCACAGAATGAACTAGTAAAAACTATTTGCAATAAATAAAAATAGAAACTGAAGAGCTGAAAAAGTAAATAATGAGAAGTCAAAATGAAATTATTCTAGGATTTTGACTTCTGTTTCCCTTCACAGTTGTACTGAGGGAATAACATAAGAGTTACTATATATCTTCTGATAAAATTAACTAACAATCATCTCCACCACCAGACAGCACTCTAAAAATCTCTAACATTAGCTACCAGAAAGTATATAATCAAACAGTCACTACAAGAAAGTATACAACCAGTTTTCTCCTGTGGATTTATATCTGTGTAGCTTTGAAAATGCAGTTTGGTCCATATTCAGTTCTAAACCCATTGGACATTATAGATGGAAGATCAAAACTCTGTTTTAATAATTTACACTAAACCACTTCCTCAGCCATCAGTTTTACCTCCTAATTTTAGTAATTAATTGTTCATTAATAACACATTATAATCATATTAACTTTTTATTATGTTGCTTAGTAGTTGAATGATTAAAGATTGATATCCTTATTCAAGATTTTATTTATTAAATTTTAATTATTATTTTTTAAATATTTTTGAGTGCAACCAGGAATAATGTTTCCTTAGGCTGAAGGCTCTGAAGCAATTGATCTTCTCCTGGGCTCCAGTAACCAAAAGAATCCCCTTTTCTGCCACAGGAAGAAATGTCTTTTCTGTGGCAGTTAGATTAGATTAGATTAGATTAGATTAGATTAGATTAGATTAGATTAGATTAGACTGGGGAAGTTTTTTTGGTGAATGACTGGACGCACAGTTAGGTATGCATGTGTACAAAAATGAGTCTTTTGTGAGTAGCACAGAGGAGAACACAGTGAGTTTTAGATCTGCCAATTGAAACCTTCACAGGGGAAGATTGTAAAAATTGGAAATTTTACTATTTTTATGCTAGTCAGAAGAAGTCATGGAGGAAAAACAGAACTACTGAGCAGAAGAGTCGTATTTCCTTCCTACGAGATAAACCCTTGCTTCAAAGGAAGGATCATTAGTAAGTCTAATATTTTTTGAGATGGTGTGAACTGTGGACCTGAAAAGAAAATATAGTGATAGACTAGTGTACAAATACGTGTGAACATCTATATTGCACAACAGAGATTTAAGAGAAAGATACCAGATGAAGTAAGAACAGTACAGGCCAATAACTTTAAACACAGAAAAGGGAACATTTATTTTCATATCAGAAAGCAGAAAGAAATGGCCATTACTTTGTAAAGGACAGTCTAGTTTTCTCCTGCATGATCCCTTTTGCACTCAGCCTATGCTGTCCACTGCCAGCTCCTGCCACCTTGGCACTGTGAACCCACTGAGCTCTGTGGGGAGGATGGGTGACAGAAACAGCTCTGAAACATCTTTTTGTGGTACCAAAAAGTACCCCCAGAACCCAAGCAAAGAGCTCTCAAGGAAATTTTTTCTATGCTCTCTTGACTGTCACTGGATGCCTTTGCTGTGTTTCCTGCTGTGCTGGTGGTCACTATCAAGACAGAACACCAAAGATGTGTTTTAGTGAGGTTCAGAAGGGTTCAGGAGAGATGTGCCTCACTGCTGCCAAGGTAAAGCAAATTTGCCTTCTTCTCTAGCCATCAGTAAAACTGATTCCTGACAGAATGCCTAGCAGAATGGTGAAGAAAGTATCAAAATCCCTGCACAGAACTGGCTCAGAGAATAACAGCGTACAGCAGTTCAAACATGGGCTTAAAATGCAGAGAAAAGGTATGTATTGGGAGCACCTGGCCCATCTTAGGCATGTCTCCAAAGGGCTTTTTCACAGCTGGGGGAGTTGGAAACGTTTGCAGTGATAAAAACGTGACTGTTCAGAGGTCACTGGCCCCAAAATCCCACCCAGCAGCCACGATATTGAACCAGTCCCCTTGGCTTCTGCTGAGTTGGGCTGGGGAATTTTTCACCATGACACATACTCTGAATTGTAATGAAGCTGTGGAAGTAGCCATGATCAGGGAAAAAAGCTTTAATTTTAGACAATAGTGTTATTTCAATAAGGCCATGAATGCGCTCTTTTTTTTTTTTTTTTTAAATTTTACTTTTCTGTTAGCTAACAACTTCCATATAACAAATACTGCCATAGAAATGATATTAAATGGAGTCATGACAAAAAAAGAATGAGGGATTTCCTGAACTAAGCAGAAACAGGCTAAAATAATGCCAAATGTGTTTTCTTAGGAATTTTTCACTGTGTTATGCTGAGAACTGTCTACAAGTAATGTCAAGTGAGCTGTTTTCCTGGCAAGTAATATGCTGGACTGGAACCATGGGTTTGATAATTGCTTGTACCTCTTGATGATGAAACATCTTGGCTTTCTTTGGAAAGAAATATGTCTTTCTGCTGTGTGGAGAGAGACAGAGGTTCCTGAACTTCAGTGTCTGGGCAGAAACCTTGGAATATTAAGAACTTGTCTGAGAGCCTCAGTCACTCCTGATTGTCTCCCATTTCTGCCTGGGGGAGAGTGGCAGCTGGGGGAGACCAGGGAACAAACTGCTGGAAAACATCTCACATGTGCCAGTGATGGAGAAAAGAAAGATGGGGAAATGACTGATCACTGTGGTCTAAAGGAGCCAAGTAGAGTTCCTACAAGGTGGTGTAACTGAGGCGTTACACAACTGACACTCTGGCAGTCCCAGAAGGACTCTACCCCTTTGGCTTGTGGCTGGCACTTTGTTGTTTGGTGTGATGAAGTCTTGGAAGGTGTTACTTGGGCAATACAAAAGAAAAAAAAAAAGGTAAAAAATACCCTTATTAACTTCAAAAATGAGAGTAAATCCCATTGTCATTCATTTTAGGATAAAGTGGTTGTAACTAGTCAAATTTGGCCAACATGATAAAAGTGCTAATAACACTTCAAGTGCTAAACAGCCTTTGAGAGAGCAGCAAAATTTTCACAGTAATTCTCTGTTCAGTGACTGTGTTCACTACATGTGGCCCAGCAACATGGTGAGGTTCTATTAACCAGTACTTAACTAATGCTAAATAACAATGACATTCACAGGACTACATCATGAATTTATAATGATATGGGCTATTACAGAGAATGCAAAATGAAACAGTAATGAAGGGACATACAACCCTTTATTCTAATTTTTTTACATGCATAAATATTTTTTTTTTTCTGGAGATCAGCTTCTGCATGGCAGAACAATGCGTTGGCTGGCTGAATCTCTGTTAAAAGAACCCTTGAAAAACAGATGACAAGCAATTGTCCCCTGAGCAGTGCACATATTTATGTTTGAGTTTCAGAAACAAGCTGAGGGGTTTTCTTAGTTTCTGCTTATAAATGACAGATATATGCAGAATAGCCCAGGCAGCATAATGAGTTTATATAATGTCCTGGAAATGCAAGATCTCTACAATTGCATCATACAGGGAATTTGGTGGTTTCTATTTTAAAAGCTAAAAAACACCAGCTTGATGTAGGGTGTGATCTGCATCTCACAAGAGTCATGTGCTCCCTTTCTATCCACACAAGGAACTTCAGATTAGGCCAGTTACACAGATGTGGAAAGCAAGATCCAAAGGGGCAGCTTTGGGGTTTCAGTACTTGGCAGTAGGTGTTCAGGTCTAGTTAGATTATTATTAGATTATAATAGATTGATAATATAGATTATTATTACCTGCACACAGGTCCCTCACAGAGCAGATCCTGGCCTGGGACCTTCTCACAAGCTGGGCTGACATGGCAGGAGCCAGCTCAATGTGAGCAGAACAGGCGTGTTTTCTGTTGTGGCTTCCCTGGGCACCACACAGGAGAGTAGCCATGGATGAGGAAGGAAGAGAAGAAACCTAAATGAAATTATGGGAAATGTCACACCTTTGCTTCATTCAGAACTCAGTGATGTAGTAGTAGAGAAATAGGGAGAAACTTCAGGATCTGGATGCACTGTGTTTCACTCTATTCTGGGGACATCCCAAGGTGATATGAGACTACTCAAAATTTCTTGTGAATTCAGTATTTTTAATTAAAGACAAAAACAGTCTCTAAGTATGTTCAACTTCTCAGTTGCTTAAAAAAAGAAATGAAATCCCAAACCAAAATACAATCAGTGGAGTTATAGTAAGTAGTGTGAACTGTCTTTTATTCCGTTTGTTTTATCAGCTAATCAAAAAGACAAAGGTAGCAGAAATAGATAAGCTTAAAGGCATAACACTTTGCCCAAATAGCAACTGTGTGACAACTGACAGAGAGAAGTGAAAGCCTCTGAGAGCAAGAGGAGCAAAATTCTCTCCAGGCTAGAGTAAATGGGAGATGAGAAAAGTATCAGTGCAACCAAACTTTAGATCTGCTGAAGGTGATACTGAGAAAGACAAAGGAAATCATTAAAATAAGAAACATATTTGATAACTAAAGAACAGATGTGGTCATCATCTTCAAAGACCATAAAATTCTAGGAAAAAAAAAAGAAGAGGGAAGAATTTGAATTTAGAATTAATGCATAAAAGACGACAGGCATGTTATGTGGGATGGATGAAGGAAGGTTAGCAATGAATGGAGAGATGGAAATAAAAACAATATGAATATCTATAAATATTTCTTTCCCAGTTCATCCATCACGGCTGTCAGTGATCACCCTGCCTTGACAGGCAGCAGATTAGGCTCTGCTACAGGAAGAAAAGAAGAAAATCCTTTAATTAAATGCTCTTCTTGTCGCTGCTATAGCTAGAGACCCATTTATGCTAACTCAGAAAATGTTATGTCTTCTAGACAAGAATGAAAATATACTCCTGTGATCCAGTTACTGGGAACTTTAAGGTGATCAGCCCCCTAAGAAAATAAACTTGAGCAGACCATAACAATGTCAGGTGATCTTTGAGTTAGGTACTATGAAACAAATACACAATGTGTCTCCTTTGGTCTTTGAAGCTCGCACTCCGAGTACAGTCCTGGGAGAAAAACTCCTAAATGCAGACTTCAAGCAATAGGGACACACAGTCACCAAGCAGATTTCCAGAGGCAAACAGCAAATTCTTGTGTCCAAGCAGCAGGGGAAAAGGGCTCCTCAAGCCCTTGCTCACTGACACCAGGTACTGCATTCCTTACAAAAGCCTCACATTGTAAATGTGTGCAACAAATGGGAGAGGAGCGCTGTCATCAAGGATCAGATGCAGGTGCCTAGGGATTTACAGGTGCCCAGAACTGCTGAGTTAAGCCTCTGGTAAATGTCAGTCATTTACCTGACCAGCACAGGTAGGACAGTATCCATTCATATCCTTCTTGGTGGTGTGTGGATTGTTCTACTGAATAGACCTGACAGGGTAAGAACACTGCATTAAGCTTTTTTTTTCATTAATACACAGCACAAACACAAAACCTATTTTTTTTTCTTGCATCCCCTTAAAACAAAAGCCTCAACATGAATTGGTGGCTGCTTAGGTGAAAAATAAAATGGCAGGAATGGAAGGCTTGCAAAGTGCTATGACATTTCCTGACCGCTTTATTAATTCCAAGTTAAGCACACGCTTAAGTGCTTCACAGAAGTGGGGTCAATGGCACTGACAATTTGCAACACTGAACCCTGTGGCAGTGATGCAGAAAGGTTGAGGCACAAGAATTTTTCCCCCCTTAAGCTGCATGCTGGCAATGCTTTCCTCCTGGCAGTCCTTCCTCCCTCAGTGTTTCTGCTTAGTGGTAGGGATCAATGTTCTGTAGGATGTGTTGTTTTTTGGATTACTTGCAAAACAGAGGTCATGACCATGTCTGGTCATTAAGAATCCCCAGGCACTCTTTGCTAGCAGAGCGACAACTTTAGTACCCTGGCCGAGGACCAGGAAAGGATATAAATTCTACCTAGTCTACCTTAAATCCCCCACGTATTTCTGTTAGACACTCTACTCCTCGCTTCTCAGCTCAGAACGAGATTAGAATTGCTGTTACAAAATGGCTACACTAGAAAAGTCTCCTCTGTGGCTCCAGGCTCTGCAGAGCCTTCTGGGGTAACTGCATTGTACAGCCAGCAGGCATTGCTGAATTAATTGATTATTTGGCTTATTACTGCATGTTCATTTTCTTCACTCTTCACACTTTCTGGTGGATGTTGAGTAATTTCCCTTGTTTGTTTCTGAGGGTTTTGTTAAAGTACACTCAAAAATATGCCACCAAGGAGAGAGGGAGTGAAGAGATCCTCCCCAGCTATAAGCTATTCTGACTGGTACCAATGTAGCATATAATTGAATGTTATTTCCATACAGTCCAGCCAAATGTAGCCATCTACAAGAAATAAGAGCATGTCTTAAGACTTTAGATTTTTCTTGAATGCAAAAGAATTTATTTCTCATAGATAGTTTTCAAACTGGGAGCAATATTATTTCTAAATTATATTTTAATAGCCAGTTTGTTGTTTCTGTTTCTGAAGCCATCATAAAGCATCCATAAAGTGGTATTTCTCTTGCATTTTACATGACTCCAGGGCTTGCTGTTCTCGCCTGTCAGGTCTTTTCAAATCACTTAACGTTTACTGGAACAATTCTACGCTGCAAGATTTGCTGCTCATCCAGCGTGGTGTTTGTATCACAGCTGCTACACCATTGCCATCTCAATAAAAGGAAGCATTTCTCACCACTTCGCTAGTATATAGCAGCATGAAAATAATAATTTCCTCTGAAAAAAAATCCACAAACCTTTCATCTGGAAAAAATCAAGCAAAGAGTAATCTAGGTCTTATTTAGAAATGTTTGTGGTTGTTAAGGTAAACTTACAACCCACATTTAATTTAATAAAAATGTGACATAATTGTCCTGGGCTCTGATATAGTATTTTTTTTTTCTTCAAAAGCAGATTAGAATATTCAGACATACTGAATAATGAAAGAGTTGAGTATTAAGGACATATAATGGAAAATTTTCAGTGTCATGCCTGGCAGAGCATTAACTAACTCTTTATAAATAGTGAAAAAATATTTATAGAATGCTCTGTATTACCATTCAGTCATAAAAGTAATTCTGGCTTGTTGACATATTATTTATTTTGCTTTTAATAGTTCATTTGTAGACACCAGAATATGCAGAAATGAGACCAAAGGACAATGTTACCCTTGTGTCTTACAAGAAAACAGTTTAAGGGCAGTCACGTTTTCTGACTTTGTAGTTGAAGGTGGTATTTTATTCATTAGCTTCTTCATTGGAGGATAGTTGTTCTAACAATCCTCACAAGTCAACCATCTTTGCTCATGGAGAGCAGCATTTCACTCACAGACACACCTCTTAATTCAGTGAAGAAAGTTTAGATTATTTTCTTCATCACGTTGCACTGCTAATAAATATCTTCCTTTAGTATCATGATTAGAGAGAACATATAGTGACCATGTCTTAAATATTACAGCAAAAAATTCTTCCGGCTGTATTTTACTGGATTTGCAGAATCCCCTTTATTTGCCTGGAGATCTACACAGGGAAAACATTGAAAACCATAATCCTGGTAGCACTTGAAAGCCATATTCCTCCCTGATGCTTTTCACTGCAACTCCCAGGATGTAACATAATAAGGAAGGTGTTCAATAAAATGTGTGTTAATGCCACAGCTCAGAAGAGATAAAATGAATGTGGGGAAACCTTGACCAAGTTCCCCTTTTCATTCCAGTTATATTCACCTCCCTGTATATTTAATTTGAAGTGCAGATCTAATTAAAAGTTAATGCATCATTAAAATGATTTGTAATAAGTATATTCAACTCCACGTGAGCATGATATGCTCATTATCAGGTCCAGACTATAGCTGGGATCCTTCACAATGAAGAAAATCATTATTCATAACAAATATCTTTCTGGTGCCATTCATTCCATATAAAAACGTGGTATAAATGTTTTATCTTTTAAATAAGTTTAACATGTATGAAGACCTGCTGCTGAATAATTTTTTTCTTGGATGGTATCTGTTGTTAAGAGGAGTATTCCTTTAAATGGGTTCGACTGTGTTTTTTCAAGAGAAGAAAATAAGCCTTCTACAGAATTAATGAAGCTGGCTTTTTAGCCTAGGGTAAAAAGCTGGCTAATGAAGTAATTCGTAGTGACAGCCCATGATCTGAATTATATGAATTATTGCTTATTAATGGGATTAATTGCTTCTCATGCTATAATACAAAATTTATGCACTTGTCCAAAATCTAGGTCTATAATCTGAAACAGAAAGAGGGAAGAAAGGCTGTATTAATTGTATGTCATGTCCATATCTCTGAATGTCCATACTGCAACAGAAACTGAATGTAGGGAATTTTATTAAGAGATGACGTGAAGTGAAAACTATAAAATAGGGATAAGAAAGATAATGGTAAGCTCTGTTCAGCTGAGGCACTGTATCAGATTGCATTGCTTTGCTAAGGACTTCCATTATCTGTATGCTTTCTTTTAATATATAATAAAATAAAATTTATCTCTTTACATATAGCATAATTCTGTACTGTGTACAGAAGTACCTGAGGAATAGAAAAAGAAAACTTTTAAGATCACAGAAAAACAAGCTCAAAATAGAATCATATTCTACATAGAGAGGTTCATTTATTAAACATACAGTTTTCTTTGTATTATTGTTATTATTTGCATTGCACACGTGGACTGAGCATTTCATCTGGAACTAGAAGCCTGACTGCATTGTGCCTTGACCAGACATAACAGAATGCCCAGATTTCTCGTTATGGAGAGGAGGAGTGAAGAAAATACGAGTTTTCATCATTCAGAAATGTCATGTCAGCTGATTATGTGTCTATCAAGGACATTTTTATTCATGGGGTCTTACTTGCCATGGCATCTGTGAGTTCTGTTTAAAGGTATTTGAAGATCTGATCCTATATCAGGTCAAATCCAGGTCTCTCAGTTATCAGGAAATTACCAATCAGCTAAAATGCCAAGCCTTTAGGCAGAAAATTGGGAAATCTATTCAGGCTGAAGAAGCAACTAAAAGTAAACATCTCTCTCACATCCTGGCTCAGTGCTCTCATCATTGTTTTACATAGAAGTTCCCTACAAATCAAAGCACTGCTGCAAAATAAGATATTGCTTCTTTTGCTAAAAGGAACTTCACAACAGTGGTGTTATAGAATCATAGTTTGGGTTGGAAATTACCTTTAAAATCCTCTTGTTTCAGCCCCCCTGCCATGATCAGGGACACCTTCCACTAGACCCCATCCAGCCTGGCCTTGAGCACTTCCAGCGTTGGCTTGGATGCTGATTGCACACAGGACGATCCAGAGCACTGAGATCTTTCTAACATTTCTCCAGAGATGCTGGGACCAGCGATTCCAGTGGAATTACTCTAATTCCACTCCTATGGGCTGTTGTTTGAAGAACACACCAGCAGTGCCAATTGTAATGATGGTTTGGATATGATTCTGATCCCTTAATGAAAATAACACTTGTGCTTGTATTACAATCCAGCTTCCAAACAAACACCCTGGGGATTGTGATTTACTAAATTTACTTTTTTTTTCCTTCCCTGACTTTGAAGGCAGTGGGCAGTCCTGGCACAGAGATCCCAGAGAGAGAGAGGTGATGATGGCCTTAGAGCTTCCCAGGTACACCTCTTAGTTCAGAATAGATCAGTTCTGTCATTATTAGGCTTCTCATTCCCTCCCCTCACTCCCCTCGTTTCTTTTTTGTTTGTTTTGGTTTTTGGTTTTGTTTTTGTTGGTTTCATTGTTTGGTTGGTTCTTTGTTTGTTTGGGGGTTTTATCTCT
>JAOTQP010001652.1:58722303-58753849 GCA_026413545.1 Cichladusa arquata | reverse complement strand
GCTCCATTGGCATGATAATGGGAAAAATTCTTCAAATTGACACAGTAACAGAAAAAAACACTCAACCCCCAACAAATACCGTTAAATGAATTACACTAAAATAAAACTTAGAGCTTTCAGAAATCATTCAGTAATGCAGGTGTCAAGTTCTGTTCACAAGATTTCTGTTTTCATATGAATCATGTGAGGCAGAGCAGAACTCTTTATCAGATCTTCAGAGAAATTCAGAGATGCTTCACTAGGAATATGGAGCTCCTTTTCTGTAGATCTCTGCAATTTAATGCTGTTTTTCTTCCTCTTCCTTTTTGTCTTTGAAGGGCTAGGGACCTGCAGGAGAGGACTGAGAATTTAAGATTCTTTGAGGGGCAGCTCCTGGAAATTTCTATCTTGAATGACTTCTAAGCTTTCAAGAATACAGCCTGGTATTGCCTAGATCACAGCTATTGCTGACTGGGAGCAGAGCAATAGTTGTGGCATGGCTTGGGGCCAGGGCACAGTGAAGCAGTGACTGGGGTCTGTGCCCAAGCAGCTCTCTGTCACCTGGCACCAACCCCCCGTGCACACAGCACACCCATGAAGATTAAGTGCAGTGACAAAAGGATCCTGCCACATGGCTTTAGACCCTGCCATCTTATTGCCTTGTTGGATCACTCAGTCATGCAATCAGAATTTTAAAAAGATATTTAAATATTTTCAGACACCTAACTACTTTGGAAAATTTAGCTATTAAATCAAGATTCCTTAATCCAATATTTGGGAGAATACATACTTTTTGGTAGATAGGCATGCCAACTCTACAGTAATAGAGGTTTTATATGTATTGAAAAGGAAGGAGTACTGTCACTTCTGATGCTCTTACAGACCTTGCCTACCAGGAGAATAAATGAGAATCAATGTATAAAGGAAGTCAGGAAGAGCTGCTGAAGAGTTTGCTTTACAGACATGTCTTTTTCGATAAATTCTTCATGTCAAATGCCAACAAGCTTAAAAAAGGAACGAGTGCTGTAATTGTGATATCCTGTTCAGGTTACACTACCCTCAGGGAGACTGCTACTAATGACTGAATTAATTAACGAGAAATTGTTTTATGTGTTACAGAATTTAAACCAGCCCCCCGCCCCAGTTTCCCTGTCTGCTTATTTTTGCAACAGTGTGAACAAAGAAGCCATTTGCCAAAGCTTTGTTAACCTGTTACTCTCTAAGCATTTCCGTGTAATGCTGTGGAAGTCAGGGCTCTGTGCATTTCAGCTGGGAGCAATGTCTTCTTGGATCACATACTCTGCAATCATTGTGTAGAAAAGTGTAAAACAAGTGCCCTCAGAATCCATGATTGCAATTTTTGGCATTATAGCCACTTCTTTCTAAGCTTGTCTACATGATTTGTGCCGTGGCGCTGTGGGAACAGATATGAAGAAATAAATTCAGTGATGCAGCCTCCTATTTAACTTCATACTTTTAGAACACCTTGGAAATGCAAAAGCCAGTGCATTATTTATATCACAGGGGTTTTTTTGTTGTTTCTCTTCAGTATCATCTAAGTATTCCTCTTGAGAAGATGAATGTCATGGGGGCAAGTTTTTCCCGTAATTCTTACTCCTTTGGGACTATATGATTATCCTTTCATGCTAAAGTTGTTTTATCTTCACAGCTATTTGTGGGGGTATGCTGCTATTACCTAAATTACAAAAATGGACTGTGCAAAAGTACTAATTTATTTATGTGTAGGACACTGCAGTTTTGTTGGGAAGAGCTGAGTAAAATAAGCATCTGTTTTTAACAGGATTATGTGACACATAGGGTAGATACAGATAAGGTTGCACAATGCATCTTTAGTTTCTCTTTAACAAACAGAAAGACAGCTCCTTTTCAGCTCACAATTGCAGGCACATTTTGTCCTATTTGAAAGAATGCAAGAAATATTTTCCCGATTTTTATCTGCTTTTAATTAAGCTTCTTCCACAAAGAAAGCATTTGTTACGTTTTTTTTCAAGCAAAGCAACCAAAAAAAAAAAAAAAAGCTCTTCTTTCAGATACAGACCTTTCTTAAGTGGGAATGGCTAAATTAATATTCATTTTAGTTTTCTCTGCCTCTGATAATGGTAGAACCTAGTGTGTATATAGTTCCAAGATCTTGCAAAAAAGAAATTATTTTGTTTTGCTTGTCAATTTTATCAGTCCAGTGATATATTCTATCTTTCTTGCTCAAAGTTGTGTCATGATACTGTGCGTGCACACAGAAGGGTGTGTGTGGATACACACCTCTGCATGCAGCACAGCTCTGGTTTTATTTCCTGGCCCACATCTGAGGACAAATCCCTAATGTTAGCTCCAATGTTACCCCATGAAAAATCCAAAGGCTGATTGGGAAACAAGAAACTCCAACCACACCTTCCTCTTCAGCCACGACAACTTCTGCATTCCCTGCACAGATGTGTACATGGCTCCTGCCCACCAGTCTCATCATCTACTTCTGTGGCTTGGTGACATAGAAAAACATCAAAAAATGCCACATTACCTCTTATAAAGTAGAAAACAGAGAAAATTTAAAAGTAAAATCTTGGCCCTCAATGATATCAATGTTGATAGCTCCATGTTGATTTCCAGCTGGCGAGAATTTCAGCCAGGGTTTGTGTAGTTTTATTTCTTTGGGATGAAGAAAATTGGACAGAAGTATGTTTACAGAAGTTATACTTTAATAAGGTACCTCCCTGCTCCTGCCTATGAATGCAGGTGTTTCTGTTATTAAGATCAATGATACTCATTCACAAATTGCTATACAGAACAGCAGAAAACTGAGATCTAGTACCTTGAGAGAATTTAGTCTTCTTTTACTGAAAGAATCCCTCTGGGAAAGGTAAAACCTAACACATAAAATTCCAACAGTCTTACAGACATTTTTTTTTAAACTGCAATAGCTTTATAACATTGATATTATTTGTATATTGTTGTTTATATGTACTGTTTATAAATATTATTTATATGTAAGCAAAACATTTTTAAAATGTAGTATTGGTATGTGTAGAATGAAAGATGTGTTGCAAAGCAAATCTGAATTTTAAATTGCAAATTTTAATTTGTTCCAAAAATATGGTTGGAGTCTGGGACACCAGTTTTGTAACCAAATGATGACACTGTGCATCAGCAGAACTCATGTGAAAATCTGTGTACACTCATTTAACAAGTGCAAGACAAAGGACATTGTCATATATTTGTTTTCAGTGGTTTAAAAAATTATTGCTCTTTTTCCACTAATATCTGTCCTTCAGCTGAAAATTACTGTCCCTCAACCACGATTTGATACTTCAATGCAAAGTAAGTTATTTTATAAACATAAATTTGCTTTATTTGAACTTAAATATTCAACTAAAAGAAAACTATGTTTTTTTCTGGTACTGATTTAATGAGAGCAGTTTAAGGCCACGGCTAAAAAATAGACTAAATTATTGCAGAGTAATTACCCTTGGGCTTCTGCACACACTGGGATCAAGAATACAACTCACTTATTCTGGAGTGGAACATCTATACATGCACACCAGAGAGGTTTCCTAGGACAATCTATTCCACTTGAGTTACTCCAGTTAATTACTTTATACTGATGAGTCTTGAAAGTCAGTTCTGCCTTTAGCGTTGAAACATTCCCAGAAAAAAAAGGATGATTTTTCTTGAAACAACTTTACCACGAAACACCACATCAAACCAAGCAGTTGGGATTGTGAAGCATTGCTCTGTTCTGAAAACCTCCCTTCTCTTGGCTGTTGGCATGATGCACAGAGTGCCAGAGCAGCCCACAGCCAGCACTAGGAGCAGGCTGGCTCATGGCAGGGAAGGATTTGCTCCCATTTTGCTGTCACAGATGTGTGTCCAGAGAAGGCCCTCATGCTGCTCAGAGTGATGTACGTGCCTCTTGCCATAAGCAATGCTGTTGATCTCATGGGGACTTGCTTGAGCAAAATGCACATGGAAGCTGTTTGCTGATTTGGGGCCAAAGCATGCAAATGCTAATTGGGCAGTGCCCTGTGCACAATTTATCGTCTCTGGATGCAAAGGGAAGTGTGTTCTGGTGTGTTACTGGACCATATGCTGCACCACTCTCTCAGGCCTCTCCTCATTGCTGGGGAGTCTCATTAAATTAATATGGGGCAGCAGGAATATCAGCAAAACAGCTTGATCCAAGCTGAAAATGTTCCTTTCCTCCTGCAGCTTCTGGCTGTGAGCCTCAAGAGTTAATGGAAATTGGCAAAAACTAGTATGTCCCACTACGGGCAGCTCATGGCATTAAACAATTATGCAAGAAATTTTCCTTGGAAGCTATTAGGGATGATGACATTGCGCTTAATATTTGACCTTCCCAGCTTCAACTGCTCAATACCTCTTACTGTACACAGAAATTGCCAAAATCCCACCTAATGAGCTGAAAAATGACATATGACAGATCTGATGGCTAACTGCAGCTAGAAGAGGAAAGACTGCTGCAGAGCAAAAAATTCTCAATCTTGCTCTTTTTTCCTACTTTTTCCAGTTATAAAGAGTGTCTAAATATGTAATTTGAAGGCACAGATAATTAAAAACTTAATTCAAAGTAAGCTGAATTCAAGGCAAAGTTCTGTTGTTTTTAATGTCTTTTTGGCTCAAATCTGCAATTTGTTCACAATGTTATTGGGTACTCATAGGATTTCGGGTTCTTTTCTTTCTGGGAAAGCTGTTTTGGTCTTTTTCCAAGGGGCACTGTTTCAGTTCCATTTATTCCTGGGAGATTTACACCCAGTTAACTCTTTTGACTTCAAGGAGAGGGAATGTTTCTTTAATTAAATTGTAATAAAAATATTGCTAGGGATAAGAGAACCATGAGTGCATGCCACTGTACATTTGAGTCAGTGTGTACAATTCTCAGTGTGTTTATAAATGATGCCATAGTCTCTTTTCTCTCCTACATTATTTAAGTTTCATCTTAAAAGGCCACCACTAAAACTGCTATAATTACTCTAGGAGTAGAAAATAATTTTCAACAGCTCCAGTTCTGTTTCAGTCAGACAAAACTCATGTCCTACTTTTGATAAGAAACAGTGGAGGTGAAGAAGTGAAACTTTAAATATTAGTTGATTTTCCTATGCAGCCCCACAGCCTTATTTTGCAGAGACTTTGAGATCTCTCACTTCAAATAACATCAACTTAAAAGAAAATGTTGGCAGAGGAATTAAATTGAAGAGTTTTATGGAGTGTTTTTATAATGTACCCCTCCTATTGTAATCAGTGATACGATGTAGGGACTTGAACTCTGAAAACTTTGTTCATCCTCTAAGGGACCTGGATAAATAGCATCAGTAAATGAATGTTATGCATTCAGCCCTGGGAAAGAGCCTTAGTTTCTCTGTTCTTCATCACTTGTTTGGCTAAACAAGTTTATTATGACTTAATCCCCCACCCCTACTTTCCAACTTCTTCAACATATTTTGAAAGGAGTTTTGATGCATTGTCATTTTTTTTTGTACACCTGATCTCCCCATATGTATTGTCACTTCTACTATCACTAAATGGTAAATCTTGATTAACTTCATGAGATTATGATAAGGGAGTAAAATACTGTGCAATACTTTGGAGCAGGGGTAAGCATGCAATGAAAACACTGTACAGCATCTGAAATCAAAGACTTGGTCAAACAGGACCACAGAGTGTGTCACCTTCACCAGCATACAGCATAGTATATATATTGTATATTATATAGTATGCTGTTGAAAGGGTTTATCTGTTCCCTTTCCCATGAGGTTAGCAATTTTGAAGGCACCTAATTATATTCTTCATTAGCTCATCAGAAAGAGGAGAAGAGGAAATAGTAAAAAAAGCCATGATTTAGGAGATTACAGATGAGCCAGAAAGTGTTGATCTTGAACTCAAGTTTTGAAACAGAAATATTTTCAAGTATAAAGAAGTAAAAATGCCTAGCCTTACAAGACTGATTTTTTTTTTAGGTTTGTTTTTTTTTTTTTTTTTTTTTTTAGTTTTGTTAAATTACCTCCAAAATGCCTTTGGATTATTACAGAAGAAATAAAATGTAGTGAAATGATATACTGGTTGAGCCAAATTCAGAGACGAGATTAAATATCTTCTTGGTTTTATGATCTTTTAGAGTTTTTTAAAGCATGTATGTGATTGAGGCTTGAGATGCTGAACAGTCATGACATACATAGGGAGGGGCTGGGAGGGTTTCAAAGGCTGAATTTAAGCAGGCTACTTCAAGTTGCTGAAGATAAAAGATGAGAGGGGCTCAAAGTTCAAGCACCGACATCCAGCTAAAGGCAACCACATGGTATTTGTGGACTTGAATTTGGGTAAAAAAATGTTTAAATCCACATGTAAAACAATATTTAGACAAATCTTTGAAAATTTATAGATCAGTATGTATGACTAAAAAGTTGAATTATTTATGAGCCAGTGTATGTTGGGCACGCATAGAATACAATGTTTTGGGGTAGATTTTTCAGTTTCTGTGGCTTGAATTGTACTGAGGTTAAATAATAAACATAGCCTCTTGGAAAAATACCTGGATATTCCATGTGGAGTTTTCAGAGTGCAGTTCATGACTGTACAAGCAAATAGCACAAAATAGCACCATGACATGTAGCTCCAATGCAAATCAAACAGGCTCTAAAATCCACAGGTGAGCATTGTCCAACATGAACACACACACAGACACACAAACAAAAGCTTACACTAGATTTTTGCTTTTTGGTTTGGGAGGGAATACAGATCTCAAATTGATTAAGAGAGCATGCCTAATTAGAAACATTTATCACATGCACACTCAATTGCTTTTTTGTTTTCGCTCTTCATTTGAAATTGTATAAATCACAGGAAAACAAGTATCTCATATCCAAAATGCCCATCTCTTTGTTCTTTTTTATTTGATTGCAGTCAGATGAAAAACGTTGCTTTGAAATAGAGGCAATGGCCAGAGGCCTATTGATTGCCTGTAAACAGAAACAAAAAAGCAGCCCTGGTAACATTTAGAATGGTTTATCTGTGATCAAAGCACAGGAGGTGCTGTCTAGACAGCCTAGGTGTGGACTAGCAAATGGATTTCATTAGGGGTCCTCCACTCTGGTGCCATTGTTTCAGCTCTGCTCTTCTTCAGGCCAATCTGTGATTGATTTCCAGAGAGGTGCCCAAGTGCCTGTGGCAATGGGATAAAGCTTGCAGGACTTTGCTTGTTCTGACAAGGCAGAGTAGCTGCCTATCACATTAGTGCAAAATGACACTTTCGTTTACTTCCACACTGCTTTGAAACAAATACTTTCAGCTATAGCAATTGCTCTTTGCAGCTTGAGCTATGGAGTCAACTTCTTGTGTTCCAGAGAGTAAAAGGCTGTGAAATAATTTCTGAAGTATCCTGTAGCTAAAAAGGGCCATACTCTGACATGTCTGAGAGCACTGTACTCTCCTCTTCTTGCATAGTCACAGTGTTTGTTTTAAGGATGCATTTTTTTATAATGTAACCAAGGGTGCTTTTCACTATCCGGGAGAACAGTTTCACTTCTTAGCCTTAAAAATTCCTGTATGTGTCCCACATGTGCTGTGCCTGCCTGTGAGGATACTTGGCATTCACCAACTGGTGCACTAAATCACAGGACTCAGATTATTCAAATGGTTTCACTACAGCCCCTAATGTGAAAATGCAGGGCTAAGTTAACTTACAAAAAGGCCTCATGTTCAGCTGGTGCAAATTACCAAATTACTATAAACTACCAAATTACCAATGTGCAAGAGCAGCAGATGCTGTCCTTGTTGCCTCAGCCTCTCCACTTTGTGCTTGTGCTGTTTCACAGGTGACCTGATTCCACTGCTCAGATGCAGCTGCTGCTGGATGAATTCCTAGGGAAAAGGCAAAAGGCATGTGGCAGTTCTGCCTGTCACAGAACCACTGGATTGTTAGGGTTGGAATCTCTGCAGATCACTTAGTCTGATACCCTGGCAAGGCAGGGTCACCTGGAGCAGGTGACACAGGAATGTGCCCAGGTGGGTTTGGAATGTCTCTGGAGAGGGAGACTTCACTGCCTCTCTGGGCAGCCTGTTCCAGTGCTCTGCCACCCTCGATGTAAAGATGTTCTTCCTTGTATTTAGCTGGAACTTGTTTTATTTTAGTTTCTGGCTATTGCTCCTCATCCTGTCACTGGGCACCACTGGAAAGAGCCTGGCACCATCCTCTGGACGCCTTCCTTTGAGATATTTGTATGTACTAATGAGATTTCCTCTCAGTCCTCTCTTCTATACAGATCCTGTAGCTCTCATAAGAGATCCTCCAGACTCATCTTAATGTCTTTTATTTCCTCTGGGTCATTGTTTTGGTTTTGTGGATCCCACAAGTTCCATCAAGGTCATTGACCTCTCGGTAGTGGCAATTCCAGGCAGGAAGCTCCAAAGGCTCCTGTTTCTGCTAATAGAAGAAATATATATGGAACCTCTAATGCAGAAATCATTGCTTCATCCCTGGCAATGGGATGCCAGAAGACATTGTGTCCTCCACACCAGAACCAGTGGTGCAGTGCTTGGGTAGGGAGCTCTGAGCAGTATCACTCCCTTCAAGGCCTTCAGGGGTTCCTTATGGGTTCCTTGAAGAAATCTGAAAATATTGAGGAGCAGAAATCCAAAATGCAGTTGGTGAAATTATTTTGGCAGTTGCTAAATGTATTAAATATCATTTTGGTTTTGCTTTCTTTTTTAATTTATGGAGCTATAAGTGTGACTGCTGCCACACAACAAAATCTTTGTGAGACAACACATACTATGTTAGAAAGATCTCTTTGATACCCTCCAGATTAGGGCTGAATCAAGGCATTTACTTTACAGATAAAAGTTTGACCAGTGCTCTGGCTTCAAGTGGAAAAGCCTTTTTTTCCAGAGTTTATGAAAAACAGAAGATGGAGAAACTGGCCAGGTGGTAGCAGGGGTCAAAGGGGACGTGGAAGAATAATGGACTGAAGCTTGATTAAGATACCAAAGGGCTTTACACATCTCCAGATAGTGGCTCTGCCTAGCCAGGGTGAAATAAAATGAAATTGGATTCAGGATGGTGATTTTCTTAAGGAATCTCTATCTATTCAATATTAAGGGAAGAGCAATATAGTGTAAAAGGCATGTGCAAGGTCTGTGTGCCATGTGAGTGCCTGTCATGCAGCTCCTGAACAGCTAAGCTATAAACCAAAAGATTCATATCACTGGCTCTGGGAATAAAGGATTGGGTGTCCCAGGCTCACAGCTGACCCAGGCTGGATGTAGAGATGGTGACCAGGCATCACCTTTCAGGACAGCAGCCCAACAGCAAGCTCAGGTGAGCTGTGCTCTCCTTGGACTCCAGGGGCTTCAAGGATTTATTGGATTCAGTAGATGTAGTCACTCATATGGTTACATTCAATAACCAGCCAGTTCCATTAAAGGAAATTGCCTATTGATTTTTTTTTCCTGTAGCATTTCAGCCTAATTTTTAATTTACATTTCTTTATTACTAAAGTTGGGCAAGACTGATGAGAAAATCTGTTGCAAATGTCTGAATTCTCCTCATTGCTTTTGTGATTGCTTGCTCACACCTAACCTGTGGGTCATTTGCAGTTGTGATATAAATGTATGCACTCACACATAATGCTTACAAAATTCAAACCATTGTGAAGTTAAAGCTTAATATTATGATTGGCTTTGTTGAAGGCTGAGGTTAAATAGAAGGTTAAACTAAAAATTTTTGCAATCCTAACAAAATGCCATGAACTGGGAAGACTGTTAAAGTTTCTAAAAATGTGTTCCTCTCTTTCCCACTCATTCTATTTTAACCCATTCCATTTCTAGTCCGTTGCAGAGATAGATTAACTTCTGGTTTGGAACTACTAGAAGAAATTTAAGTGATAGTTAAAAAGCAAGAGATGAAGACTCAGTGGAATAGAAAAATTAGTAAAACACTTTTGCAAATCTGTGTCTGAGTCAATGATGCAGAAGGAAAACATAAGGAAGAAAGTCTCTACATTTTTTTTTGTAAATGTAGTGGCCAGAAATGAGCATTTCTTCTGATTTATTGTTTTCCTCAAGACTTTTGTGATATAGTGAGTATAAGTTGAACTGGGAAAGTTTTAAAATTCTTTTGAGTAATTATCTGCTGTTTGCTGTAACATCTTTTCTAAATGAAATCTTCAGAACTCACACACTCGCAAATTAATTTTATATATAATTTCCTCACCATCATAAAAACATACGGGTAATGCCACAAAACCATCCAGTGAGTTAATTTATTAAAGGCTTTCATTGGCCCAGTAAAAAGTTTAAAGATAATTTTCTTAGAAAAAATCTTCTAGCTTTCTTAGAAAAGATATTTCTAACTTTCTTAGAAGTTATCTTTGCATTCCTGTTAAAAAAAAAAAAAAAGTAAACATTGGTTCTTAGTGAGAGAAGAAAGTGCTTTTCTAAAGAATTATTCTTTTGCATGTTAGAATTGTGTGAATGCCCCCAAAAAGGCGAATTTGCAACATTTTAGTAGTAGTAACCTTCCCTTTCACCAGTGTTGTGCCTTGTTTTGACTTAGACTGTTTAACATTTCTCTGTGTTCCTGTGCTCAAGTCAACTTTACTGTGACTTAGATCTCATTAAAGACAGAACTTCATACTTACTGCAGTAGATCATGCCTGTCTATACCGAGCTTTTCAAACATTTCCAGCACAGCTTTTTAACAAACACAAGTTTTTTTAAATGAAATGCTAATGAAACGCTTGGGACCTAATGAAATGCTGTAGACCTTTATCAACTCAGCTTCTCTGTGGCCACAATTTGCCAGGCATTCGCTCGGAAATGTCCAACAATGTTTTGCAACAGCAGTTACGTGCCTGAGCTGACCTTTGCCTGGTGGTGCAAGCTCCAAGTGCAGAGCTTCTTGTGCCTTTGCCAAGAGTTGTCTTTCCATCCAGTTTTCCACTGACTTTAGGACAGGCCTTTAACAGTGACCAATCAGCTCCTTCCTACTTCACTGAGTAGTGTGGTGGTTACCACATTGTCCCATTTCTGAGCTGTGCCCTATTTTGGATCAATCTCTTCTCTTCCTCTTCTCTTCCTCTTCTCTTCCTCTTCTCTTCTCTTCCTCTTCCTCTTTCTCTTCTCTTCTCTTCTCTTCTCTTCTCTTCTCTTCTCTTCTCTTCTCTTCTCTTCTCTTCTCTTCTCTTCTCTTCTCCTCTTTTCCTTTGCTTATTTTGGTCAGAATAAGATACTAAGTCATTCCATCACCCACTATTCTTTGGGTTACTTAAATATATTCCCCTCCTTTCCTTTGCCTGGCCTGTTCAGGCTGAACTGCCTTTTGCCATGTGTAGCCCTGAAGCAAATTTGAAACTTAAATAACCTCAATAAATCTCATTTTTTGCTCTGGCATCTGGGTGTCTTACAAGATGTGTAATGGGATGTTCAGGGTCTCAGCCGCTGGGAGATGCCTTTTGCTGCCTGCAGCTCTTGCTGTCAGCAGGGAAAAACATGATTTAATCGTTTAAGAAATGCTAAACGACCAGGTGTGCCATTTTTTGACTTCTGTGCTCGCTTCTCAGTGCCACAATTCAAAGGGCAGTTCCTGGCCCCAAGACATTATTTTTTAACACAAAGTAGCACTTCCAAATGTATGTTTTTCCTGGGTATTCTCTCTGCTTTCTGACTGTCTGGAATTTTTCGTTTAGGAAAACAATGTCACATTGAATCAGAAAAGTCTATTTGAGTGTAGTCTCCAGCCTCACCCAGTTCCTCTCACTCTTGGCTCCCTTCTCAGAAAATAAATCTCTCTTTCTTATACGAAAATTCTTTCTTTGTCACTTTATGGATTTAAACTTTTCTTTCCAGTTTTAACAAAAAACAATGTCACTCTCATTCTTTGCATTCCAGAGCTTTGGATTAGTTGATTCAAGTGATTAATTGTGCTACATGTTACCAAATATCAATCTTCACATAAAAAGCCAAAATCTCCATGACTTCCATGTAAAAGTTATAATTTCAGAAGTTTTATTAGAAACAAAACTCAAATATAAGTCTGTGGCAAGAACAATACACTATATATTTTAAAACTTTATTCCAAGTGCCTTTTCTGTAACATAGATGACAGCTCTTGCAAAGGAAAGTAATAGTCTTTGGTATAAACCAGATCTTTCAGTGATAGAAACAGTGACAATTAGCATTTCCTAGGGATTCCTTTTCCTTAATTAGGATTCATTTACAATTAACCTGGAAAATTTTTAATAATGCTTTCTTCCTAACAAAGAAGCATGTGGTGGAATTTTAATGGCTCCATTATGGTAAAAACCCACAATGTGATTGTAGTGTTGATGGGAATTTGGCTGTACTGCTTGAAGAACATCTGGTTTAAAATAAATATGCAAATGTCTTCATATATGTGTTAATCTGTCAAGACCAAAGGATGCCAGAGTTCAGGAAGACCAGACACTGAAGTGCAGTAACCAAATAGAAGTGGCTGGCAGCAGCTTAGGTTTGCATCACACAGATCTGTTCATTCATATTTACCTTGAATGCTGTTAAAAAAAGACACTGCAGGCTATATGTTGTTCTCTGATGGGATACACAGGCACATCAATAACAAAGACCTTGATGTTCATCCCAATGTCACTTACACCAGGCAAAACCCCACATTTCTTTTTCTTTTGGCTTGTGAGGATGATGTGTCTTCTCCCACAAACCTGAGCTCTGAGTGGTGGCTGCTTTGTCCATTTTCTGGTTTCTTTCTTGGGACCTTATTCCATGATGGGTATATTAGTTTACAGAGAAGGTTGGAAAACAGCTGCTTTTCTAAAAAATTTTTGCATGGGAAATCATTAAATGATTTGGATTGGACAGGACCTTAAGCATCATCTCATGACAAACCCCTGCCAGAAAACAATGTAGCAACTTTCTGATCTTCTTTTCCACAGCTATGGTGGCCCAGCTGCGTGTCCTCAAAACAGCGATCACGGTTGCTTTGTGTTGTCATCAGTGAGAGCTGCCAGGTGAACCTCCCAGCTCTGGCAGGGATGGCGCTGGAGTCCTGATCCATCATGCAAACCAGGCTTCAGGAAAGTGGTTGGAGATCAGCAAGTCAAAGATCTCTTGGTGAAGGCATCTCAACACAGCGCTGTGGACATGTGGATAATGACGGGGCCTTGCCAGTCCTGAGGTAGGTGGGACACTTCCCATCCTTGTTTTGTGTAATTCAGTAGCAGTCAAGGACCAAAACTACACCAAGAGATGTTCTGGAGAAGAGAAAGGCATTTAATTGTTTGAGGTTATCACTAGGAATTGGGAGACATCTCAGATCCCGGGTTTCCTCTTTGTTTACATATGTATGAACATTTTTGATTGCCTCCAATTAGATGATGCTTGTTTTTCAGTGGCTGTTTTATATCTAGTTTTATCTAGGCTATACTAAACAAAAAATGCTGTTTGCTTTTAAAGACCATGAGGTAAGTTTAGTTCTGAAAAGAAAGCAAAGCAAACCCACCATAAATACGGTAGAAAATATTAATTTCCACAACTACTTCAGGAAAATTTTTGCTGTGCCATACGAGATACACATGAAAGGAATTTTTCAGATCCCCAAGGAAAACAGAAAGAGGTCACTCTCCTTTACACTGTCCATCCTAGCATGCAAGCATGTGGTTATATTACACCCTACAAAGAGTCATTAGGTCTGTTCAGAGAACCCCTTGAGTCAGTCAAAATATCTCCAGCTGGGAAGTGCAGCTCTGTCTAGCCTACAGCACCAGGCTGTGATTTAAAACCATGATGAAGCCCCTTGTGAGTGGGAGCCTATACACTTACTTTAGCCTGGGTACTTAATTTTCAGGATGTTTGGGATCTCAATGAAATTAAGTTTTCAAGGTCTGAACTTGTCTTCAATTTTATTTAATGGTTATCATCTGGTTTCTCTAGGTAGTTTACATGATTTACATTATCAGGACTTAATTCAATAAAATATTTCTGTAGGCCCTTTGTAAACAGTATTTCTGAAAAGAGCTAAAATTTGTTCTACTTACAGATATACAAAAAGTTGAAAGAATTATTAAGATGCTTCAGAAGTGTAATTTAGCATTAAACCATTAAAAATAAAGTATGCATTATTTGCATGGTCATCTACAGTGTTTATAGCAATTCTCCTTACTGAGGTTGAACTGGCTATTTCTACAAAGGTCCAACAGTGCTGTCTTTAGTGGAATTAGCCTAGGAAAGAGAAACAGTCAATAAATTCTCTAATGCTAACTTGAGTAACAATTTGAAATGTACAATCATCTGGTAATAACCATGAATTGGTTGCCTTGAAATGTAGACAAATGTTAAGTATTAATGCACCTTCAGATATGGGAAAATGAGTATGTTATGATTTATGTTTCCTTCATTCCTATCACCTTAAATAAGAAAAATGTTACTTCTCAATTGCCAAATAGCTGTTTCTGGTATTTGTCAGATTATGATTAATAATAACCATTGACAGCTAGCACCTCAGAGCAATCCAGCTCTTCTCATTACATATCTGATAGTTCAGACAAGATTTAATCAAACAATGAAAATATACAGTGTTTATCTTAGCTACTATGCAGGCCTGCTCAGATTGAGGGGTTTTTGTACATATGGGCAACAAGGTATAAGAAATATTTCTTCTGACTCCCAAAAAGCAGGTGCAAACCTAACTTTAATGGGCATAAGTACTTTGGCTGGCAAGAACCTCATAAAGGACCCCTTTGCCTGGTGTTGTTTTTCCTTTGTTCTGCCATGAGTGGGAATAATTTGGGCAGATGGAAAGGATGATAGAAGTATTGTTTCTAGAGTTGTGTTTCTGAGTGGGATGTCTTTCCAATCCAGTCTCAGAGTGGCTTCTGCAGCCCTCAACAAGAGCAGTCAGCCAGGGAGAAGGAATAACTTCACTCCCTTAGCCTTCTCTTTATCCTTTTGTATTTTGGCTGACACCTGCAACGTATTAATCAGTCAGAATCTGGCCTGCAACACTATGTGTGCAAGAGTAACTTACATTCTATTGAGTGACCATGATGTCTCACTGCACTAAACATGCTCATTAAAAACAGGCAAAGCCATTAAGTTAATATAAAGCAAGAGCAGTTCCAAAAACTTAAAAATGGAAGTGCAGCCAAAATTCCCAGAAATTGGAAATGATTAAGCTGTGTTCCGTATTTAGTACATATGAACACACATGTGAACATGAACACATTCATACACAATGAAATGTATATAGAGTTTGGAAGCACAGACTATGCTTCCCAGGTGTAGAGGGGTAGGAAATGTTGCTAATCACAGAGAAAGCTGTTTTGTGATGTTTTGTAATCCCATGTGCTCTGACCTAAAAACCATATATATTTTATATGTTGGATCCACTTTTCCTTACTCTTATTTTTACTAGACAGAATAAAAACGAAACAAATAGAAGTGTCCTGTGGTCTTGGAAGAAAGGAATATATAGTATCCAGTAGAAGAAACAGCTGAATTAGAATTTCTGCATAAATACTGAGTTAAAGGAATAAGTTTTTGAATTAGTCTTCGAAATTTTTAATGGACAGAAATGTCTACAAAATGAGCAAGTGCCCTGTGCAAATATGCATTGCCCACCACAGACTGAAAGTGATGGAAAAGAGTAAATTTTAGTCCAATTTTATCACCTCTGAGTGTAAATACATTTCTCCTACATGTACACCAAGCTCCAGGATGCTTGCAGTGGCTCCTTCATTGAATTTCTTGTCACAACAGCTGGGCCCTCCTTCAGCAGGAGGAATTGCACAGGACATATCACATCCAAAGCCAGATAAAGCATCTAGAGGAGCCAATGTGAAAAATTATTACTTTAGTGGTTAGTAAGAGGCAATAGCAATGTTAATCTGTAGAACCATCACAGAAGATCTGCAATTAAACATAGAGCACACCTCAGAAATGCTAACAGCTTACATATTCACTTAATATAACATTTCTGAAGTGCTCCTGAGGAGACCCTTGAGACCCTTGGTAAGAGATATAGCATTCCTCAGAGTTTCAGAAATGTGTTCCTGTGGACATAGGTAATTACAAACATCTTTCAGAATAAATAGTAAAGATATTTGAGTATCAAGGCCATGGAGAAGTAATCACCTGTGAATATCCCAAAGTATTAGTGACACACAAGTTGAAAGTCTCCAAGCGTCCCTAGAGTTTCCTCATGCCATGTACAGAGGCTTGGCCATGGTTATAACCATGAAAACCACTTGTGCTGTGCAGCTGTAAGTGCGATGTCCCACAGGAACTTATTCACCAAACTGGAAGGAATGATGCCAGTTAACACTTTCAAAGCAATGTAAGGTCAAGATTTCAAGTTTTAGAAATACTTAGAAGCACTCAGTCTTGGCAAGAGGAGTAGAGGACTTGCCTGCCCTCCAGCATCAATGCTTTCACAGACTTTGGCTCTATCAGAGCTCAGTTCTGAGTGAGTTTCTGTGGCTGTGTACTTTGTCACCAGCTTCATCTAATAAAGCAGCAGTGGGGATTTTAAAGGGATAATTAATGCAAAAAAATTATTCTGACTAAACCCAAACCAGTCTTTACTAGTTTCATAAAGGAGCCAACAACTCAACAGTTATGGCCTTATTAGAAACATGAGTTAAAGTTCTATTTTATTTTTTTCCTAAAAACTCTACCTACTGTTGCTGAGCTGATGAAAAAACAGGTAAGGGAGCTAAACAGGTAACTGATCACTGTAGCATAATGAGGCCAGAACTTTCTCTGACTTATAAATAGCCCAGCCAAAGTCTGGGATGAAGTGTGCTGGGGTCATACAAAGGATTTATGGCACAAGCCAGAATTGCACAATGTCATAGTTGTAACCCTTGCTTTCATTTATTAACTGCAGTGTTTCTTGCGCCAAGTCTGTAGTTAAACTGCACATTCTCTGGGAAGCAGAAGTGTTGTCTTTATATTCAACAAGGTGCCTGTAACACTTTTGGAACCACAATTATTGTAGTATAGTTCTATCCGTTGCTGTAGAATTCATATCCCAAAGAGCCTTTCCAAAACATCAGTTATGCTCTACAGTATTCCTCTCTCCTCTCATTTTTTCTTTTTTCCTTTTTTCTTTTTCTTCTCCATGCAAATAGAGAAGAGCATAATGCCAGATGTATCAAGCTGCTGGGTTTGCAATATGCTTAGCAACACAAACAGCCTGGCTGACAATGATCCCAGTGAGAGGAAGTGTTTCACAATAAAGCCATTAGCCATGACGTGCTCTGAAGTTCCAGATGCATGTGTCTGGAACTTGACTTTTTTTTTTTGCCTATCTGGTTTCCTGTGAATTCTGGACCATGAAATGCACAATGTACCATTTTTACCGGCCCCTGTATATTGGGAATGATATGCCTTTAGTGGTGCCTGCAAAATGACTTCTGAACACTTTGGAGAGCATGTGGAGCTCATTTGCATTTCTTCCTTGAGGCTTGGGGAAAACTACCTATTTTTTTTTTTTTTAAATGGACGTTTCCTTGTGGAAAAACATGCAATTTTTTATTTCCTTCATAGTATTTAAGAGGGAAGAAAAACATACAGCCTTTCCCACCTCCCAGTTCCCCGTTTAAGCTTTATATACCTTGCAAAATAAATATTCCTCAGAATACCTTCCATACAATCTACTTCAGCTAGTCTAATTTTAAATACACAATTAATATGAATAGTATCTACTAAGATTTTTAAAATCCTGATTACATTAGAGAAATTTGTAGCTGTCTAATATTACCTCATTGATCACAATGGTTCTTGTCAGTAAGTAGCTGAGAATTGCAGGCACTGCAATTCACAACCCAGCACTTATTTTACAAACTATGTCTTTATATCCACACAGCTAATCTAAATGTACTCTGAGGGTGCCATTCCTTAGATATTCTGAGTCCTGACTTGACTTCTGCATTTCACAAGAGTTCTTTAGTCAACAAGTACTTTAATACATGATTCTAGGGAAATAAAATGGAAAAAGCCTTCTAAGCCCTCAAAGCAGAGCAACAGATGCCTGGTTTAGGAGGGCTGGAGCATATTTCCCTTTCTTTCAGACAAAACAGATCTGCAATAGAAGACCTAAAACTGTAGTGATACTGGGATTGAAGACGAGCAGCAGAGTTGAAAAACCATGCCCATGTCTTGGGACACAACAACAGCAAGAACCATTTTAATTAATGATGCCACTGCTATGAGGAGAATTACTTGCAGAATAAGCTCACATGAATAAATCAGGGTGACTTGGTCAATTGTCAATGTTTTTTTAGAAAAAATTTCCCAAAAGAACTGCAGCTCATTTTTACCCAATCAGTCTAAGGAAGTATAGCCCAAAACTAGATCAGACTAAAATAATTCTTTCAGATTTTATTGGAAGATAAGGAAAGAAGAATCTAATATAAAATCTTTAAAAACTGATTGGAAGCATGTATCCATTTTAAAAATGAGATAATTTCAATGGAATAAGCACTTTAGCTATATTTAGGATTTATAACCGTTTTCTAAACAAGGCTGCCAAGTAATAATAAAATTTTACTTGGCAAATTTAAGCATGTTTTGTTTTAAAACATGTGGTGTAGAAATTTGGGAAACTCATTTAATGATGCTTGAATTCTCTCCTTCCCTTTGTGTTGGCTTTGAGGTACAGGGTATTTTATCAGCTGTTTCCTACAAACCATCCTCCTGACACTCTGCTGGTTATTCTCAGACCTGCTGCACTGTTCTTGTCTCCTCCTGCTTTATAAAGAATCTTTAATTGGTAAGAACTAACAGAAATCCTTCTCTACTCCCTTTGCTTTCATTCAGCTCCTTTTGCTATCTTTCTCTCTGCATTATTTTGTGCCTATTTTTCCCTGACTTGCTACAATTGGGTACTATCCAAACTTTTCTGCCTCCCATCCCTGATTCCCAAAATCTAATTCCCCCAGCTGATGGAGTGTTAGAAAACTGACAAAAGAAAAACCATCAATTTCATTGCAGAGACCAGGCTGAATGTCAAAGAGGGATTACTTAAATTCTATTATTATAATTTTTCTTCATTTAGGGTAAACTCTTCTAGAAAGCTCTGAAAAAATCATACACACACTCTCATGTCGTTCCTTTAAGTATTGCTGTGCAAAGAGCTACTAATATTGTGGAAAACAAGGAACATTTATCCAAATTTTGCCTTCAAATATATCCTTTAGCAATCAGGGGATGACTACTAGCTGTCGATATTTTCTGCCATCATTGCCCACTGTTAACATTAGTTTTAATTTTCATGCTTTTAATTGACACACAGTCAAGCTCATAGTGCTTTATGTTGTAATATGCTGTAATTTGATTTTGCAGCATTCTAGAAATGTCCACTTTACAGAAGTCAGAAAATATCAGGTGTTAGAAACATGCTTGTTCCTTCCTTGTGCATGAGATTAACTCTAGTTTGCCAACCAACACTTAATTCTCGTTTATAGTTTTATTTATTTTATCTATAATATGCAAAACATATGGAGTATTCATAATACACAGGATATCAGAAGTAAAAAAATATAAATCTGAAACAATTCTTCATGTTGTTTAATATTAACGTCACACAAAAAATTACAGAGGATTTTTATTGTTTTGGGTTTTTTGTTTGATTGCTTGGTTGGTTTTTGTCTGGTTGGTTTGTTGTTGGTTTTTTTTTATTTCTGAGAAGCAAATTTTAACTCTGGTCCTGGTGTTAGCAACATTGAATTTTTAAATAATTGAGAATGCATTGTCTTTGCTCTAATTCAGAATAGAACCACTAGATTCCATTGCTAGTGGTATCCTGGTATGACTTGGAATCTCCATGGAAGGTCCTTTGTGACCACCAAGTGCCAGTGGTTAATGATGAGGGGTGTCCTGGGAGCACTAAGTTGAGTCTTGGGTGAAGCCATTTACAGTTCAGATATGTCTAAGTGTTGGAAGGTTTGTTGGGAAGACATTTCAAAAGAATAGCACTGCTGCTATCCATCTTTAAATTTTCTCATAATTTCTTATAAATTAAGCTGTGGTTTTGTTCTGACAGGAATTTTTGTTTGGTTCTTAGTTTGTTTTTGTTTTTATTTTTTCCCAAATGCCTAAATTTGTTTTTGTTACCTTAGAAATAATACAGAATATCAATATCTTTTTGTCTCTCTCAAATTATAAGATGTAAGAAGTACGTGGCATTAATAAATATGTAAGTTTGAATATATAAATATTCAAAGAAGGGGAATATAACTAACATTTCCAGTCACTTTTCAAGAACTAATCTGTGTACTCATGAAAGCCTTCTATCAAACTGTATTTGGCCACAAAGTTCCTATTTCCAATAATATTATGGTTTCATTACATGCTTTTGTTCTGTTTACTGCAATAAAATAATTTCTTCATTGTTGAATAATGAAAGCAGAAAACAAAATATAACAAATGCTCTGTTATGTTTTTTTAAAGAAAAGCAATCAGAGCTGTTTGAGCAAACCAGTCTCTATGTTATATTGGGAGAGCAGTGAAGAAGGAAGTCAAGGTCACCCTTGGAAATGTGTGTGTGTGGGGGGGGCATTTGCAGCCACATCCAAGCACAAAGCCCCAGCTGATTCTGCAGAGGCTGGGGGATTAAAGATGAAGCTCCCAGCAAAGAAGGCTTAAGATTTGACCCTGCATTTCTAAGGTGTTGTAAAGGAACATACCAGAGTGTCAATATCTATCATTCCTTTATGCTCCTGGTTTAGCATTTTCTATTTATTTATCTGTTCTTCTATTGTTTAGCAAAACCCTCAGCTTTCCAAGCTGTGTTCATGTAAGAAGTGAGGGACCCTTTACATAGCTAAGGTTTATTAGTGAGCTAATTGACTTCCCCTCTCCAACCCGTAAGTGTTCTCACATTGTAGACAATCACTCCGTGTCTAATGTGTCCACTTTCCAAATCACTTTTCCAACTTTCCCTGATGAAGTCAATAGGTTGTGAGACCACCATGAGTGCCTGCTCTGAGAGCTTGGCACTGGGGGAGTGTTGTGTGTTCAGCCCTGATAGCCTGGAGTAGCTATTAGTTCTAATTGTTGAATGGTTGAACGCTTTGAAGGACAAACGTATGTCCTAAGGCTGTGGCCCTGATGAATGCAAGGGTTTCTTTCACTTGTCATTAGTAATTGAGGGTAAATTAATATTTACTAAGCAGAGTTTCACAGGAAAGAGTATGCATGAGAAATCTAAGGAAAAAAATGCCACAGGAGAAAATGTTTCCTTTAACACTTAGAATTCAGTTGGTAGCAATTAAAAAACAGCTAGTGGAAACTTGGGATAAAATTAATAATTTTATTACTTTCCCCGCCTTATTATAACAATAATTTCCTCTCCCTTGATATATAAACATTACAAACATTCCAGATGCATAATATATAGTATTGGTGAGTGATACCCTGCTAACTAGAACTGCTGAATTTCAGAACTATTGACTTGTACAAAACAGATTTCATTCACAATATGTGAAAATCTATCATGGCTGTATCATGGCTGTGTTTACAGAGGAGCTACAGAGGAGCCCATTCCTATGTAGCATTGATTTATTTAATAAATTTGAAAATGCTACACAGATACAGCTTTTTGGACCAAACTGTAGCCTTTAAACATCAGAAGTTCTTGTCATATGATATGTGGTATACATAGAAATTCACACTTTTGTTTGATGTTTCCTTAAAGCATCACTGGAGCCCTCAAGTCATCCATATGTTGACTGAGTACCTAATGTTGATTGAATTAAATATGGCATAGGCACTACTTGGTGGAAGTCTTTCTCTCCAGCTCCATAAGAAGATTTTTATTTTTTTATGTTCAGATATTCAGTAAAACCAAATGGAATCATGGAACTAAAACTGGCAGGGTTTGCAACTTAGTAGAACAACAGACATAAAACAGTGTGTGAAACAGCAAAGAGGCATCTTTGAATGGAATCAAGTCCTGGATTGTTCTATTGTTCTATTGTTCTATTGGCTCAATGTCTTGATTTACCACCAAACCTCTCAGGTTTGCTGATGGAGCCAGGGCAGACACCCTTCACAGGGGCATGCTGTGTTTTCAGGAGCAGTTTTATTCTGGTGGAATGACCTCTCTTAGAGCCAGACACCAGACTGGATGCATTCTTTTGCTCAGGCTCCATCATACCAGGAGCTGGGCTGAAGAATGATGATAAGGGATTTTCCGTATACAGGCACAGCTATTTTAGGTAAGTTTCAAAGCCTAAACCTGATGTAAAACAAAGCAGGTTGCAATCTTATGATGAGAGGAAGGCAAACTTTTGTGTAACCAGTGATTTTCCCCAGCCCTTCCACAGAGAAAAGCTGATATGCCCCAGCATCACAAGCAATGAACCATCAGCTCCTCTATCTTAATTGAAGTGCCAAAGGTGTGGGGACATTCTAACACCTACCAATCCATACATTGAAATGTCTTTATGGTCACATCCTAGTATCCTGGACAAATGGAACAGGAGTTAGGATTGCAACTTTCTGGTAGTAAAAGATTATTTCAGATGAAAAAATCTACTCTGGACAGTTAAAGCAGATTTAAGTCTGCTCTTGCTAAGAAAGCCACATGAAACGTTTTTACTGGAACTTAAAAGTCCCAAATTAAATATCATTATACAGCCCATACATTGAATTCATCTGTCTAAAGTTCCTTGGAATAAAGCAAACCTCTTGGTTTTTTGGTATATATATTTGAGAAGAAAATTTTTTTAGAAAGCTAACATATTGACTCTTTAATGTGGAAACAGCTAAAGTCACTGGTAACACTGTGTGAAATCTCATCTTAATCTTCATTAGTCATACAGATCTGTTCCTCATTTTGAGGCATCTATGCTTTCAAGTAAAAATCTTTCACAGGTAGCCCTGATAGAACACCACTTCCACACACCTGGAATAATGAAATATTCATCTTTTTTCTGAAATACATGACTCCTTGCAGAAGACACTCCCTAGGTTTCTTTAGGTTGGAAAGAAAAACACAAAACTGCTTAAAGTCCCAGTGGCAGCTCAATAGATGCCAATAAGTCATGCTGGTTAACAAAAATAAATGTTGTATCTGAAGCAGTGAAATCTGCACCTGGGCAGCTGCTGCACAGCTCCATCAGTGATTTCCTCACCCACCAAACATCACGTCTGATTGCCCTATGCTCTATGTCTCTCTGTCCACAACAACTCAGCTGCTTTTTTCCTTCTGAGGCTGCAAATCTTTTTCTTTGAAAGGGGAATATTTCCCAATTAATTTAGTATAGCAAGAATTTAGTCCAAAAGGAGGGGGCAAAAAGAAAACCCAACCAACAAACCTCTCATGTTAACTCCTGACACGGTGCTATACAATTTCAAAGAAAGCATGTCATACTACGGACTTTAAGAGCTCAACTTCCCATTAACACCACAAATAAAAATGTAATTAGAGTTGTAGTTTCGTTTTCTCCCTCCAGCAGAGCATTACTGCACTCCTCCCCTGCTAGGGCTCAGCATTTCAGAGGTTGCAGTTAGCAGCCAGCAAGATGTGTCCTTTTGGAGGAACTTACCACTTTATGAAAGATGTGGTCAGCATCCCAAAGAACCGTATTGATACCAGATGTAGTCTTGTCACTGAGTCTTAAAACAAGACTCTCAGGCATCTTAAGTTTCATTTTCTCTCTCTGCTCGATTACAAGGAAAAGAGTCTGAGTGAATTACTGTCGATGTCGTTAGCAGAATTATTTTTTACTTGAAAATAGACGTCATCATGGGAAAATGTTATACAAGAAACTATGTCGAAACAAATTTTCACTAAATTAGGCAAGCTGAGGTTGTCATGTCTTAATTAAATGAATGCTTGCATAAATATGTTAGTACATCTAGTCAGATTCAGTAGTCCTCAAATTCAATGCTGCATTGCCAATTTAGTTTTTAGACAGTAAAGGCGTTGGCTTTTTAGCATTAGTGCTGTACGTGTTGCAAAACAAAACAGAAACAATTCTCATTGGTGAAGGATTTCAATAAACTTTAATAATATCCATATGTACAATAAATATTTCTGGGCCCTCAAGCACTTATATTTCCTTTTGAACTTGTGAACAGAAATTGATTCAAGGTGATAAATTTGTAATCCATTCTGATGGATGGAGCTGCCTTTAAAAAAAAAAAGATAATGGTATATAATTTATATATTCACTGTGAGTAGATTTGGGAAAAAAATATCTAAAAGGAAGCCAGATGTAATGAAGTAGAGTAAATAAAGTCAACTGTAATATTAGTTTTTACTGAATCATGTGCCACATAATTAGGAGTTCAAAGAAATGTAAATGATGCAAATATTACTTTTGGCTACCACTGCTGACCTTGTAGCAACTTGGTTTAAAACAATACATATTTATTCCATATCTAACATTAAATAAAGTAAAGTACGATATTTGAATTAAATTTTCAAGCTGGAAAAACAAGTGTTGTAAGATTAAGCAGAAACATGTGTGAATTTCTGAACACATTTGCAAAGTACAGCTTTGCCACTAAAAGCTCAGATGCTATAGTTTTGCATAACAGAAAACCACAGCTGCACGTGTGGTAAAATAGCAAATGTTGATTTCTAAATGGTATTTGGCACATTTGCATATTTATTCCCCATTGTCTTGTAGTTTTATTAAACACTCTTCTATTAAAATTCATAACATCACGTTAGCAAATTCTGATGGTTGAGAAGGTTGTACTCAGAGCTCAAGGCCAGCGTGCACCCAATGTGATGCTGAAAGCCTTGCAATGAAAAAAGGACACACTGAAAATATCCACAGGGTGATAGAGTGCCTTTCATCCTGCCCCTCCCTTTTACCCTGCAGTGACACTGAGTGCATACTCTCTTGGATAAAGAGAGGCAGTTTGGCCACAGGTTTGAGAGGAGACAGGTTCTGTCCTGGACTTATTTGTCCACAATGGAATAATAAAAAACCTGTGCTAAGGTGACTTGAATGGATCCCTGTCAACACATCATATTATTGGCCAAAGAACAGAGGAAACTATGGGAAACCGTACACAAATTCTAAGGTGTTTTCCAGGTAAATGCTGCTGGCTTGCTGAATGACTCTGTGAAGAGCAAACACAAAAAGGACGTTTCATTTATCTGCCTTCTATAATACAATATCAAAATAAAAAAGTTAAAATAATTCTAGACTGTATTTTTAATCATATTATGAGAGATGCCACACACTGGGGACCTGCAGGAAATATATTCTTTCCTCATTCTGCAAAACTTTTACAGGTTTTTATATTAAATACAAGAGAAACATGTAAAACCATGAGTAATGTGTAGCTAGTAAGAGCTAAGAAAAGCATAGAAAAAGAATGCAATAAGTAGTCAGTGATAAAAACCATTACAATGAGCCTCTCTTATATATCTGAAGCCAGATGTTGTCCAAATTACATCACTGTAAATCCAGAATAGTTCCACTAAAGCCAATGAATCTACTCCAGATGAGAGAAGAATTTTGTCTGCAATCTATTCACTTCAGATTGGTTTATATCCGTATGTTCATAGTTTATTGTAGTATTTTTTTTTAAATTAAGAAAATACCTGACATAATCCAGTGATCTTCAACATAGTATTTGTCTGAAAGAACAAGCTTCCCTAACGGGTAAGTTTCTGCCTATCAAATCCCTTAAGTTCATTGACTGGAATCAACAAGGGTCATGTTGAAGGGTGAAGAATAGTAAATCATCTCTTCACATATATAGTGGCTGGCCTGAAACCATAATTCAGAGTTCACTACTTAGAGGGTGTCCTGTTGACCATAGCTGTCAAAGCACAGCAGAAATTAGAGAAGTCTGCAGCATGTCACAAACCTCTGCCTTGCACACGCAGTGTACTTAGATCCACAAAGGAAGTGCATTGCAGCAGATCTGCTCTTTAAGTACAGGTGCATGAACGATGGATGATGGATGATGGCAGGACTTTGTAAATGGCTCCTTCCATGCCAGTTATGGGGCACAGCAGAAATTCATAACGCGGGCAACTGCAGAATTTATACCATCTAGAGAAAGTAACAATAAATGAGGTATAGATTACAGAAAATCAACTACTTTTCAAGTGTATCTTGAACATTCCTGATGGGGAGTGAAGGCGTGCTTGGTGTCCGTGAACAAAATTATTTTCTCCCTGATTTACTCATAGATAGACACCACATTGCAGAAAGTAATTTTCTTTGCATTAACCCAGCAGGTGTGACAGTTTAGTAGGAGCAGAGATATAGTGGGGAGATTTAGAGTACCTTACTCTCCTGCATGATTGATTAATAGTCAGATGTCTCCAAAAGATTAAAGGCTTGTCAGTAAACGCAAAAGCTGGGGTGGTGTTTCTTATCTCTTTCTTGAGGGAGTTCAGACTTCTGATTCAAGAGAATGTGTAGCTTTTATCTACTTGAAACTGCAGCTCATCTTGTGACTATAGGTATGTAACTGAGCAAGAACCACCTTTTGTAAGCCCCACTCAGACTGGTAACTGTTGTTTTCACCTAAGACTGCAAGTATTTGCATGCATATTTGAATATGTGCCTGGGAAATGGAAAATATGTCGTTTCTTACATCTCTAAAGGAAATTCAGATTCACAGAGACAAGTGGCCATGCCAACCCATGTTCATCTTTTCTGTTTAACCATCAGAGTTGAAGACCTCTGACACCAATTGATGGTGTTTTTAAGGTATCCCAAATTTCAGGCAGCTCTCACCAAACCAAGAGAATACCAAATGGGAATAATTGTTTCTATAATACAGAGGCAGGAACATAACATGAAAGATGAACACCGTCTATTTTGTCCTCTTGCCCTTGATCTTTGGTCTTCTGGTGGTTTTCCAGTTGCTCTGCAATGCTGGCTGCATTTTAGAGCTGTAAATGGGAATAGTCCTGGGAGCAGAGCCCAGTTCCATCTTTCCAGCTGAGTACCAAAGCCATGAGTCTATGCAGCCCAATTCCCTTAAGCTTGCCCTCCTGCTGATGCTCTGACTTTTGCACACCAGAGAAAACAATGGTTTTTCCTCAGTAGGAGAGCCAACAGTGACTATCCTGCCACCCAGCCCAGGCAACCACCTGGGAGTTTGCCTCTTTCTGCCAAAAAATGGGCTTGGATTTCCTCAGGGTAAGAAGATTCTTGACCCTTAATTTGTCAGTCCATGTGACAAATTTGAGTAAATTGTCTGTTTGGAGCTGTTTGGTAAAGGTAAGCTTTTCTAGAGAGATTTCCAAGGGAACATGCCCACAGCTGTTTTCTTTGGTGCTGATCTCAGTACTGTCTGTGTGTGAATTTGCTCAGGATATGCCAAACCTCAGACCCCTTCCAGGACACAGGTCTTTATATAACAAGGTCCAACAGCTTGAGTTCTGTGCCATGAAACCCCCCACACCTTCCCATCTCTGGTCTCTAACACCTGCCTATACAGATTGAAACTTGTGTTTCCACACACAGCCTGACCAGTTGAGGTACTTGCTGGTCTAACACAGAAGTGTCAAGCAAAGTTAAGCATTTCTGGGATTAAAAACTGCTAAAAATGATCAGTTCAGCTTCTCTCTGAGGACCTGCATGGCACAGAAATGCTGCTGTGGTAGTCTCCAGGGTGCTCTTTCAAGTGCCCTCCTGATTTGTGAGCGACAAAACTACGTGTTCCTCCACCTGACACTTTCTCTGAGCATCCACCAGTCACCTCCTGCTCCCTGGTTTTCATGGGGAGAGAGCAAATAGCTACAGCCCAGGTGGGAACTTTGGTGCACATTGGTCATTAAGAGTCAGAGAAGGAGGACTCCCATTCCAGCTGATTTCTGAGTATCTAAACAGCAGTCAGAGTTACTGGGGATCCATTTCCCCAGTGGTATTAAGTGGAGATTGGTCCTCTGATCTCTGAATGCCAAGATGATTGTCTGAGTGGAATTTTCTGCAAGACATCCATCTTTATTAAAATAGTGCTATAACATGAGATGGAATTCACAGAGCATTTTGCACAACTGCAGATATTATCTTAAGCATGGGCTATTACTTTTCCTTTCCCTTGTTTTGTGGTTTGAAAGGCTCACGGTCAATTTATCTTCCTGCAGAGCACAAATAATTCCCTTTGATTTGAGGGAAGTTACACATGACACATACAGGAAAACAGGAACTTCACATTTTCTTTTAAAAACAAGCAAATAAAGGCTGAGCAGAGGGTTCAATTTTACACAGAAAATTAACTGAATTGTGGAGTTATTTAGCAAAAAATCATACAACACTTCTAAAACTGTGATGAACTATTCTTTTTAGTGGTTCTATTATACTGAAAATGATAGGATTCTTAAAACCCACATAAAAAATCATCCTGTGAGTTTCTCTGCTTAGTTCTGCAAAGTTGTGCTGTTGAACTTCATCTTTTTCTCAATACATGGCAACAACAACGTTCAGTGGTAGAAAACAATATTGAAAGCTGCTGTTGAAACTGGATCTACTTGCAGTGTTGACTCCAGCTGATATTATGATGGGGCCCTGCAGCACTGCCACTGAGAAACCTCTCTCTCTGTAGATTTTAATCAGTTTTACATGCTGCAAATTTCAGCTTCAAACTGATTCTCATCTCTGTTAGAAATGTGGGGTTTTTTTACCCACAAGGTTAGTAACTAGAGGGAATGAAGATAAGTGAAAGTACCTCCTTCCAACTCTGTGAATGTCCTTTTAGAATAAATAAAAAGCATGAACATAATGCATGAGTCACACAGAGCCTGATGTAACTGCCAGTGACAGCTGAAACACATATGCTTTATTACATGATGCTGTTAAATAGCAGGAGAAACTTCCAAATTCTTAGGACTTATGAAAGTTAGAGAAACCAGAAAGTCCTTCAGGGAACTTCTAAATATTTTAAGGGTGTGATAGAAATCAGAATGGTGAAAGAGAAAGCAAAAGAATGAGGCCAACATATTTTTGTAGCAGATTGAAATTTCTCTTTCTGTTAGGGCATATTTTATATTTTTTATTATTTTCTACCCATAAGCAATCTAGCACAGTGTTTGGTTAAATATTTCACTGCACATATACTTCAAAGTTACCTTTACCTATGTATTTTCTGCTTCATGAAAAAAACAACCATTGACCTTGTGGCTGAAGGCAAGGGTAAAAAACCCTTGTAGATTAAAAAATATCTAGCACACTGAGGTCAAGTATTTTAAGTAATTTATTCACATTTATTCACATAGAGCAAATCTATTGTGTTTTCTTTCAGAAATTTGTACATGTCTTCTAAATATAAGTAAATTTTAAACTAAATGTATATTGGCTTGAAATTAACACTTTGGCTGTTCAATCAATGTGAGCATACTAAAGTATGTGATGGGGAAATAAGGTCTTTTACCTGATCCTTGGCCACTTTTATTTCTGTGCATTTTTTACTCTCATAAGTCAAACATATCTGAGATGCCTATGTTAAGTTCAATTTAAAGACAAGTACACTCATTGTCTTCAATAAAGACCATAGATTTTTCTTTTCCTAAAGGAAATTTGCATAGTTGACATCATGAGGATTGCAGTCTTGGCTTTGGGTCTGATTGATGAGGAATATAACTGATGTGCACAGCTATGTGCATCTACTTCATGTGCTTTGAGTTTTAAATCTCTTTGGAGAGTGTTGTGTCTATTGCCTACGAGTGCTAATTCTCTCACTCTTTCTCAAAACAATGTGAATTGTTAATAAACCAGCTGATAAACTGTGCTCAGTAATTGGCAGAATGTATCCTAGGAAGGCAAGATCAGTCAAACTTTTGGAGGTGAACTGGATACAGTTTTCTATTATAGGTCTGTTGGAGCAGATCTGGAGTGCTCAAATATAGGGAATTACTGTCATTCCTGGAGATTTCCAGTGGGCTAGGCTGGCTGCTCTTCAGAAGGACATGTGTTAGATAACACAAAAGATACTGCAGTGTCCTAGGTGGTAAATCCTGCCCTTAAGACTCTTTAGGTCAGTCCTGCCATGGACTAAGACATGGAAAGGGGAATCAGCTGGTGACTGGGAAGTTATGCATCATCCCTTGTTGTGGGGGCTTAGCCAGGTCAAGAGATGTGAACACAAAAGGCCATTTTTTCCATCCTTGATGAAAAATGATTGAGAAGAGGATTTTCTTATCTATGCCTACTGCATGAAACATTCAATTATATAGATCAAAAAAGAATATTTCAGTTGGAAGAGACCTAAAATGACCATGTTCCACAGCTTGACCAATTCAGGGCTGACCTGAGGGTAAAGGAGGTTGCTAAAGATTTTGTCCAAATGTCTCCTAAGCACAAACAGGCCATCAACCACCCCTCTAAGAAGCCTGTTCCAGAGTTTGGTCAGCCTCTCAGTATAGGAAGGCTTCCTACTGTCCAGCCTAAACCTCCCTGGTGCAGCTTTGGGCCATTGCCATGTGTCCTGTCACTGGGTACCAGGGAGAAGAGACTGGCACCTCCCTCTCTGCTTTCCCTGCTACAGAGAGAAATGAGGTCACCCTCCAAATTGTCAGCATTTTTCTGGTGTTTGGCCCAGTAAACAGGCTAGTGCAAAGAATCTGCCACAATCTTTTCTTACTAAGGATCTCCAAAAAGCATTGTATTGTGTTTTGGGATATTTCAATAAAAGGATTTCAAGTAAGGGAATGTAAACAGAATTTATCATGGAATGATAGCACCAGAGGGAATAGCTGTGAACAGACTGGAGGAAAATTTATATATGTGGCATTGTTTGTGCGTAACTGGCACATATTGTAATAATCATTATTTGAATTATTCTTTTCCTTTCTACTCGACAGGCCTATCCATTATGAAAATTGTTATTGTTTCAGTGAGAATACAAGTTGTTCTGAGTTTTTGGAAGCAGATTATAACTATTGTTGCCAGTTCCTAAAATGCCTATTGGGCATTGCTATTTTATTCAGTAAATAAAGAATTTAAAACAATAATTGTTATTTGTTAGAATGAACATACTTGAATCAGTTCTTGTCCCTATAGTGCAAGGCCTTTCAGTCAGCATTTTCTGCTTCTAACTGCTACCAACATTTTCCAGCTGAAAGTGCTTTAGCAGTCAGGATATGGAAATGAGAGATGCCATAAATTAGTGATGAAGGAATATTTCATAGAACTCACAGCAAACATAGAATGGTTTGAGTTGGTAGGGACCTGAGAGGTGATCTAGTCCCAGCCCCCTGCCATGGGCAGAGATACCATCCACTAGACCAGGTACCAAAAGCAGTTTATTTTGAACTACTATTATTTTTGCCATCTGTAAGGAACAAATGTGGGATTTGTAACATCCAAAACCACCAGTCCTGAAATTAAATACCAGATTCTTTAAAGTAGGCCAGGCTGCTCTGCAGCTGAGGCATACTGGGTTGCTGGTAATGGATACTACTGAAGACAGTATTGTAGGTGGTATCAGCTGTTTAACTCTAGATTACCTCCCTGGGTTTTGGGGCAGATAATAGGAGTTTTTCTGGCCATTTTTTGTGCAATTTCTAGTGGATTTTTCTGTTTCTCAGTGCAAATTGTAAAGGATTTTTCCTGTTTATAAGGCA